>ML769336.1:2350925-2712338 GCA_009732865.1 Stipitochalara longipes BDJ | reverse complement strand
TCCTCTCCTCTCCTCTCCTCTCCCCTCCTCTCTCATCCTCCCGTGTAACCCATAGTTATTTCTACCCAATATATAATAATTCCTGCCGTGTGACCTGGAATTATTACCCGTCCACTAACTATACCTACTATAAAACGCCTCCCACGTATCCTCGGGAATTACCTTCTAATTACCCTAGCCTAGTAAGACTATCTTTAACCCTATCTCTCTACTGCTATAATATATATATTACCTTATATTACTACCACTTCTAAACTATAATACTACTACTATAGCGCTTATATAACCCAACTCCTCACGGATCTAAATATAAAACCAAATATTTAACCTTATAGGAATAACTATAAATCCAATATACTAAATCCAAATTCCCTTATATTCGGGGCATATACCGGATTACCCTCCGTGTCTATATCTCCTCCCAGCGTGCGCTTACTATTAAAATCCTCACCTGCTTATTACGCCTATAAAATCGCCCGGAACTGCCCCCTAGTTACTAATATCTTACTATACTTAATAACTATAAATCCAACGCGCCTGTATATAATAACTCTAACTTTAGGCCTATTAGTATAAATACTTATACTACCAGTTCTAATTCTAACCGGGGGTTAATATATAATCCTAACTTACCTAAAATCTAATAGGAATTCCATTATTTAAATAATTATATAACCTAACATTTTATACTAGTATTATACCGGAATACTAAACTCAACATCCGCCTAGAATATAATAACCACTATTCCAATATACTTAACTATGAATTTCTATATGTCCTAAATATTCCACTTACTCCTCTATATATATACTTTATCTCCTAATCACTGGGGATTATAAAAATATAAAATATAGCCGCTATAAAATTACTGCGGAATAGCTCTAAAACCCAATATCTTATTATACTCTATAACTACAAATCTAATACGCCCAACTCTTAATTCTTATGTCCCTTAAATATCCATATTACTCCTCCTCGCATATACTTCCCCCCTCGCTACTACTTATTGCGAAATACTCGCTATATAGAAGTTAACTCAATTCCTTTATTTTTATATAAGTATAATCCGCTTATCTACTAGTATTAAAGTCTCAGTTCTTATATAAGGGCAGTCTCTTACCGAGTATATTAATAATGACTTTAACCCCAAATTAGAACCTAGAATAGTCTCTAGCTATATCTAATTAGAGATAATAAAGGACCCTTCCTTGGAACTATAACAGTCTCTTGCCGAGTATATTAATAATAATAAAGGACCCTCGGTATTAAAACCTCGGTTCTTATAAAAGGGCAGTCTCTTACCGAGTATATTAATAATAATAAAGTACCCTTAGTATTAAAGTCTCAGTTCTTATTAAAGGGCAGTCTCTTACTGAGTACATTAATAATAACTTTAACCCTTCTATTAAGCTCATTAGACTATACCTATAATTAAGGTAAATACCGAGCTTTAGATAAATATAAACTGCTCTCATTGGAATAATTAGTATTATAAACCAGTTAAATACTAAGCTGTGGATAAATATAAATTACTTTCATTAGAATAATTAATATTATAATTTAGCTAAATACCGAGCTTTAAATAAATGCAAATTACTCTTATTAGAATAATTAATATTATAATCCAGTTAAATATTAATCTTTAAATAAAAGTAACCTAATCTCATTATAGAGATATAGCTATTATCTAATTAAACTCTTATCTTTAGACTAAAAAACCCCAGCCCTATTATAAAGCTTTCTCTTATCCTCCACTAAATTCGTCTCTTCCCTTAACTAAGCAGCCTTTAACTCACTTCTCACATTATTAAGCTACTTCTAGACTACCTTAGTTATTTAATAATAACCCCTACCACGGTTAAGTAAATATTAGTATTTTCTATTAGCCTCTTTAGCTCCTCTTTCAGCCGTAGCTCGCAGGTACTGGATAATATTATAAAGAGCTCATAGGTACCGGATAATATTATAAAGAGCTCTCAAGGTAATAGTATTATAAAGAACTCTCTGCCGCTACTAGTATAATAACTATAAGCGCGGGGGACGCAGTAACCGGCGCACGTAGTTATAGGGCCCTTAGTAACCGGCGAGGATCTGGGATTAGATAAGAATTAAGATTACTTTACTCTTATCTAAAGTTTAGAGTATTATTAAATAATAATCAAAAACGTATAATACTAAGAGTCCCTTATACTCCTATATATATAAGATAAAGTAATAAAGCTAGATTAAATAGGCGAAGAAGTTTAAGACTATTATAAATAAGTCTAAACTTAAAGAAGTAATAAGTCTAAAGCACAGGGGACTTTCTGGCTAGCGCGCACAGGGGCTTGGCTTATAAGGGAGATAACCTAAGATTAAATAAGAATAAATTATAGTTTAATCTCATCTTAGCCTCTTACTTAAACCCCTTCCCTCTTCTCCTATCTTCTCTTACTCCTTCTCCTCTCTAGTTAAGCTATTACTATCTCATAGAAAGTATCTTATATAATATTATTTAAAGAGAATTACACTAGACTTCTCCCCTCTCCCTCTGGATATATAAAATAAAAGGGGTAAAGATATAGAGATACTAGAGGCCTCTTAAAAACTCGCTGAAAGTACCTCTAACTTAGTTTTACTTACCTTCACGAATTAAAAATAAACTTCGATTTTAATAATATACTCCTAAATATACTTATAACTAATTTCCTATATTTGAAAATAGATTTTCTCTTCCCTTTATCTTAATTATCTTCAAATTCCTTTATTAAGCCCTAAATACTATTCTATAATTTAAACCCTTTTCTTTATTTTAATACTAATATAATATCTCATATCCAGATTAATTTCTTTCTCGGGGATTAGTTAAGAAAATATATTTAAGTCTTTAATATTATTGGATTTTAAGATATTATTATCTTTAGTTAAATTTATAGGATTATATCTTAATAAACCAGGAAGCCTTTTAAAAATCTATTCTACTAGGAATCCCACCCGAACTTTATTATTTTCATAATTATATAATTAACTCGCGTTATATACCTGCCCCGGTCTAATAATCACTAAACTGGGCATAATTAAACTAGCCTAGATATTTATCCTTTAATACTAATTTACACCAGCTGAACCCTCCCTTAGAATTACCCCTCTACTCTAATACTCTAAATATCTTATAAAATACCTATAATAAATAGCTTGCTTTAACTCCTCCCTATTTAATATATTTCCCTACTTATTAATACACCGCGCTATTAGCTATAAACCCTAACCCTCCTCTTAGGCTATCCCGCGCATAACCCTAATAACCCAATCCCTCTCTATATATAATGCACTTATAATAGCTGGTATAATAACCCCCTTAGATTAGTATTATAGTCCGGGAACCTCTTACTAATAAATATTCTCTTCTCTGGGCTCCTACCACTGGTAAATTGCCTAGGGCATATAATAATAAAAATAATATAAAAACCACTCAACCTTATATAATAAAGCCCGGTATTCCAAGCTTACCTTAGCTCGGCTAGAGCAAGAGCTACTATATAATTAGCCTAGATATACTTATTCCCCACTAGTGATACTATCTCACTAAGCCATAGTATATACTCAAGTCCCCCTTAGAACCTCTACTAAAAGTGCCTTTATAACTAATCACGGCCCCCCGGCCGCTTCTATACCCCATAACAGAGAGGCATAACTATATTAGGGTACTAGTATATTATCTCCTCACGCGCGGGATCCACTGCCCAGTAGAGGTCCTATGGCTAGTAATAATTCTAACAGGCCATATACTACTAAACCCACTCCTTCTCTTCCTACCTCTATGTTTAGAGGGCCTTATTCTTAGTATAGATCCAGTGGAACCACTGGGAGTAAGTACCTAGCATATAATTAAACCTATGGCCGAGGAGATAATAATAGAGACAACTGCCTAATATAACTTCAAGGTCTCACTCATAATAGTCAAGCGCTTAATCCTGGACATGGTCTTATTATAGTACCTTATCCGGACTAGTAAATTGCATTCCTCTAGTCACTACTAGCTCAAATCTCAAGTCACGAGGCCGGGCTTTAGTATAAGGCTCCTAATAAACCTAATACACCTCTTTGCCCATTATATACTATCTCTAATATAGCCGACTATCCAGAAACTAACTAAGTACGCCTCGGGAGTAATATTACTAAACTAAATAAAGCTATATAGCTACCCAATCCGCGGACAAGTATTTATTATCCTGGGGCTTCCACCTAGTATATAGAAGAATAATAGAAGAAGCCTTATTATTATCCCGCCTAGCCCTCCCTAACTCCTAAGTGAAATCAGTTAGCCTATTAGGCTTATCTATATAGATTACCCAGTGAATAAAAGGATAATTAAATCTAATCCCAAGAGTAGAGGTAGCTATAATCACTAGCTAGTCTCTATTACTAAGCTATCCGGAGATAATTATAGCCTTCTCTTCCTTAGTTCCTAACCTTAATATATATATAGGGCAATTAAGGATATTTATAAGCTGGGTAACTTCCTCCCAGGTCCAGTAATAAATAATAATCTTATCCCAGGAATAGTCAAAGATCTCTTACTTAGGCTAGTATACCCGGACTAGGTAAATAGCCCTCTTAATAAGTATACTAGGCCCGGTCTTTAAGCTAACTATATACTTAATATTCGGCCGGTTAATTAATTCCCGGATAATCCTAGGCCTGACTAGCTTATTATACTTAATAAATTCCTCTTATATTATAAGGGGAAGAGTTACTATTAGCCAGACTGTCTATATCCTAATCTACTAGATATATTAACCCAGCTAGGCTATATATAGCCGGTAATTACTAGCTATAATAGTCAGATAGCCCTTATTAATAATAATACGGCCTAGCTTCTACTTATTAACTAGAATATAATAGTATTCAAGAAAGCCTTAAGTATATACAGCTTCAGCTGATATAATAACTAGTGATACTAACTATTTATAATTAATAGACTAGATTAAGGGCCAGATACCTACTTCGTAAAAGTATCTTAGTATATTACCCCATAGAGTAACTATTAGCAGAACCAGGATAATAGTACTAGTATCTATAATTATAGCCGCAATTATAATAACTAAAGTCTTACTAGAGCTAGTCTCTATTACTAGAACTACTTACTTGGCTGGCCGAGGTCCTATAATAGTAAGCACACTATTCCACTAACTAGGAACCTGGAATTATAAGTCCAGTGTATTATATAGCTTCCAAGTAATGGCTAGTAGGTTAGCCTCAGTATAAGTACCTCTCTTATATATCTGGCCGCGCTTAGAAGTATTTAGTATTCACAGTAATAGTGTCTCTAATATACCTCGCGGCCTCTTTCCCTAGAGGATATAGTTAACCTAAAAGAGTATCCGCTAGCTCTCGGATACCTGGTAATTCCAGTATAATAGAGTATTTATAGTAAGCATAGTAATACTAGTATATATATAATTAAATATATAATAACTGTAATTACTTTACTTAGCTAGAGTAACCAGATCCAGCTTATCCTTAATATCCTCCCTAATACTATCCTTAAGATTAAAGTTAGCTTATTCCTTAATAAAGAACTTCTCCTTAGTAATTAATACTATAAACTACCACTAGTTAGATATATATAAGCCGGGCACCTTGGCCCGAGTATATGCTTTCTATAAATAAGTTAATAATATCTTATCCACTTAAATAGTCCTATCTAATTTCGCCTAGAGGTATAGAGAGATTAGAGTACCGGGCGTTTACTAGTAAAGGAATAATTATTACAAGGGCAGTATATATATAATATATATTAGTACTAAATCCCTAATCACCTTGAGTAAGAACCGAATATTATCTTTATAGGCACTAGACTATTACTAGCCTTTATAATACTAGATATAGATTATAATTAACTTCTCCCAAATAAGGAAGTACTATTATTAAGTAGTATTATACTATATTACTAATAGTAATTCGGATACTCGCAATAGTGGGCCGCTAGGGATATAGGCTAAAACTAATACTAGCTTTAGGAATTCTTAAGCATATACCTCATAAAAGTCCATAGCCTTTGGATATAAGATTATACTCCTATTCTCACCCTTTATTAAGAATATAGCCCGCAGCTTAGTATTGCCCTAGATCCACTAAAAGAGGGCGAGCTCAGTACCCTCTAGGAACTCGGAATTACTAGGATAAGAGAGCTATAAGCCTCTAAAATCTTCTAAGTCTAGATTATCCTTTAGCCTCTATAATTCCATAGGGATCAGGTCCATGGCTTGGAATAATAGCTTATTATAAAGCAGAGCATAGGTTTATTAATATTTAGAAATTACTAAGTCGGAAATTTGCGATATCTATAATTCCACCCCACGATATTCCACTGTCTGCCCGTCTAGGGACCACCGAGCTTAGTACTTAGTAATTACAGCCTTACTAACCTTAAATAAGTATAGCCTCTATTATAGGATATACCCAAATAGTATCTCAGCTAGCTACTAGAAGAACTTCTTATAGATTTTAGTAAGAAAGACAGGGATCTAGTCCTTATTATCCTACTCCTAAAAATAAGTATAGTTAAAAAGTACTAGTTAAGTAGTCTAAGTCAGAGCTAATAAATGGCTATTAAAATTCCCCGGCTCCTCCTATAACCCCCGGCCTTTCCTATAGCCTTTCCTGCTTAGTATAGCACAGAAACTCAAGACAAGTGATTTAAATAGTATACTACTAATAGTATAACAGATTAGCGCTAGGTAAAGTCGGCGAATAGTATACTTAAGAGCCAGCTCAGCCTCTTCCTTATCCTTAAGAGCCAAGGCTTCTATAATCTTATCCATGGCCTGGATTTACTACTGGGTTAGCTAGATAATATCCCTGGGCAGTTACTGGTCTAGTCTAGCTTTAATCCGGGTAAAGTAGCTGTCCTTACTATATACCACCTAATAATAGTATACTAATAGCTACTTCATAGTAGTAAAGTACGTGACTAGGGTTAATATATTCTTAAAATACTGGAAGTTATCTGCTTTACCTAATGCCCTAGTATAGAATTTATTTAGGATATTAGCCCGCTACTATATTATTTTCTAGTCTAGTGAGGTATTACTATATAACTAGTATATATCTCTTAAGATAGCCTTAGCTATAATTAAAATATAAATGAGAATAGGATCCTCGGTATTCTCACTACCTGTATTAAGCTCTTTCTTTAATAGTAGCTTATATAAGCTCCAGATCTCCTTATCCTTTAGCCTAGCCAAGTAAGAGGGGAAGTCTATTTACTTAAGCCATAGAACCCTCTCTGCCCTAGAATCCCTAAAATCGTGGATTATACTTACCTACTTCTCTAGATTATATATTATATCCTTATAGTCCTTCTCTAGCTTCTTAAATAATGCCTTCTCTGGCTCTATTAATAATATAGAGCCCCTAGCTATCTCCCCGCCTTTCTCCCTATCTACTACTATAAAATAATTAATATAGCCCTTTACTGTAAAGTATATCTATAGCTTATATTCTCTCTATAACTGGCTACTCTTATAAGCCTTTATTTCAGTTTTATAATAAGCAGCCTAGTGCTTCTTTATCTTAGGGAGCAGGCGAGTATTATAGTTATACTACGGCTATAGACAATAAATACTATTATAGCTAGCTAAATGCTAAATTAGCTAGTACTTGTCTTCTGGTTAGGGCTTATACTCTCACAGCTCTATAATACTCCTCAGGTCATAGTTACTAAGAAGCTTTATAGTTGCTTTAAGCTTATTCCCCAAGAGTTAATATAACTGCGCTTATAGGTATTACTCTTAACTACTCGCCCCTAGGATAATATATAACTTATAAATATAATAGAGAGTAATTTTATGGGTTAAATTATATAAAAATATAATAAGAGCGCGCTAGGAGACAATGAGACACTAGTTTAAGGGGGGGGTATAATAGTCTTTTATTAAAGGGCTTTTACTAGAAAGCTGCCTTAGTCAGCCGCGCCCGGACTAATTAGTAATACTCCTAGATCTTTTATACTTAGTATATAATATCCTAGTATTAATTGCTATACTTGTCTTATAATAAATAATAGAAAGTCTAAGCGGTATTAGTATAGCCTATACTAGGCTTAGGTTAAAACTCGGTTTAATATCTAAGAAATTATACTATTTTTAAGTAATAGCTAAATATAATAGAATAAGCATTTTTGGAGTAACTCTTATAAAGTTATAATTATTAGTTTTTATAATAATATAAAATTAAGCTTTTCTAATTAAATCTCTACTAATAGTTTAAAAGACTTAGGTAAAATAATTAATATATAAACCCTCAAGTGATTCTAGTAAGCTTATAATAAGAGATAAATTAAGTATAATAATAAGAGAGTTAAACTAAAGTATACTATAGTAGTAGTAATAATAAGCCTATAAGTAGAAGATTAAGAAAGAGAACTACTAGAGGCAAAGGAATAAATAATAAATTATCTAGAGTTTAGCCTCTTTAAGGTTAAAGAGTAAATATAAATCAAATCTAAGTAGTAGTTATTATGGGACTACTATAAACAGGAGCTGGGTGGGGCCCTGTTTAATAACCTTTTTTTTATTATTTTCTTCCCTTTTACTTAGTTATATCTAATTAAGCCTAAAGAATTAATAATAGCTAAGTTATAAATATAGAATATAACTATAGAAAGAGATCTTCTTAGCTTAAGAATAAATATAAAAGAGGGAGTATAGTCTTAACTATATAACCTTAAAGTACTAGATTAAGCTAAAGGCAAAAGAGAAGATTTATAAGAGGTACTCCGAGTACTTTCCTGCCTCCTAAGCCTTCTTTAGCGTAAGACTAAGCTTATGCCAGTGAAGGTAATTATCCATATACCGCTTATTAATTGTGAAGTAGACTAGGCCGAGCGAGCTAGGATATACGTTATACTGGAAGCCGTCTTATACCTTAAGCCCGGGAATCCGGGTAATCCTCTCTTACGGGACAGTAAGCTCCTAAAATAGGCAGAGGTTATACATAGTGAACCGCTCGAGTAGGGCCTTATAGAGAGGGCCAGTAATCCAGTGGACTAAATTTAAGTACTAGTAGCAGCTTATAGGCTTAGGCTTAATTACCGACTCGCAGGTAATATAAATCAGGATCCAGTACTCGGCATTATATATGAAGCCATCTGAGGGAGCGGGAGGAGGTAGAGAGGTAGGCTTATAGACTTTCTTTAGATACCTCTTATTACTCAGGGAGCCCGCTCGCCACTTTAATCCAGTAATAAGAGGCGGGGTAGGGAATATGGGGTATAAGGTTAAGAAAGGAGAGTTAATACCCGGGACTTAGTAGTAGTCTCAGTAATACTACTTATTCCAGCTCTATTAGAGTGTTAAGAGGCAGTAGTATATCTCAAGGAGCTCTAGTTAGAGCCGTGATAAGAGGGCTTTATTAATTGCGTATATATTAAGTAATGTCTAAGGGTAATATCCTACGCTAGCTATAATTATTAAGATTAAACTACCCGCGTTTAAGGGGTAATAAAAGTTAACCCTCTTAATTAGCTCACTAATATACTATTTTATAATTACAAGAGTAGCTTAGTAATAAAGAGATAAAGTCCATGGCATTTAAAGGTCTCGAGTTAAGTCCTTAAGGATCTTTAAGGCTTGTATTAATAAGAGGTACTTTTAATTATAATTTAGGTCTAGAAAGAGGAACTCTATATTTTAGTATTAAGGAACTTGAAGCTAACTAGCTAAAAAGTTAAGAAAAGGGCGAATATAAATAAGGTATTTAAAGACACTTATCCCTAAATTATATAGGAGGTATTATATAATATAAAAGGCGTAATTATTTAATACTCGAGACTTATTATAGCTAAGAATAATTAAGATCCGGCCTTCTCGAATTATAATATTCCTTATAGTAAGCCAGGTATTATATAGCCGGGCACTCCTAATTTCAGTCCCTCGGCTTAGTATCCTAGTTATTAAGTGGATTACTGCGAAGATCTTATTAATAAGCTTAGTCCCAGTAATAAGGTACGCTATATAAGCTTATAGAAGCCAGTGGCCGGCCTTAGTAAACAGCTAGTTGAGAAATAAAGACTTCTAAGCTTAGTGTGCCAGGGCCTTATACACGAAGGCTAGATTATTCTCCTTATAATCTAAGAAGGACTAGCTAGGCGTTTAGTAAGTAAGGTTATCTCGGATTATAAGTAGGTCTATAGCTGGCTCCCAGCCAAGTATTATCTCATTAATCTGCTCCTTGACTTGAGTAAGAGTAGTATAATATATTATATAGAAGTCTAAGAGCCAGATCTACTGGTTATTATTAATTATAAAGGAGTAGCTATTCAGAGCCTAAGATAAATTCCCCGGGCTCCCTTCCTTCTTAATAATTGACTTGGTATACGCGGATAGCTTAATAACCTCTCTAAAGGGATAGAGGCTTCCTCAAAGTAAGTACTTAGTCCAGATAACTTCTAAGCGGTCTTCCTAAGGGAGATAATTATCTCGAGCGGGCCAAGGGATTAGTAAGGTTATATAGGCATATAGCGGCAAAGCGTACTTAAGGAATAAGAGTTAACTAACCTAAATAAGGGCCGTGAAGCTAGTTATCGAGTTATATACTGAGTGGTAAGCTAATGAGCGCTAGTAAACCCCAAGAATAGCTATAAAGCGGATAAGTACCAAGGAATCCATATCTCCGGCTCTATTATAATAGGTCTAAAATATTATTAAGAGCTGGAATATAGCTTCACTTAATACTAAAGCCGGCCCGGAAGGTAAAGTAAAGCTCTTTCCTCCTTTATTTACTCTCTTATTCTTTATGACCTCGGCCCAGCCCTTATCTTTATTTTCCTCTTCACTCTCCTCCTTACTCTCCTCCTTACTCTCCTCCTTACTCTCCTCCTTACTCTCCTCCTTACTCTCCTCCTTACTCTCCTCCTTACTCTCCTCCTCACTTTCTTCCTTATAACCCTCCTCCTCTTTAAGATCCTCCTTGAGACCCTCTAATAAAGAGAAGATATATGTGATTATCTGGACTTCTCTTAGCTAGAGCTTTAAGTTATAAATCTCCTTTTATAAAAGTGATTAATAAATATAGACCCGAAAGATATAGCATATAAATTACTTTTATACTAAGATATACCGCGCTTGGGATAATAAGCTAATAAAGGCTTTTAGGCAGAAGACCTCTTTCTAGTAGGTCCCAAGCTAGTACTGGAACCGGTAACTCATATAAGCTAAGGTAACTCCTGCTTACTCGAATATATAATCCACTGCCTTTATAAGGATCCGTAGCTTAGCCTTATTAATCACGGGGCTTAAGAGCGAGGCCCCGCGCCAGGTCCCCAGGTCATAGTCCTCATATATTCTCCCTAGTAATTAAGCTAATATAGTAATAATATCCAGCGGACGGTTCCGGAATAAGGCTAGCCACTTGGTATAAATAAGCCACGGTATTATCTTATTATCCTCCGGACACGAGAACTCTTAGCTCACTTATTACACCTCTTAAGCCCGGGCTCAGAGACACTTATCTTTAGCGGCCTCCTACGCGAGGAGGATCTTATTGTGCGAGGGGGGAGGAGAAGGAGCAAGAGAAGCTAGCTAGGGAATAAGCGGTAAGAGTAGTATTCACGGGATAGGAATTAAGATAATTGGGCGAGATATCTTTATATAGAAAAGAGAGATAGGATTAGAGAGATCTAGTTATAAGATTAAATAAAGTAAGATTAAATTAAGTATAATTAAATAAAGTAAGATTAAATTAAGTATAAAGATAAGATTTAGTAAAGAGAGAGTTACCCGTGTCCTTCTCCTAAATCCCACTCCACTACCCCTACTATCTCCCCTCCCCTCTCTTTTCTCCCCCTATATAGCCCGAGTCAGTTAAGATCTAGAGTTTATATAAAGCACGAGTCACGTTTAAATAGAAGAGGAAAGGGGTTTATATGAGTGAGATAAAGTAGGTAAGGGTTAAGGCGATCTTCTCACGGGAGACGCGTTAGCTAGGTAACGAGCCAATTAGTGATATCGAAATTATACTCTCAGTGAAAGGGGGAAGTAGAGACGCGCGCGAATGGTGACTCGACGCGTCTTTAAGTGAGAAAGTAGGCTGAGCTAATCACGGCTCCACGAATCTGGATATCTGGACTCTCAGTGACATGCGCGGTCCTGATAACCTAGATGGGGTGTATTGACCCAGCAGCAGGGTGTCGACTGAACGTAACAGCGGAGGATATTCTATTTCAACTTCAAGGGTGGCTCGTAGCCCAATTCCAATCCCCCATGAACACGAATTCTTATTACGATTGGCCTACGCTAGCTGAAGCTATTATCGAGGCTCTCGCTGGTAATGCAACCCTGTTTTCAGTGACTGAGTACAACAGCCAACTTTCCGATGATTACGCTGGCATCGCAATTGTTTGCCTGGACTGGTTTCACAGTAGTGCAGACACGCTTGCAAAAGTGATTTACAAAAAGCAGCTAGCTTCTCTTGTTGCACCGAATGCGAAAGGGGTCTCCCAGACATACCAGCTGCAAGTTGCTTGCGTTGGTTGGCCGCTCCCTATCGTCAATCCTCCATGCTTCATGAACATCAAAAATCCCGTCCCTATCTTGATGGTCAATTCTATACACGATCCGGAGTGTTCACTAGTATGGGCTCACAGCTTGAAGGAACAGATTGAAAACGTAGTACTGCTGACTAGGAATGGCAGCGGGCATACTTCGTATTTTCTACATGGGGAAACAACGAACGCAATCGATGCGTATCTTATTAATGGCACGCTTCCAGCATTAGATACAGTGCTGAACACGTGATTATGTGTGTTGAATGCTGGCAAGCGACTGGGAAGACTGATTGGCCAAAGTGAGAGGGTTTGGATCAGGAAAGCAATTTGTCGGTATGTTGATAAGCCAAGGTACTAGAGGAGAAGTCCTGGGAATCAATTAAAAAAGGAAACTTTCAACGTGACCCGCTTAAAAACTTAGAAGGTTGCGCCCCAGTAATCTAAACCTCAAGTGTCTTAGCCAGGCTCTTCCTTCTCATTCTCATCTGGCCTGCCTCTCAAAGAATCACCCTCTTCTTCCAACCTTGGGGCTGGTACATTCTTAACCTCGGCCAATACTGCTGGTGATGGAGGCGGGGTTTCCTCGACGGTAGATGTTGATTCCTTTCGAGCCCTGAGGCTGTCGCCTTCACGATTCTCTACATTTTGTTTAATACATAATTTTAATGACATCTTTGTGTCTCCCACATCGTTGATCAGCTTCTCTACTTCGACGAATTTTATGTTTTTGGTCATTTCTCTACTCAGAATCTCCCTCAGCGCTGCTCCAGTCTCTAGAGGACTTAACGAGACCGGCCGCTCGAGGTCCCTGCACCCTTAAAGAAGTAGGATTGTGCTGAGTAGGGCAACAAAAGTTATGATTACACTGCCAGCTAAGAAAACCAAAGCTAGATTTGTAGACGAGAACTTGTTCAGAGTCTGACATGATTGTCTGTTAGTTTGCTGTACCTGAGTTCAAATCAGCTTTATGCAAGACGTTCGTGTTCTAAGTCGGCTCTACCATTGCTGACATCCCAAGCAGACCTGAAATCCACCTCGTGTACCTTTGGAGTCAACGGGGGTTCATGGCCAATGAAATAAGAATTGCTTTTCTTGATGGCAAAAGGAAGTGAACTTGGAGTGAGCAAGGATGAAAGTTCGAGGATACATGAATCACAGCAGACGGTAGCTGGCTGAACAGGAAAAAAGAAAAGGTACTTAAAGGGCAAGGAACAATGAACACTTGTTCAGCATCCAAATCTCAACTAGTCTTATCATAAGTTAACCAGGCTTCTAATCAGGCCTTGGTGCAGCAATTTGCCAGAAGCTAGGGACTATCCAACAATTTCAGGATCAAAATATCGCTCTAAACGTATCAGTTGGTATCAATTGCTCTCTTTTGTCCAAAACTCCAAACCATATTCCTTTCCCATGCAATCCAGTTGACTACATCCCAAAAAGAACCTTCAATACCATAGCTACTAGCAAGACGCAAATCGCTGCAATCATCCTATCAATCCATATTGGCACACCATCATTCGACCTCTGCACCGTCTGCGGTTGTATCCTCTGCGCCACTGGCTGTACTCTCGCTGTCACCGTTCCCGTAGGCTGAGGAACACCTTGCACTGGCCTCGCAGCAGGATAGTCTGCTGCTGCATTCCCCGTCCTGACAAATCCCTCCGCGAGCTCTGCCTCCTCTATCCGTTCGTCCTCTTCGTTCTTGGTAATTTTCTCATCAGCTTTCTGCTGTGAATCCGCGCTTTTCATCTCATCCTTCCAGCCCATTTTCAAATCACTTGGCACCACAACTTCCTTCTCCTCCCCTTTCTCCTTTGCAGCCTCCCCACACTCCTTCATGATATCCCCATTACTCTTCCCACAACTCGGACACCTCCATGATGAGCTGACTTCCGCCATTCTCTCTCGTTCCTTGACCGAGCATTCCAACCCTCCCAATTGCCCCTTCGCATCCGTCTCCATAAATGCCCTCAGCGCCACCAAGGCTGTCCGCACACCCCACGCAGGCTGCCACGTCTCTTCATGGTGTCCACTGATGCTCAAGCAGATCTCCCGATTGACTTCGAAACGCCCACTCGGTGTCAGGAAGCGGAAGGACGGTGGGCGCAGGGGATAGGTTGGAGGTAAAACGATTCGACCGTGGTAAATTCCTTTTCCAAAGGAGGAGTTGGGAGGCCCGCGGATGGTGAAGTGCCAGTCGAAGAGGTCAGCGTCAGAGGCGGGAGCTGCTTGGTAGTCTGCGGATGGGGAGTTGGAGAGTTCTGAGGCTTCGCGGACTAGGGATGTTAGCTAGAACGAGGGGAAGGAGGAGGGGCTTACGAATTCGTTTTATGGTGGGAGATTTGGAGTTGAATCTGGGGGTTGCCATCATGGATTGGGCTAAGCAGAAGCTCTGGGGGTCGCAGAAGAAGTGGCAGATCCAAATATATGCTGCTGTAGAAGATACGTGGTGTTTGGTTGATGATGAGAGCTCGAAACAGGTGGCGGCTTCTCGATGACGGCTGTATCACGTGATATCATTTTGTGTCTAGACTCAAAATCCCCTGGCAAACGCAATGATGGTATTTCCACAGCTATACATCCAAATACACGGGTATGATACACTAAAAGCACTCTAATCAACCCCTTCGTCCACACCATCCCATCCCTTCACGTTATCTTTCTGCCTAGCCAAAGTATTCCCCAGCATTGAATTCGTGACAACTCCCACTTTCTGAGGCCACCCTTGAGGTTTCCTGTCCAAGACCCTCTCATCCTCATCTTCGCTACTCTCGTAATCATCTCTAGGCCGTAAATTCTCCATTGAAACCTCATCAGTCCGGTCAGTGTACTCGCTCGTCCTCCCAAGTATCCTGTCTGCCTTCGAGGTAGACCGCGGATACGCCACATAATGCCTTGCTGCACCGTCTGGCCTTACAGGAGAAGGTTCAGGTCCCCATCCAGCAGCATGTTCCCTCAATCGTTGTTCCTCCCTCTCCGAGGCAATTCTCTGTCTTGCTGCCAACCATTTTGGACTCGGCTCCCAACTCCATCCATCCCCAATGGTATTGCAAATCGGAACAAACCACAAGAGCTTCTTCGGTCCAAACAGATGTCGTAGGTTCCTTTTCCAGCCAAGATCAAATGCACTGGGTAGCTTCTCCGAGTCTTGCTCATCAAGATATTCCTCGTACCGTTCCCTGGCCCTGCGCCTCTCCATATCGTCGTAGTTCTCGCGAGAATCACCATCCCGCGGCGGCTCGATATGTTGATGCTGCATGGACTTCCGCAAAGGAGACAGATATCTCGTCTTCTCCAGGCATTCAATCGTAGTCTGGCCCCTCGAAGCAAGCAGAATATGCCACCCAGTAAATCCAGCTAGCACTAGCCCAATAATTCCAGATATAACCGCCAGCATAACATAGTTGACCGGCATCAGCGATTCTGTATACTCGCCATCGTTCAGTATCTCTCTATAGACCCAGATCCCCGAGACGCCGAAGCAGAGGAAGCAGAAAAGCGTCGTGTATATCAGAAACAAGAGGAATGCTTTGTAGTTTCGCAGTCCCACGCACGTCGCAAGCCAAGGACAATGATGATCCATCTTCAACACGCACGTCCGACACGTGGAGCAATGATGTGCGCGATCTGGTTTCCTCGCCTGGCATTTTTTGCAGTATCGCAGCTCTCCATTCGATTTGACTGTGAAATTCGTAGCAGCGGGCGGGGCTTGCGTGGGCAGGGAGCTGTATCCATTATGGCTTGTCGTAGTTCCCGGACTCGTGAAAACAGCTGTCGTGTAGGACCAATTCAGGAGGACATAGAGCGCGATGCCGAGAAAGGAGGATCCGTTGCCTGCAGAAGTCAGTAGAGCTCACAAATTTCTGCAGCAGACATGCCTATCCACGGAGTATGCGCAGGCAGGAATCCTATCGTAGCCTCAACCCAGACAGCCCAACTCGTGATGCTGTAGACAAATACAAGTGGGAAATAGGTCGCTCCTATACAGCAATATCGCTCGCATTTCCGTGCCCAGCGTCGAGGCATTCTGGTTGGTGATCGTGATGGACTTGGCGGATCAAGAGTAGCCATTTGGGGTCATAAGGTTGAAAGGGGCATCTTTCGAGGTCGGTGATGCTGACACGGAGAAGGAGATGATGTGGGAAAGGAGGCTGAGCCGCTGACGAAACACGGGAGTTGCCGCGACCACCGAAAATAGCTTGAGACAACGACAAAGAATCAAAGACTTGTATTGAATAGCTTCAATTCCCGGAAACGCTTCAACTGGATGAAGAATAATTCCTCGTGGAAGGCCCTATGCTGAGTATATTGTCAACAAACATGTTTGGAGAATGGAAGTCTTACCTGACTTGCATCCTGGTTTTGAAATACCCCCTTTCTCCCTTTTCCATTCAGGTGGATCTGGACCAAGCGTGAAGGGATAAAAGTGTATCAATTTCTCCATTGTTTCCTAACAATTCTTTGGAAGAATGTATGATCTGATCCTTTCCATGCTGCACAGCATGTTTTCACACAAAGCTTCGATGGCATTACTTCGAACGTTTCAGTGCAACTCGGCATATGCTGAAGTGGTCGGTATGAAAATGATGTTCAAGGAGACAGTTTTCAGAAGGCGAGGAAATGTTGCTATGTCTTTTACTCTTGCATCATACTCTCTGGCAGCTCCTTCCTTTTCCATGCATCTGTAACTAAAGATCTTCAAAGTACTGCCTGGGGATGAACTTCGCACTGCAAACCACTTCATTTATCACTTAGAAGGATGACAAGCGAAGTCATTCTCAAGGAGCAAAGCCGGTCGGCATAAGGTATATCCTCTTCTCCGACCTCGCTTCGCTAGCGCCAAGTTCTGTAAACATCTTCGTCGCTCGTGTTCGTCTTTCCTCTTTCGATCTCCACAACATCACCTGCTTCTCCATCTCTTCGGTGCGCTGCCATCTGCATCCCCCGATCAGCCCAACAAGCTTTTCTCTGCCTTCCTGCCTTCCTCGTCGCCATCATGCCTCCACCAAGAGGTCAGCAAATCCTCGAAGAGGAACCCACGGTCTGCGCCAAGTGCGAGATCACCTTCAAGTCCTTCATGGACTACCATCATCACAAGGTGCGTAGTCGTCGCCACATTACTTGCGGAGTCTGCTCGCAAGACTTCGAAAGCCATGAGGCCTGCAAGCAGCATCACGACTTGGTAAGCGCTCCGCTCCAGTTCCAGCTCGATCTAAGGCGTCACAGATGCACGCCCACGAGCAGGACATAAACTGCCCAGGATGCGGCAAGCACTTCACCCGCCTCGGAGGCTTGATGTCCCATATCGAACTCACTGAATGCCAATACTTCCGCAAAGAGACATTGGAGAGGAGCCGAAAGATGAAGGAAGAGTGGTACTCCAATGTTCAGAATGTCCGGAACCACGTCGCCTATGGAAGAACAGCTGGAGATTTCGACAACAGTGGTCCCAATCCGTTTGCAAAGCCACAACCTCACAAGTTGGTACGTGGCCTGAGCGGTGTTATGCTAGTTGATGCCAACGGCGAGCCTGTCAAAGAGCCAGGTATGGTGGACTTCCTCTCTCTGATGTCCTGTCTAACGTCTGGCAGAACTCCCGAAGCCCCTATCTCCCACATCCGCTGCCGTCTTTAATGATAATGATATCTTGTCCTTCGACGACCTTGGTGACGCTCATGGCCAGCCATGGGGTCAACTCACTACTGCACCGCCAGCCCATCTTGTCGTCCACCCTGCCCCTGTTCCGGTCTTGAAGCAAGAAGATTTTCCCGCTTTGATTCCCAGTATCACTACAACACCGCCCGCTCACCTTATCCAAGTACCATCAGCATTGCAAGGAGAGTTTCCCGCCCTGACTGCCAAGCCAGGCAATGTTATGGACGCTCCTGCAATTGAATCAAAGGCCGGGAACGCATGGGACAGTAAGCAGAAGCTCTTCACCGATGCTCCTGCTGCGATTTCCCCCCCTGTCGAACTGCTTCAGTCTATGCATATCAAGGTTGAGGACGAAGAAGATCCAATGGACCCGGATAGCCGGAGCTTCAGAGCAAACAAGTACTACATCGAGCTTCTCAAGAAATACAGATGCCCTCACAAAGGATGCGGGTCAGTAGTCATCCAAGCTATATATTCATTCTCTGACATCATGTAGCAAGAGTATCAAAGACCGGGGAGCGTTCATCCACCACCTCAAGTCCCCCGCCCATCGCAACGAGAAGCTACAGTGCATCAACTGTCTCCGCTACTTCGCCACTGCTACTGCCTTGACCCAACACTGCGAGGCTCAAGGAGTTCGCTGCAAGGTCCGCCAAACCAGCGAGTATGATGGTGTTGTCGATGGTATCACCGGGGGAACCGCTGTCACTGCTGGCCGCCATGTTGATGATACTATAAAATACGCTCTCAACCCGGCTTTCCTTCCCGGCTTGAGCGTGGCTGGTGTGGTTGAGGCTCATAAGGCTAGGGCTGCAGAGAAGGAAAAGAACTTCAATACCCATTGGGATAAGAAGACACCCCGCTGGTAAACGGCTTTGGCCTGGTGGTGTTTGCTGGAGCCACATCTTCATGAACATCTCCGTACGACCAGGTGGTCCATCTGCCTTTGTCTCTGCGATCTCGGGCCCTTTGCTCCAGAAGTGGCACCTCGCCAATCCGGTGCAGCAGGTTCACCCCTTGTCACAGGTTTTGAAATCATGAGACATGAGAATGGCAACGTCCTTTGGTTCTCATCAGGATTTCGGGTTATGTTTCTTTGGTTTGCTTTACATTGTTTTCTTTCAAGGCGTACATGTACATTTTCTTTCCTTCTTTTTACGATATGTATTTGAGGATGGTTGATTAAGAGGCCCGAAGGGTATTGCGCATGGCAGGAGCTGAATAGACTGTATTACATATTGAATTCCCTCGATTCATGCAGGTACAGCTATGGAGGTTGCGATATTCTCGTTGGTTCTCCACCGGAACGCTGCTGCAAAACCTCTGCTTGGCATGAACAAAATAGCTGTTGTACACCATCTCTCTCCTATTGTTCTTTCTGCATTGATTTTCTTCACTATGCCAAAACGTTCAGTAGGTACCCACCAAGGCCAACTGGTCACGTGTCTAGCCTTCCGCCAAAACAGAATTAGCGTCGATGTCTCGATAACGATAAGCTAAGCGAGCGCAAAATCGCACATTTCACGACTTCCATTTCCTCCGCAAAGAAATCGCAGAAACACTCCTTAATCCACGACTCCTCCTCCCTGCTTGACAGATCGCCCATCTTCCTGCGGTATCTCGAAATCCCCTCCCACAGATCGACAAAATGGACGCCTCATCAAAAGTTCCCGTCAAGCTCGTCAAGGTGACCCGAGTCCTTGGCCGAACTGGTGCGCAAATCCCTTCTTCCCACCTTCTTTGGAAATGGCGGAACTAATGGGAGGACAGGTTCCCGTGGTGGTGTTACGCAAGTCCGCGTCGAATTCATGGATGATACGACTCGTTCCATTATCCGCAACGTCAAGGGCCCTGGTACGTACAGTTTGCTTTGAATGGAGAGGGAGCGGTGGCTAATGGATTGGTAGTGCGCGAGGATGATATTCTGTGCTTGCTGGAGTCTGAGCGTGAGGCTAGACGGTTGAGATAAGATGGTGGAGATATGGGGAGATATTGGAAGGGAGAGAAAGAACTTGGCGTTGGGTTGTCATATTGCATTGCTGTGGAAGACCGATCGGAGAACGAAAGCATAGCCTCGAGCGAATTCTACAACAAGCTACAGTGTCCTTCAATATTCTTGATCATTTTTAAAGTTTATGGTCGAGCCAAACACTCCCCCGGCGTGTGTGCATCAAGTGGCCACGGCGTTCGAGGAGAAGGCTGTGATTGCGGATGCTGCTAGACATTCGACCAGAGTTTTGAGGAGAGCAACCTATTTGGAGGATAACGTTTCCAGGCTCAAAGGAAGCGCATCAACTGTGAAGTGGCTTGGGTTGCTAACGAGCATATGCCTGGGTTCGGAATATCTGCAATCCTGGCCACTACGTCTGCGCGACTTTTTGTCCTTAGACGTCACCATTATGAGAGCTGATTGAGAAGTCATTGGCCCCGACAAGCTCTCGCTACTGAATCAAAGAGCTTTAATCAACAAGCAAGCCTTAGTGGGCATTTCTCGTGGCTATGAATCACGCAGTCCAGTGGCTACGTCTTCATAAACCTTCATATCTCCTCTTCCTACCTCTCTTTCCACCTCTAAAAACATTTTTTCATCCAACGAACGTCGAGATGGCAGAACCAAAATTCAACAAAGGAGGCCCCAAGCCTTCCGTCCAAGTCACTCCTCCAACAGAGAGAGCCGACGCAAGTCAGCTTACACCAGGATCTCAAATACGAGGAGGCACTACAACCACCCCAAGTCCATCCGAAGCAAACAGCCGACAACCGGTCCTCACAGCAAATGAAAGCCACAAGAAATCTTCTTATCGTCCTGCCGCCTCAAATCGTGACCCAAACTCACAAGCTTCAAATCTCACCGAGTACAGAGGCAGCGAAGCCCTCTACCGAGTCACCTCCCTCCGTCCACCGGATGACCCCGTAGAGGTTGAGGGAGGGAGGAAACTAAGCCCAGCCGAAGCGCATCAACAGATCTTGACACTCTGCGCGCGGATCTGGAAAGACAACATGGGGAGGATGTACGACAAAGTTGTTGAAGCGGATCGACGAGGGCACGTGGACGATAAGTTGTATGCCGAGCTACTGGATTTTTTCTACTGTTTCCTGCCTATGGTGATGAAAGCCCCGCTCAGTGATCCAATTATTGTAGGTGCCGTCGCTCTCGAGAATCATAGGAAGATTTTGAATTTGTTTGGGGATGGGAGGGATCTTAGGGGGCGTGCCGGGAGGAATGATACGCACAGATGGTATTCAAGGCCAAGTGACGAGAGCTTTAAGTCGAGGGTGGGTGAAGGGCTTCGGGGGCTACAGATTGCTCTGTAAGTGTTGTGAGAAGGGTGGAGAGCTGGCAAAACTGACTTTCAATAGGGTTGGAGGAAAGAAGGGAAAAGGAGACAATGTTGTCGTCAAATGATAGGGATTGGAATGGCTAGATTATCTGCAAAGTGTGGCTTGGGAATGAAAGAACGTTAAAGTTGCCAGGATGGACTTCAGATGCATCCACTTTCTGATGAGTCTGTCATCTGTAGGTAGCATTGCGATTCAAAGTTTCCAGACTTTTACCACATGTCACAGAACTCAGAGACTAATAACGAACCAGAAGTGAAAGCAGACGCGAAAGAATAAGGGGTATCAAATCATAATTCATTCATCATATCTCATCAATCTTTGCTGAACACATGGCAATACGCTCCCCTAGAAGCTGCAACTCAAATGAGCCTTCTCCCTCAGATCCCTTCTCGGCTTTCTCTTGAGCAACTCTCAAAGGCCCCAAATAAATCTCTTCCACAACCGTCATCATTCCAGAAGGAACAACATGAGCATATGCTTCACTTCCAATGAAAAACAAGAAGTTGATGACAGCCATATGGAAAGGAAACGCTTGTCCGAGCTCCTGCGACAGCTCTTCGTCACTCGCGTCAGCCAAGGGAGACGTATCTGGGAATAGATATGGCTGTGCTGCTGCAAGCGCAACAGTAGATGCAAACACATTCTCAGCCTTCCTCTCTTGCGCCATTATGATCTCCTCTTTCAGCCACGACACTGCCGATGCCTTCAAATTCTCGTACGGACAATTCTCCAAGGTATCGGATATAAAGGTCAATCTCAAACGATCAACTGGATGTGCATGTAAAATCGATGAAGTAAACACGTGAGCCGCATATCGTAAAGTCGGTGACGGATTATTGGCGGACAGCAGAGACAAAGTTTGCAGATGTTGCAAGAACTCCTCGTCTTCCAGAGGACCAGAAACAAATTGGTTATTATGTTCCAGCCACAATCCAATTGCCAAAATGGCATCAACCACACCCGGTTCCTCTCCTCCAATGCTGGAAGGGCCGTCCACCCCAATAAAATGTTTTACAAGCTTGGCATGGTCGGGAAATATCGAGAGCTTCGGCTGTGGAAGTTTCGATTCAAAGAGAATAGACGAGAAGACGAAAGAGGTTATGAGGAACAGCGAGCCTGCTTGCGAAAGAGGAATATCTCCAGGGGAAGATGGGTAATTCTCCTCCGGGTCGTATTCGGCGGGGTGCGAGTCGGTCTTGTAAATAGCGTCGAAGAGGGTTTCATAACTCGAGAGACCAAGATCGCGTGCAAGAGCCTGCAATTGTCAGAAAAGTCTGTACTGCAGAAAGCATACTTACCACAAGCTGGCCCACGATCGTATCCCTGGTCTGTAATAAAGGATCCTCTCTAAATGATTCTCCCAAGCTCTTTCTTCCAGCCACAACTTTGCTTGGCTCAAATGACTCTTGCAATCTAGCAGCCCATTCTAGGGTATTTCCATTGATGTATTCTTCCAAAATATGCGTCACAAACGACTGCAAGAGCTTGGCCTGGATCGCAGCCTCTTTTGGGTCCTCCTCCTGGGCTTCTGGATCCGGCGCAGACGTACCAGCTTGACTTATATCGGGCACTGTGGGGATCTTCAAACTTGACTTTCGTCCCGGCAATGACGGTCTCTTCTTACCCGAAATTGTGTGAACAAAGGAGATGACTGCAAGAGTTGCTTGGTTGGAAGGGCGGAAGGCTGAGAGGATCGCCATGAGAGAAGTTGAGAGAAATCTTGATGGGTATTTCGTCTTGATACGCGGGTGCAGAATAGACAGCAGATTGACCAAAGTGCAGAACCGATCGACCGGTGTGGGCTCGCTGCCTTCTGCTGGCTTCCCCCCAGGCTTCTCCTCGTCTTCAGAGTCCAGCTCTAGCAATTGCAAAGCCTCCGTCACTTTCAGCACAACCTCTCGCGGGTTTCCAAGTCGAGCGATTGTAATGAGACATGTTTCAGAGCCTCGCAGGGGTAGGAGAAGGTGGATCAGGTCCCAGCCAATGTTTTGTGTCAACTCAGCATTTTGGAGGATCTCGTTCAAAGTTGGCAGCAGCTCTGGAGAAATATGGGATTCGAGGATCGTGAGGTACGTCAAGTAATCCGAGGCAGGAGGCAGACTCTCTGTGATGGCTTTGATTGGGTCGGACGACATGGTTGTGGGAGGTTGATGTAGGATGTTGGTTGTTGTTGAGGGAACTTGGCAGCCTTCCAAATAGGTTGCGCGAGGCTGTGAATGGAAATAGCCCGAAGTGGTCATTTACGAAATCGCCCGATTTGGCTATTCTGGGACCCCACCTTAGAACACTAATTCTTCCATTTCGCGTCCTGGAAGGCAAAGTAGTTAGGAATATGTACTACGCAAACGGGAATGACTTTCTACGAATACGAAATAGTCTTGAAGGTATAGTGCATAATAACCCAGCTTGTTACACTCTCACCCGCTTCGATATACTCAGATTGCCCGGTTGCTCCACATCACCTTGGATCAATATTTCAAATGGCAGAACCATTTGAGGAGATTTCATTTGAGGCCACTCTAATGCGCGAATCCTTTGACGCCTTAATTGTCAGTAAGCCCTTTGATTTCCAATTCTCGAGAAACCGGCTTTAGTACGTGTATCAATAATATTCAGCTTCAGTTGGAACACTGCAAACGGCTTGCCACTTTTTCTATTCCACTATGAGATCACTATTTTCTTAAACATTGCATGCAGTGGAAAATTCCATTGAGAATTGAAGTTAGGTATTTTCTGGCGCCTTCTTATATCTCCAAACCATCTAATACAATCATCCCTCATAGAAGATAAATTTTCAACCGCCCACTCCAGGTTGCCCATTTGCCAAACACGTTCAATTACTCTGTTTCCCATCATGGCTACACTTGCCCCAGTCGATCCCTAATTCTCCAAAGTAAGGGTATCTGGATCGCTTTCTACAGCTGGAGCCTTGGTAGCCTTAGGAGCTGCTTGTGCGTGTGTCTGCGCCGGCGCCTGGACGTGCGTTTGAGCGGGAGCTTGAACGTGAGTCTGGGCGGGAGCCTGAGTATGAGTCTGAGGTGGGGCTTGGACGTGAGTTTGAACCGGAACTTCATGTGTCTGGGCCGGCTCTTGCACGTGTGTCTGAACTGGAGCCGGGTGAGTCTGAGCTGGCTCTTGTACGTGTGTCTGAACTGGAGCTGGGTGAGTCTGAGCTGGCTCTTGTACGTGCGTCTGAACTGGAGCTGGGTGAGTCTGAGGTTCCTGGACCGGGTGTGTCTCGACTGGTTGGATAGGTTGAACGTGTGTCTGAACTGGGGCTGGGTGACTCTGAGGCTCTTGGACAGGGTGTGTCTCGACTGGTTGGACAGGCTGAACGTGTGTCTGAACAGGTTGGACATGAGTGGCTGGAGCTTCCACCGAGTGAGGGGCAGGTGCAGTTGGGCGTGGAGCCTCCGGGGCATTGGCGACGTGAGTTGCGTATACGACATCAGTACGGACATCGGTATGGTAGACTTGTCTGGTGTCGGTGATAACATCGGTGCGGACGAGAGTGTCGTAAACGTCCTGGGTCTTGACGATCACATCAGTTTTATAGTCAGTTCTGACTACAGTGGTGACATCCTCGGGAGCATCGCGCTCTCTAACAGGGGCAGCGAGCCTATACACATCAGCATTAGTAATTTCTTGGAGGTTGAGAAGGTTACCCAGTGGCCGCAAGCAAGCCAGCGAGAAGAACTCTATCGAAACGCATTTTGTTGGAAGATACTTGGTGATAGTGCTTGTTAGAAGAGAAGAGTGAGTGATTCTGCTTTGACTTCTACATCAAGGGCAAGATCACACAGCTTTATACCATTTCCTCCAGCCACAATAGTGGACAAACCGTTTTCAGTCTTCAGGCATCTGCCCCCATGTTTGTTCTTCCAAATAGAGGACAACTGGAAAGTACCATCACATGAGGAAATAATCCTCTTACCATCTGATATGGAAGAATGACGTGCGAAAAGCCTTCGGTGGCACTTGTTGGAAGAACTTTCTCCCTTATTATTATTGAGGGCGAGAGTATAGGGTGTGGCCATTATTTGGGCCGGGTATTGGCCAAGACTCGCCGAAAGCTTGACCAAAAGCTTGTTCTTACAACCACTGGGCGATGGAGGGCGAGACTCGATGGAGAGTTGAGGGTCTAGATGCATCCATCACCCAATCTTAAAATTCGTGTTGGTAGCGGGTATTCTCCAAATTAAATTTCGAGAAGTCAGCCGTGAACCGGTAACAAATAAACGAAGCAAAAGGGGCAAACAAATGTCTCGACCCTATGAGCCTCAGCCATCTGATGCCAAATAAGGATACAAGTCCATATGAACGATTTTCCGGACTCTCCCCCGCAGTTGAAGATCCGGGGAGATACTGCAGAGGCTAATATTAGCACTGGCAAATATAAGAAGTGCCATTGCCATCGGATAATGAATGTTGTACGAGATTAGCGAAGAACAACCATAGTGCAAAAGTGATGTTTGTGTATCAGAATATGAGACGATCATTTAGCCAACTGTCTGATTTTCCACGACTAGGAATCGAGCCCGACCGCCACGATAGCAAAATTCTCACCACAAATCTAGATTCTGATAACTGCGTCCACATGTGTGATTGGAGGGCGATGCCAGTCGTATGATATTGAGCAACCATTATTAAGGCTGTTGTTGACGAGGGGTCTTGTGAAGAACCTGAGTCTTGGCATGCGGCGTAGGCAATACTGCCTTGAAGTGTTTGACAGAAGTAGGGCTTTCGGGAAATGCCGCCCCAGCCCCTCAATGTGAATAGAGGAGTGGTCACAATTGTTCCTGCTTACATCTGTATGCACGATGGCACTCATCTCAAGTGCAAAACATCAGCTGAGGACCAAAATTCGGTCCTTCTTTCCGATGTGTTCTAACAGATCTACCAAGGTTCCCCTCCCAAAGCAAACAAGAATAATGTGGAAGTTCAGAGCGGGGTATTCGTGCGTCCCAAAATCGACAAACGCAAAAGACATCGCAGCGCAGCATGAATTCATCTAAATCAGGGTACCAATCATGTGTCGAATGGCCTCTGTTGAAATGAAACTCCTCAATCCTCTCGCAAAGAAGCTTCTCTGTTTACAGAATGAATCAGGAGACTTTGATTCAATTCCACTCATCGATGAGGCAGCTATAAAGCAATATACACTCGCAGATGCCATAATATGAGGGTTCCCTGTCCAGCACCACAGGACCCATCGATTAACCCAAATCATCTTCGAGTTCGGGTTTGGCTGCTCTATTGACTATACAATATCCACACACCACTTTGGGAGTATTATTGAGACTTTTTCTTCCCGAATAAGGCTGGCACAAAACACGTGTAGTCAATGGAACTTACGGTTCAACTGGAATGCATTACCCCACCTTTTCTTTGGGCGGGTTTTGATGTGATAGAAAATGCCGGACTTAGTCAATCTACCTCTACTTGAGGCCCATAAACAGCTGCGGGTAATCTTCCTGGGTGTAAGGAACTCTGTCTATGCCTGAGGATTGGGGGACAACAAAACTGTCACGGAAGCTGGATGGTACTTTCTGCTTTGTGGCAAAGCCTTTCGAGCATAACAGGCAAAATATCACGTATCTCTTTCCAGCCAGTGATGAACAACGGTACAGTTAGAGCAGGACAGAAAGTGGAGAATTCGCAGGCTCTCTGGCTGTCCTCGCCTGCCACTGGACAGGTCTCATTAAACCTTGCTTGAAACATGTGATCACGAAACCTCATTCTTAGCAAACATGCCTCCAACAAACCACTTGGTACAAGGCTCAACAGCGAATGTTCGGGCACACTTGGCCGTAAAGTTCGTTATTCAAAATGTCAAGAAATGTTGTGAAGTGGGGAAGAAGGAAGGAGCAAGGAAGAGCTCGGGACGGGACGTCGTCATCTCGCGCTAAGCTTTGACGACAACCCATCGCACGGATCAGACTCAGCAACATCAGTACAACGACAAATAGAGGGGCAAACTCGTGTAATGGATGAGGAGATTCACAGGTATTCGATTGAGCAGTCTGGATGGCGGCCGCAGCATATTGCCAAGTCGTAAGCAAATAGCGTGAATCATC
Organism: Stipitochalara longipes BDJ; assembly: GCA_009732865.1. NCBI lineage: Eukaryota > Fungi > Ascomycota > Leotiomycetes > Helotiales > Hamatocanthoscyphaceae > Stipitochalara > Stipitochalara longipes. The sequence continues at coordinate 2,684,734 of ML769336.1, read as the reverse complement.
CGAGCAATAGCTGACCCTTGACCAGCATTTAAACCCTCTCCACGCATCACCCCTCCACCCTCGTGCGCACAGCGGATAGCTTTTCCAGACCCTTCAAATCGAAATATACATTCCCCCAAAATGGCGTTCCACGAGCCCACGAAACAAGACGCCTTTGCACTCTTCGAAGCGGTACAGCAAAGGTTCCCCAGCGGCACTCTCGGCGATGATAAATGGTATCTGGTCACCGTGAGTTGGCAGACCTCAATAGACATTCCCTATTGACATCTGCCAGCTCTCTTCCCTTGTCGGAGTTGAGCCGGAGCATGCTGCTCATCTTTATGCATATCTGATCAACAAACCCGAATACTCCATGCCGGAATCTCGACAAGCCCTTATACGTCGTTTGCGGGAAGTTTTGGTCAAGAATATATCGCTACAGGGTGTTTGTAAACCCCTCGAATCGTTGTATTCGATTGCAAAGCTTGAAAGGCCTGAGGACAAGGACTATTCGTTTTCTCGGTATGCAAATGATTCAGCACATGGACGAGGCTGATGTTTTCAGGGAGAGATGGCAGGCAGGACCAGAGAACCTAGAGAGAGGAGAGAAGTGGCTGAAGACAATTTATGCAGGGAACTTGTCTACATCTACCGCCCCTTTCAAAGCTCACAAGGACTTCGACTTCATCTCAAAACAGATCACGTACGGATTTTACCTTTCGGATCATAGTATTCTTGGGCCTTTGGATACGGAGCTGGTTACACTGGCTGGAATCATGATACAGAATCTACCACTTGAGACTGCGTGGCATTTGAGAGGAACTAGGAGAGTCGGAGTAAGCACGGAGGATGTGGAGTTGGTGCAACAATGCGTGAGTCGAGTTCCGAGTTCCAAATCCTTGAACTTCTCTGACAGCTACAGGTTGAGATGGTTGCTAAATATGGTGGTGCGAGACTTCATAGAATTCCACGAGTTGTTGACATTGAGCATGAAGTCACAGGGACCGAGAAGGATGAGAAGCGTTAGATATTAGATGGCAGGTCGGTTGGTATAGACAAACAAAATAGATCCTAGGTTTCAGCCAATCCTCACACTGCCTTCGTTGTGTTTATAAGGCTTGGGATAGTTCCTAGAATATGTGGGATTTATATCAAGGTTCTCTCCACTTTTATTCCTCCCAGTCCATGTGTTCATTGCAAACAGGGATTTTCTTACTTTCTATCCGAGTGAAGCCTTGCTGCACAATATTAATAATCTCCTCAAACTTTCTTCACTTTCGAGGCAGAGCATAGACATTTGACTGAGACTTCTCCTCATGGTTGATTATAATAAGCTCTACGGTGGTCAATTCCAGGCGTGTCAACGCTAACGTTATACCCTTTAGGAAAACTAGTACAGATTCATTAGTTGTGATCTGGACTGTTCAATATTTTCGTCTCTTTTGAACCAACAGGAACAATTCTATTGCCAAGATGCATGCCACAAGGCGAGTTTTCAAAGGCCACTCTTAGTCAATTCCAATTCATTTGTCCTCTTTGTATTGTATCTTTATTGCTGCCAAATTCGCTAGCGGTAAATTTCGTTTATTGTCTAGTAGGAGCTATGGTGTTTGTCTGTCATTGTGCTCTTTGTCGCCTTGGGTATATGGTTCTTGTTCGAAGAGAAGCCACATTGTTCTCGAACCAATTGCCTGTTTAACGATGCGGTATAAATATTCCCTCGATTTCCACTATCCGAGTTCTTCAGTGAACTCCAGTTCACCTAAATTTCCCATCGAAAACTTCAAGTCGTCCGAATAGACTAATACTGCCTTCCACGCCAAATTTCGAAACTCATATCACCCATCAGTCATGTCTTCTCTGATACTTCGCATTTTTCTTGGGTTCAATTTCGATTTGCCCACACAAGCCAACCTCTCCGAAGAGGAACTTTTGGAAGACGACTGGAACCCACTAGTTCTTGAAATGAAGCTAGCCCGGATGGTCGATATCCTAGCCGGGAGCGGCATACCTGCAGTCAAACGACGTGAAGAAGACGAATGTTTTACGGATTCTTTTGTCAAAAATCAAGACAAATCATGGCACGTGTTTAGCGCCTGGAACGGGAGCATGAGTACCGAAATTGGTGTTGCGAGCCCACCCCTCATAATGGATGCATCCAGCTTTAAGACTATCCGACACGTGTGCGAAGTCCTGAAGGCAAATATCGAATCTAAATTCAGAGACGACTTCATCTTCCGTGTCCACATCTCCAACAATAGTAAACTATTCGACGATCAACTTGTTAAATGTCTGAGGGCCTTCATCTGGAATATCGAGACCGTTTTGGATAAATTCCACCCACCTAGACTCTCACTGCCAGATAACGAGCTGAATTACGAGCGGCAGACTCTTCGCGAGAATAACAATTTGTAATTGGATTACTTATATGAGAGCAAGCCAGCCATGCCCTCGATAAAGGCCCTGCAGTGCATTCTGGATTGCAAAACAGGAAATGAAGTCATTGATCTAGTCAATCATCGTGATATCTGGGGCAGCCACAAATACTCTTTGCTGTCATTGGTTACTCCTCTATCACGGCACAATGGCGTACCTGGCATGACTTTTGAACAGCACGAAGCCACTCTAGAATACGATCGTATTGAGAGCTGGATTCGCGTCTGCGCTGGCATTGTCGACTTCCTGGATCAGAGCAAACCCGCATCCGTGGTGGTGCTGCTTCAACGCCACGTGGATGGTGTGAAATATATTCCCTCGAGAAGCTACTTGCTGATATCAGACTAAGTGACCTGGTTGAGTTCTACTGGGCACAATTCGAGGAGCATAGGCTTGAGCACTTCCGCTCCTTCTGGAAACATGTTGAAGAGCATAACCCAAATAGTCCTGAGCAGGTCAAAGACTTCGTCTAAACTCCCTAAAGACTTTCTCTATTCACCCCTCAGGCGTCCCCCCTTCAAGCCTCTACTTATACCTTGCTAATTCCGAGTTTAATAATATATTTATCTATTAAACCTTTTATATAATATCATGATTCGTGAATCAGACCAGGGTGAGAGAAGATCTAACTTCATCTAGTTTAACTAATATAAAGCTACGCTCGGTGCTGAGAAGGTTATAGCATGGATTAGAATCTGCATGGGTATAGTCAAGTTTATAGTAAACTATTCGGCTTCGGAAGTTTGCGTCTTTATGCTTGTTAACTCTAACTAAAATTCGCTACAATATCTGCTTCGAGGTATCGGGCTATCTAGTCTTATTGAAATTTTCTCTCGTAGGTTTGAATAAGTCTGTGCTTACGGGGGTCCTTCATAACCAGATTTAATTCTGTCCAGAATGGATCCCATGGACACGCTCAACTACTACGCAAGAAAGCTTACTCCACTAACTAATCTTGAAGACGGCTGGACCCTAGTTGCACGACGCCGCCGAAATTTCTGCCTCCAGCTATAGCCTATAGCTTGCTCTTATATTGCTTTTCAAATATCAGATACTGTATAATACATTTACTAGATACCGACGTGAAATCGAAAGTCCAATTCTTTACTACTGCTATACCTGGGCCAGCAAGATGCGAAAGTTAAATATATTCAGGAACATCTTCCTAGAATGATTGGTCAAATTCTACAATCCTTTGTTTTATTGATCTACGCTCTACACAAAGCTATATTGTACTCTTTATAGTCGCTCTTTCTTTGAGCAGCGAAAATTGATTATTCAATAAAGGGTAAGTGCCTACCCCACGTAAGCCAGTTATTTGACTCTTTATTATACAGAACAATGCTTTGGGATTATATTAAAGAGCTGGTAGACTGATTACAATGACCTTGTTATTTAATCGCACGTTTGAATAAAGTCTTTACTTCCGAATTAAAGGTTCATTCAAACTATAAACTTTGGACTCCTAGTATAATACCTTCTCTCCCATCGCCCTAGAAAAGTCTCTTCGCTCGTGCTATACTATACAAACTTCCTTAAATACTTTTAAATATGGCTCCTCTTACCTTCGGGGTTGAGCTAGAACTCTGCCTCGCAACGCTGCCCGAAGGTGCTTCTGACCCGGAACCTTACGATGCTCGTCAGCTCTATAACATTTCCAATACAGACGCTGTCAATAACGGCATACACGCTCTAGATATTTCTGATCCAATTCTTCGACATCACTATAAAGAACGCATGCAAAATGATATCGTTCTAAGACACGTTGCTGAAACACTTATATCAGCAGGTTTCTCTGCTATCACAGATACAGACGTGAGAGGGCGACACAATGAAGCACTTCTCGGCGGCTCAGAGCCAGCACACTACAAATCCTGGAATATCACTACCGACAGCTCGATCCGCGTTCCAGGCGAAGCAGGCACGCCTGGTATAGCTGAGTATGAGTGGCGCAAGTTAGAAGTCATTAGTCCAGTACTAATATTCACGCCACAAGCCATCCGGCAGGTCCAGAAGGTATGCAAGCTTATTTCTCGAAAGTATCGTACTCTCACCAATGAATGGTGTGGTCTGCATGTTCATGTCGGGCAAGGATCCAAAGGACTTCCAGATTATGCCATCAAGAATCTCGCGGCCATGATTTGGGCATTTGAAGATCAACTGGACTTACTGCACCCTTTGTATAGAAGCAACGATGCTCCTTGTAATAGTCTTTACAATAGCGCCCCGCTTGCCGTAGAGCTCGACTTCGAGACAGATCAGCCGTTGCTCCTTGTAGAGCAGATTGATCGGATCCTTGAATGCGAGACTGGCGATCAAGTCATTGAGCTCGTCAATGACGAGTGTCCCTCCTATGGCCATGCGTACAACTTCTGGAATCTGCGATCTGAGCACTGTCAGAGCAGCAAAAGAACAATCGAGTTCCGTCAGCACGAAGGTACGTTGGAGGCAAGACGGGTTGAGAACTGGATTAAGGTGTGTACTCGTCTTGTGGAAGTTGCGCTTCATACCAAGCCGGACTGTATGAGACATTTTCTAAGATCTGTAGTGGAAGAAGAAGAGTACACTGTGAAAGATGTGCTGCTTTCAATTGGTCTATCTAGGCAGGCTAAGTATTACGGGTGAACTTAGAGCGTTTCATCTCTATAAACAAAAAAAGCAGATGTCAAACTTCTGCGGCGTATGTTGATCTCTTCTTTAATTTAATACAATGCTTAGGGAAGTTTCTACACCTTCGATTCTTATTTATTAAACATGTCCTCTGTTATCTTCAACTATCTCTTCGTATATGTGACTTTAAAATGGCACTTTGTAAACTCCCAATATTCAGGAAACCATCTCGCATTCTCCCAATCACAATTCCATAAATCCTCCTATCCTTGACCGGAATATTCCTCATATCCAAATCCACGTTCGTAAAAAATATCTTATGATCAGTACAGTGAGTACGGTGCATCAAATCACCGCTATGTATTCTACCCAGGTAGGGTTTAATAAGCACCTCACGTGAGGCTCTCACTAGCCCAAAAACCGATTTGTTTAAATACTGCGCGCAACGCGCCTCCATAGAATGCTTACCAGCATACCGCGCCGTCTGAGGATGCAGAAAGTTCAATTCATTAACCACTGTTTCTTTTTCCGCTTAATGATATTAAAGACTAAGCCCGGCCGTGAGGAATTTTTCATAGTAAGGGAAAGAGTAAATATTCATTTTAACATTCGTATTTTCTAGTAGTGATCGTCCCAAATGTCTCAGCTCTTTCATGGCCCCACAGAAGTTAGTATTCGGTTCTTTAGCATGGGCGCTTGCTAATAAACCAACGTCGTTCTCTAGAAATTGACTGTTCTTCAGCATTTCAATAGATTTCCAAGTTCGATAACCTATCGCATCTTCATCTATATATCGTCTACGCTCCCAATATATACAATATTCTCACATTTTCAGTTTCGCCTTCGTATAAACGGCAATTTTGATCACAATGTCGTCACTCGAGAGTAATACTATTTACATGACGCTCGACACCCGAGGCGTCCCTGGAACATTCGTGAGGCTGTCCCTCTCTACATTTGTACCTAAGTATTCTACTGACAGTCTTTAGCATTGGGGAATATTCATCACGTCCTCAGCCCCAACAGGTAATTATTACCATGCAACTACGAAATTTGGCGGCTAGCAACTAGAAGTCAATACAAGCTCCAATATCCTGTCTTCCTTGAGCCTCGTCCTTGCCTACAAAATTGGTTGTAGGCCTGCCCAAGTGGTCGTGCTTGTTTGCAGGACAAGTGTCGGGCTTGGAAAGCAAAACTCTCTGAATAGATAACGCGGGTCTTGGGGTGTGCATTCCACGAATGCGTGGACTGACGGGTGGCACCAAGGTACTTGCGCATGCAACGTTGGAGATCATTAGCATTATTATATTAATATTGTGCTAGAGTGACTTATACAGAGCGGTGTTGTCCTCCGGAAGAACAGGTATGATCGTGTTTCGTGAGATCTAGGCGGCCAACTGAGTTCATATGAGAGAGATGAAATCACCCCCGAATTAAGATAAGGACAATATCTCCAATCCAGCACTTAATTAGGCTAGCTCTGTCTTTTCTAAGTGTGGTGTGCGAAGGTAATTACAGAACAGGGGAAGAGATGGGGATGGTGGCTGGGCCTTGGCGGTGAGAACCCACGTTCGGCATGAAATATTCAGTTCCTTCCATACAATCCAAGCAATAAAAGGTTCTGAAACACGTTAATCTTTTCCCAGACAACCTCGATAAATGTTCCACCTTGCCGCGGTGCTAAAAGTAAATCATGATTGGCTGGTATTGCGAATACGGAATCACGTGATCTATATGCAGTGGCTGTGCTGGCACTCCGTCAGCTTCTCACCCCGCATGATAAGAAGCTGAGAAATAGTGGCAAACCTTCCTCCCTTTCTTATTCACTTCAGGATCGTGAACTCTTTCGATTGAGATAGACAGCGCGCTATCAAGTCACATGCCTCGCTCCTTGCTCCAAAACTTATATCCCGACCGACAACAGGCCGGCATGCAAATCCTGCAATATGCCACCTGGGCAATATTAGGGACGTGCAGCAAGTTAATGCCTGATGTGCATTGGGAAGAGTATGATCCGCGAGATGGGTATCTTCGAACGACCCCACTACCGAAGGCTCTGAAGGCAAAGCGGAAAAGGAGAGTGACCATGGAGTATCCCGAGACGAACAGCAATTCTCCACTATTGAGACTCCCGAGGGAAATCAGGGATATGATCTGGGATTATGTCGTTGGAAACATGCAGATCCATTGGCGAATTGAAGCTCGAAAGTTGACGGGGAAGGTATGCTGGTCCGAGATGAAGCTCTGCCATTCTCAATGCTTGGCTTGGCTTTGGAAAGGACCAGAGCCACAACCAATGGTTGGAGTAATGGGCGTGTTGTTGTCTTGTCGCCAGACGTACGTTCCACTATCCTGAGCTTGACTTCTTCTCATACCTTTTAGATATTCCGAGGCGATAGAACTGCTGTATTCGCAGAATACATTTGACACTACACAAGCCGATGTCATCGCCTTCCTGCCCCGTCTTCTGCTCCCAGTGAGCTTCAATACGATACGGAATATTCAAATCCTTCTCAATGTGTGGATGCCGCCCTCGTATCCACCACACTATGACCCATCCATGACACCCGAGAAGCTGGAAAAGGCCAAGAAGCGTGGGCATTATTATCGCAAAATCTGGAATGCGATATGGAGAAACTTATCGGAAATGGAAAACCTCGTTGATCTGAGAGTAGAGGTCAATGTGCTGGGCAGAATGCAGCACTTATGGGAAGCCAAGGAGTTTGACTGCGTCGAATGGGTCACTCGGCCACAGGAGATCCTTTTGGTATTGCCAGATGACCTTACTCGAAGATTTTCAGGGAAGATTGGAAGCGGCAACTGTACCGTGGAGAGTATGATTACTGATTTGTACGCGTAAAAGATAATCAATCAACAAACTTTGCAGTGTCAACAGCAACCACCTTCCCACCTTCCACCTCAGTGCCGTTCACTGGAGCAGCCATACCCCCAGCTGTCACCAAGTATAAGACCTTAGCATCCGAAGATGTCCTCCCAAATTGACAAGCCGTCACACCGGGCAAGGTAAGCTTATCTGGCTTCCCAGCGGCAGTCACGACTCCGCCACCAGCTTTCACCACACTCAATGTATTCACGGGATGGTTTGTCACCCACGCATTCCCATTCTTATCAAAGATGAAATCATCAATAATAATATCTCGTTCCAAGACCTCGACTGGTCCCGATGTCTTGCCTTCACCATCAATCTTGATCCGACAGAAGAGTTGCAAACCCGTGTTGCTCCAATACAAATAGCCGTCACGGATTTTGATTCCGTTGATTCCCATTGGCAAGGAAGGTGGAGGTGGAGACTTCATCTCATCGACATCAATCAACTTCTCGACAGTCCCCTCTTTGACGTTGACTTTCCAGACCACGCCTACATCGGAATCCGCGATCAGGATTGTGCCTTGCTCTTTGGAGAGCAATTCAAATCCATTCGCAAGTCCAGCACCCGGCAAGTGAGCAATTTTCTTCACGCTTGCCTTGGCATCCTTGTCAAAGCTGGTCAAATCGACCTCAAAAACGGCGTAGGTGTCTGCTCCGGTATTCCACGGCTGCAGAGAGAAATTGCCGCCAGCGACGTAGAAGATATCCTCTTTGAGTTCGATTATGCCAGTCAATGCAAGTACTTCATCAAATTTGTGGACCAGCACAGGCTTTGGATCAGATGGCTTGAAGAGGTAGAGCTCTGGGGTAGTCAAGAGGGTGACCAACAGATCGCCATTTGAGCGGACGGCTATGTTCTCGATCCAAGTCGGAACGGGAAACTGATGGAGGATTCTGGATGGAAGCTCAGGATCGAGAACATGAGGAGCGGCCATGATAGTCAATAAGATTGGGGTTGGAAGCTGGAAATGGAAGTTGAATAGGCAATGGGTTGCTGAATGTTGCGAGAGTTGCGTCTTTTGAACCATCTGCCGCCCTGCTGCAACGAGCGATCTAACTCCGCTACACCTTCCATGATAAAATCCGATGTGAAACCCTTACCGGTCTCCTATGACATGTGATTTATACGAGGCCTTCTGGTGGTGTAATGCGGAGTAGAATCATACCGTTCCTCAATTCGCCCTCTCTGTTCGAACATTTCACAATCACTGAACTCTGAAAGGCCCACTACTCTGTGGCTGCAGGTATGTACTAGGTTCTTCAAGAGTTTGTACTACCATACTGACTGTTGTGACTGGTCCGACTCGCACAGCCGAGGGTGGCTTTCTGCGTGATGAATCCTGCGCCGAAAGATAGGGATTTGCAGGCGAGAAGTCCGCCTGCTATTTGCCAAGGCTCAAAACGGACTAAGAAAGGCTGGGTGGCGTTCAATCAAAAGCAACAATGAATATCAGGGAAGTGTAGCGACGGAGTCAACATCCGATCCCGGTTTTTCGTTTTCGTTTTATGGTGGGGTCAGAAAGCTTCATTAGGCTAAATACTACCTTGTAGGCACCAGTTGCGTGACGAAGTCTCCGGCCTCCTGGAGAAACGAAGCAGCGGCATACATAGACGAGTGTAAATTTAATGTGCAAGCTTGCGCTTGGAGAAGAAATGGGCAGTGAAGGGAGGATAGAGTACATTTGACTGCAGGAGCCGACTACATTCTACCCTTGAAGCAAAAAATTGACTATTAAAAGGTTATCTCGAAGTCAAACAGCTTCTTAACAAATCGAAGTCCGACACATAGACCTCGTAGGACCCTAGGTCAATGGCAAATGCCCTTCTGATAATTGGTTTTGGGTACAAGCGTCCAGCCCTCCTGTGTTTTCTCTCTCTCAAGCTTTTTGCTGCCTCGCTGATCAATAAGGCTTCGAGGTCCCCTCGTCTTCGAACATTTTGTGCTTTGCAACTGATCTTCTCTTACGTTTAATGCATGCACTCTCTGCAGAAGAAAAAAATTACCAGGATCCATACATTCCGCGAATGGCACGACACCCACTCCACCTTGAATCGAACTTCTGGCGACTCATTTCTCCGAAGGTAGCGCGGTTCGAAAAAGGAGGTAGTTCAAGTAGAGTAAAAGGTTGCTCAAAACATTCACAAAACTACCGACTACCAAATGTAGAGTCATATCTCGAGAGAGGAGATGTATATAGTTTGTCTTTAATACCTCTACGGCTACGGGTCAAAATATTTGGCTTTCCAAGAGCAAAACTCCGAAGCACGCAGGGACCCCATCACTTGCTCTTTTGAATCTCCACTCTATAGATTGTTGTATGATTCTGAACCTGCTTTATCTTTCCTTTCTCCACTCCCCTCCAAGCTTATTCCTGACTTCGAAAGGTGCCGAAAGAATGGACACTCTCGTGGACTCTTGTGCCAGCACTTCTTTCTTCCGCTCGGACATGCAGGATTGCAGCAAGCTCCGAATTTGCACTGACTCGTTAGTCGTGGGTGTTGCCTGCGAGGGTCTTGAATCTTGGTCAGTCTCTTGGTCTTTGTGGTCGTGTTCATCGGTGCTCTGAACTTGAGTTTGATACATGATGCAGAAGGGCTTGGTGTTGCTGGCTTTGATATGTTTTGATGTTTGCAAGAAGTGCGAAATGTTAAGTGGTCTCAGCATCTTCCCTTCTTATATTACATTCTAAAAATTAACCTGTCAGATGGCTTTCTAATCACTGACCTCACTAACCTAATTAATGCGATGAATCACCCAGAGAAATGGCTTCACCTCTTGCAGTGATTCAGGACAATAACCCTCTCTGGCCACCAGAGTTCGGATATGGCGCTGCAAGTAATGTACGAGTAGTCATAAGTATGTCAGCAAGTACTGCTGTAACCACAAGAAAGCCACTGCCCACTGCTCGGGAGCCAAGTGGTATGCCAAGCGAATACGAAGACGTGCAGCTCCACCACAAATAGCATCCGTCCACCTTTCAACGATTTTAACAGAGCTCCCCACTTAAATCCCGTAGCGTCTCCTCGATTCTCCCAATATTTCATCGTCTTTCTTGTTTGGAAGAGGCTCACCTCTCATTTCCTTCATCGCCAGTCAAGTAAGCTTCCAAACCATCGAATATCACAGAAGTCAGAATGAGGGGTTTGATCTCAATATTATTCCTCTTGGGCAGCTCCGTGGCACTTCCAATTGCCATTCCAGGTATTATTGGGAGGGGATTGTCCTCGGACGTTGCGCACCTGGAAGTTGGTTTGTGCTCCTTATCCTGTTCACCTTTCTTGTGCCACTAAAAATACAGAGGTTCAGTCACTAACTATTGATATTAGCTCCAGAGTCTGATGCTACCATGGTTGAGTACGGACTTTTGAGTTGATACCTTTTGGGAAGCGGAAAATTGGAACGCAGGTGGCGCGTGAATCGTTGGAATGGTGGGATGGAATGCAAAATCCTATGGATGTTAGTAACTACAGGAAGAGACTCGATTAGCTTCATTTAAACACAGTCACATTCGATTTTTGATTATCGGACTATAATATAGAGGCATACCCATGTAAGGGCTTCTAATCCCAAGTCTCTAAGATGTAGGAGGGTATCTTAGGAGCTTATTCTCGTTCTATACATTCCATTACTTGAATTTTCTATTTCTCTTGTCTTTTCTTCCGATTTTCTTTAGTAAAAAACATATTTTCAATTGAGAAAGATATTATAAGTCAAAACAGTAGTTTAACCCTTCAACCACCAGTGGTTGTTCGAATTCGTGGTATACTGCTCGTCTTCAATATACTATAATTGAAGGAGATTCAAATCCTAATAACCATTTTGATTTATCAAATGTCCTTTCATTCAAGGAATATTCTAGCCCACAACGTTATTCTCTTTCTCCTTATTCCTTGAGTTATGGTATATTGAAAACCAGCATTGCGTCACGAATTGTAACATCCTCTGGTGAACCACCCTACTCTACAAAATATAAAATGCCCAGCATAGCGGTTTGTTCTAACTGTGGCTGCAATACCCTCAACCAAGGATGCGTATAGTTCTGCAACTTAGTGAAAAGTGGAATGATCTTTCTCTTGGTGCTTGCCTTTTCTCTCATCCACTACGTAGGCTGTGTGAATCATAATTTTACGAGGTGCATCACAAAAAAATTCACCTATTCATTGATTTTTCATTTCAGAATAATTAAGAACTCTGCCCTTCATCAGCTAAATAACATACTCCGAAATGAATCTAAAGGTCCACCTCTGTGCCGTGAAATACGTAAAATGCAAATCACTAGACTCGCTACAAAAAAAGTAGAAGCATCCCATTACCATTAGCTTTGGCTACGTATCTTGATGTCACAAGATGATTTATTAAAGGCGAATTTGGAACTTTGAGATAAAACGACATTCTCTAGATCGGTCTTTTGATCCTGGCATGCAACTTCACTAAGATTTCGAGATACAAAGACGTTCAGCTCTCTCGTCAACTCATATATTAATAAAGATGAATTTTAATCATTTCTAAAAGGATCACCTCGGGGGTAGCTTTGTATTATTAATTCTCTAATGTTCGTATTTACTTAAATATCCCCATGTCACGTGACACGGATAACATCCGGCGGAGCAGTAACTGAGACGGAATGCACCACCTATCTGTTCCGCACACCCCATAATGTCTATACCTGGGGTAGCACAATCTCAAATTTAGAGCTTTAAACCCCAACGGTGCAGAAATGGGGTGCAGAAGTGGCGTCCAAGACACATATTTACTAAATCGAATCCACATTCCCGATCTTCAAACGTCAAAATACGCCAAGATTCTCGTCAAAGACGAATAATCATGTCTCCAATGCGGCTTGATGGTTGTGACTATTGCCATGGCAGCTCACAAAGCAGAGTCGGTAGTTCACACAAGATATCTGGTTCACCACTCTTTCGCATCGACATGCACACCCATATCATGCCTCCAACCCTCCCAGATCTCTCCCCGTTCTCCGCTCCCGACAATCCACGCCCATGGCTACAACTAAAACCAAGTGCCAAAGATCCAGAAAAAGTGGATATGTTTGTGGGCGACTCATTCTTCAGGACTGTGGAACCGAATTGCTTCTCTGCTGAGACAAGATTGGCAGAGATGGATGAAGCAGGGGTAGATGTCCAAGTCCTATCCACAATCCCCGTTCTATTCTTCTATGATGAAGATCCCAGACCCGTTACTCTTCTGGCGCAGTATTTAAACGATCATATCGCGTCCTTGTGCAGACAGTATCCCGGACGATTCGTGGGTCTAGCTACTGTCCCGCTTCAGGATGTGAATGCAAGTGTAGAGGAGCTGAAGAGAGCGGCGCGTGGATTGAGGCTTGAGGGCGTAGAAATCGGGACGACGATTGGGAATAAGAACCTCGACGATCCGTCTCTAGACCCATTTTGGAGAGCATGTGAGGAGTTGGATTTTCCGATTTTCGTACATCCGCTGGGGTACTCATTACAGAAGGAGAATCCTGAGAGGTGGGGCAAGTATTGGGCGAGTTGGCTTGTTGGCATGTAAGTCCTCTTTTCTTGGACTAATGTTTGGATCGAAGGCTAACCGACAAATAGGCCTTCAGAAACAGCGTTGGCGATTCTTAATCTAACGTGCTCTGGCGTTCTGAACCGCTTTCCGAGTCTCAAATTTTGCTTCGCCCACGCGGGTGGAAGTTTTCCAACATTACTGGGGAGGATCCAACATGGTTATAACTGTCGCCCTGATCTTGTAGCCGTGGATGCAGGAGGTATCTCGCCAAAGCAACATCTCGCTTCTGGAAACAACATCTGGATCGACAGTTTAGTACATGATCCTGATCTTTTAGAGTATATTTGTAAGAAGATCGGCAAGGATAGGGTATTGATGGGTAGTGATTATCCATTTCCGCTTGGGGAAGTACCGGTTGCGGGGAAGATGTTGGCTGAGGAGGAAGAGCTGGACTCGTTCCTTAGTTGGGAAGAGAGGGCAATGATATTGTCTGGAAATACGATAAATTTTCTGGGCCTTGAAGAGCAGTTTGGAGACACCTTCATTAAAAGATTTGGGGAGTTCAGGAGGGTTAATGGGCTGGATGGTAAGGCAAAGGACAAACTGGCTACCCACGCGACCTGAAGTCCTGGCGTGTTCGCTTTGTTATGTTGTCCGCCAGAACCTTGCCTTGGTTATCTTGGGCCAGGTTCATAAAGTTTTCAGCCAGACGAAGCGCTTTGTAAAATTTACTTGAGATAATATGGCGAATTGAAAGTTTATCCGGAAGATTCAAAACTGGAATGTTGACCAATGAACATTTTCACAAATGCTCGGAATCTATGAGCTTCATGACATGCCTACCGCTCCTCTCCATTTTAATTATCCCCGAAAACAATAGCAGTACACTTAATCTCAACACACAACTTCTCACTCGGCAAGGCTGCAACCTGCACCGTTGTTCTCGCCGGAGCCTTCATCTTCTCAGGGAACACCGTATTCCACACCTCATTCATACCAGTATAATCTTTCATGTCCGTCAAGAAGACCGTTGCATCGACTACACTTTCTAGTCCACATTGTCCTTGCGTCGCGCCCTTGATAATAGTTCCGATGTTCTCGAGCACAGCAGCCGTTTGCTCTCGTATTTCGAGGATGAAAGTGCCTGATGAGGAAGTTGTGCAGCCGGCATATGTGCCGTCACCCCGACGAGAAGATGTGCCAGAGATATAAAGTGTCTTTTGGGTTGAAGAAGAGTGGACGGTGCGGGCGTGTGGATAGTTGGCCAGGCCCTGGGCGGAGGAGGCGGGGAGGAAGAAAGGGACACCATTGGTCGACATTTTGGATGATAAGAGTCTGCTGTGGAAATACAAGCTCGAAGGCTTCAAAAAGAGCGAGAGGCAAGGCTTAAGTTTTGCTGAAGGGAATGGGAAACAAGGCTGTCCCGTGAGCGGGCTGTGAGTGGGTTGTGAAAGTGGCGAGAGTGGGACGCGGATGCGGATGTCGATCCGCGGTTCGCCTAGCTTAGCGAGCAGATAGGGGGCCTGAGGTCCGAAATTTCTCAGAAAGCTGTTTGGGAGCCAAAGGCTGAAATATCAAGCTTAGAAGACGATGACAGCTGGAAGTTTTCACAAATTTACCATCCTGATAAAGGAATTTTGCCAGTGTGCTGTGAGTTCTGCTACTTTTTAAGATGGACATGTGCCGAAGTTGATACATGATGAATTACAAGAGTGGGGCGGAAGCGGTCCGTAATTCTTCAACGTGGGTAAAGTGGGGGTTTGCAGCATCACGTGTCTAAATCAACCAACCTTTCTTCTCTTCTTTCCCATGCATCGAACCAATCGATCTAGCCCCTGGATTTTGAACCCATTCATTCTTTTCTGAAACTCCTGCACCCAGAGAGGTGGTTTCCTCCTCTAGCGTCCGATCAAGCATGGCTTCCTCACTCTGTTCAGCCCTATGGGAATGCAACACCCTTGAAAAGGCTCAACTGTACCTCAAAAACAACAAGGCATCTTCTCTCGTACTTCGAAATTACGTATCGAATAGTTTTGTATCATCGACCTCTGAGAACTACATTAATTCTTTTAACCCAAAAACTGGCGAAGTGTACTCCCGCGTCCCAATTAGCTCCGCCTCGGATGTTAACCATGCCGTCCTCGCAGCAGAAACTGCTTTCAAAACCTGGAGTAAGGCGACTCGGGCCGAAAGGTCAAGGTATTTACAGAAGATTGCTGCGTTGATCCAAGAAAATCGAGAGCTGTTTGCTGTGTGGGAGAGTATCGACCAAGGGAAGACGGTGGAGAGAGCCAGGGTGGAGGTTGATCGTGCTATTTCCAATTTCTCGTAATGTTTCACTTTCTGGCAATCTAGGGTAATTTGTTGACTTCTGGATGCAGGTACTTTTCTACTTATATCTTGCATGAGGATTTATCGGTCAGGATGATTGATGGTGTGGCGTTGACGTATGAGCATCGATCTCCGGCTGGTGTGTTTGCTCTCATCTCGCCTTGGAATATGCCTCTTTATCTCTTGACGTGGAAGATTGCTCCTTGTTTGGCTTTTGGGTGTACAGCAGTGGCTAAGCCCAGCGAAGTGACGAGTATCACGGCTTTCTGTGAGTTCTACTCGCCCACTGAAGTTCAAGCGACTGACAAATGAAGTGCTTGCAGAGGTAACACGGCGAGCTGGGTTGCCAAGCGGTGTTCTGAACATCGTCTTTGGTGACGGAGCAACAACTGGCTCTGAATTGGTGAAGCACCCCAAAGTGAAGGGAATCTCCTTTACGGGTGGGACCGCCACAGGCATTCAGATCAGGAAAGATACCGCTGCCGATATCTACAAGCATCTCTCACTCGAGCTTGGCGGCAAAAATCCAACGCTTGTCTTCGACGACGTTGATTTAGAGAAAGCAGTTGCTACTGCTGCCATGGCAGCTTTTGAAAACCAGGGCGAGGTATGCTTCCTCTTTTGTAACTTTATCGTATGCTAATGATGCAGATCTGCCTGTGTGGATCAAGGATATACGTTCAATCAACGATCTATGATTCTTTCGTAAAGCAGTTTACGAACTATGTAGCAGATAGCTACAGACTTGGCGGAAAGGTGGGCGCAGTGGTATCGTTACAACACTACCAGAAAATACGATCTTACCTCCTGCTCGCTGAGAAGGAAGAGGGGACCTTCCACCTCGGCTCAATGCCAGACGAGCAACCCAAAGCAGGATACTGGATAGAGCCCACAGTCCTTACAGGAATATCAACAGATAGCAGAATCATGAAGGAAGAGATTTTCGGCCCGGTGGTGACGATTGCAGTATTTAAGGATGAAGAGGAGGCTATTGAGTTGGCAAATGATAATCCGAATGGGCTTGCGAGTATGTTGTTGACGAGGGATGGAGCAAGAATGAGGAGGGTGGGGGAGAGAATTGAGGCGGGTTTGGTGTGGGTTAATTGCTGGTTGGTCAGAGAATTGGGGACGCCATTTGGAGGGATGAAGAGCTCCGGGGTGGGGAGAGAGGGGGGAAGTTATAGTCGGGACGTGTTCACGAATGTGCGGACTCTGCATTTACCTTCTGTGTAAGGCCAGTTTCAAATACCAATCGTTTTCTTAAGTATTCTCAAGAGGTACCTACCCGTGTCGCGCCTGCCTAGAATATTCGAAGTAAATGAGTTGAATTACCCCCAAAAAGCAACGATTAAGCTAAAAAAAAATTTCCCCTCTCCCCTATCTCGGAGCAATCGACCTCCCGGTAACCAAATCCAGCGCCCACCCAATAACAATCAAAACCTTCTGCCTCCACGTCCTTGTCCAAAGGAAATTCTTACTCCTCCATGCAATCCAAGCCTGCGGACCCGAATAATCCTTCTTCCCGCTCACAACACCATCGTTCTGTCCCAAATACGCCACAATCGCCGCTTGCTGGTAACGAAACTCTTTTTCCACTTTTCCATTCAGTAATTTAGCGAGATAATTTGCTTTCTGACAAGCTACTTCCGCGGTGGTGGGGAGACGGGCATCTTCGACATCTGCTGCGTCGCCAATGGCGTAGACACCGTCGAGAAGTTCGGAGGATGGCGTATAGACTCGCAGGAAGGAATCTGTGAGGATTCTAGGGTTTCGAGGTGTTTTCTTCACCGGTAGAGAATCGACAAGCGCCGTTGACTTGTTTCCAGTTGCCCAGATTACAAGTCCGGCATCGATTTTACCATTCTCTTTGGTGTAGAGACAATCCTTTTCGACGCGCTCAATGTGACTTCCTGTCAATACTTCCACGTTCCGTTTTGTGAAACTGGACATGGCGTAATCTTGCAGCTTGGTGTCAAAGCCAGAGAGAACTTGGTTTGCCACATCGTGAACAGCAATGCTGACATATGACTTCAAGTGTGGGTAAAGGGAAGCATAGGAGGTGGAAAACAGATCTGACAGCTCTGAAGACACTTCAACTCCGGTCGGACCGGCGCCGACGATCACGAAGTGGAGGAGAGAACGCTTTTGAGTTTCCGTAAGGCCCGGGATGGAAGCCTTTTCAAAGCAGTCTTGAATTCGAGAGGCGATTCTCATGGCATCTTTGGCGTTCCGGAGGAAGACTGCGTATTCGGATACACCGGGAGTGTTGAAGGTGTTATTTGTGCTCTGCAAGACGTCAGCGAAATATGATTTTACAAGGTGGAATTGGAAACTCACTCCAGGGGCAATAACCACGATATCATAATTCAGGGTAAAGTCCTTCACAAGAAGATCTTCAAAGGCAGGTACACACTTCACAGTCTTGGCTTTGAAATCAATACTCTCCACTTTGGCTTTGACAAACTTAATCTTCTTGTTTGTGTGTCTGATAGGTGTTTCCACGAGATTAAACTCATATAAGCCACATGCTGCACTTGCCAGAAGTGGTGTATAGGGAGTTGTTGTCTCAGGTGATAAGACTGTGATAGAGTATTTGGTTTCGTCGAGGGAAGTTGCCAACGTTGAGCCTGCCCAGCCGGAGCCAATGATGATTACTTCTTTCCGAGGCGGCATTGTGCTCCCTTCTCTGTTGTGTACGGAAGATATAGGTATGAAGCAAATAGATTCAGTTTGAGTTGTTTTTGCAGAGATGAGATTTGGCAGGTGAAGTTGCAGCTTCGGCAAGGCTGAGTGACGTAATAGTTAGGAATGCAGGGGTCAAGGATTAGCTCGTCTTCCACCCAATTCCCCCTAAAGATTACTAACTATATTATAGATAATTATAATAAAGACAAGATTACTAGAATCTTTATCTTAGAGATTATAGTTCATTGAAAAGTTTATATCTTTCTTAAACCTTTTATTTATACTATTCTTATTCTTTAAAGCGAATATATATTAAATAGAGAGCCTACGAGATTCCTGTTCAATAATAAACGAGTTACTAAAGTGAGGCCATTTCTGCTAACCACCTAAAGGAGATGAACTCGAATCACGACTAAGTAGTGTTTATTTCTGCCACACACTTTTAGTCAATTCCAAAAAGCGGTCAGATAAAGTCTATTTTTGGCCACGAATATTGATCACCATTGGCCCCCAAAGCATGCATGTTTTACTCATGCAGGGTCTTCGATGACCCTTTTAGGAAATTCCAGTAATACCCTGTGGGGAAGCTATAATCGTCGATCATGCTGTCTACTAATCAATTTCTTGATAGAAGTATTCAAAGCCCAGTACATGGAGTGCGTGAAATATCTGCCATAGTCATCGCGAATGAGAAAATGAAGGGGAACAAATTGCCCTGACGCCGAGATGCCGCAAGAGCCTACCTACACTTGCGATTGCGAACGTCCGTCTCAAGACGAATTCCTTTGCCAAACTTGCCGCGGAGTTTCCCTTGACGATATTTTGAGTCATTACAATCTACGACATGACCAAAAAACTGTCTTCAACCTACAGCATATCGCCGGATCAAATTGCCCTCTCTGTAGATTCCTCGCAGACTGTTGTCCTGCAGACCTCGATGTAACGAGTCGCGATGCTCTTAGCAATTACAGACTGCAAGTAGGACGTGTATCGCCTATTTTCGATACTAGAAAGATTGTAGAAGCACCATCTATGTGGATCCACATTATGAAACTTTCTTATGACGGTACCGAACGAAGCAATACAGCGATCACCAGTCGACTTATCCTTCCGATCCATAAGGTTCCAACGATTTCAGGCAGACATGTCAGATCGGACAAAATTGATGTTGATTTGATTCGGAGTTGGCTGGATACTTGTACTGAACTTCACGCTCCATGCCGGAGGTCGGGTCAGTCGGTCCATGATAGTATTCCCGGCATGCAGGTGATAGATTGCCACGCGAGATTGGTTGTTCCTTTCACACCAGAGACACAGAAATATGCAACTCTTAGCTATGTTTGGGGTTTGAAGCCCGTTGATACGACGGAGGTTCAGAACAAGGTCCTTGGCTTGCTTCCAAAAGTCATTGAGGATGCCTTGCTAATGGTTCAAAAATTGGGAATCAGATATCTCTGGGTTGATCGATATTGCATTCCTCAGGAGGATGCCCACGCCAAACACGTTCAGATTCAAAACATGGGCAACATTTACGGAAACTCGACATTGACAATCATTGCCGCTGCAGGGAGAGGGCCATATTATGGCCTTCCTGGTGTCAGCACAACACTCAGAACACCGCAGCCCGAGATCCGACTAGGAAGCTTCTGTCTTTCCGGCTATCGATTTCCCCTTCTCGAAATACAACAATCAAATTGGAACACCCGGGCATGGACCTATCAAGAAGCCATTCTTTCCAAACGTCGACTCGTCTTTACCAACAGCCAGGTCTTCTTCCAGTGCCTGGGATCACATCACAGTGATTGCCTGTCAGTTCCATCTCACTTGTTGCATTCTAAAGAGAAAGTGTTCTTTGAAAAAATCGATTTCGGCAAGACCTTTCCCTCTACAATCAAACTACGAGATCACAAAACGATTATAGATCGAATCGAAGAATATCGACATCGCGGTCTCTCATTCGACCAAGATGCTCTAGATGCTATGGCAGGGATCTTCAGCATGTATGGTTCTTTGAAGCGCCCAGTCCGATTTTTGTGTGGTCTTCCAATATTTGCTAAGGAGCATTTTGGCACTTATCTAACTAACTCCATTCTGTTGGGGGCTTTGTCGTGGCATGCGGGTCCTAATTGGGAGCGAAGGCTCGGATTCCCAAGCTGGACTTGGATTGGCTGGAAATATTCTCAAGATGCACTCGAAGCAGATGCAATCGAAGCTCATCAGGACTTTGCGTATGGTTTCTTGATTGACGTGTATTTGACGCCGGAGGTGTCGACGCGAGACACAACTGACGTCACCATAAAAGCAGAATTTGTGGATGGCACAACTTTGTCTTGGGAATCTTCTTGCGAACAAATATTAGATATGGCAGCCTTGGGCAAATCTCTAGGCCACTTTCGAATTGCTGGCTGGGGATTCCAAGCTAGAATCGAAATACGCGATGCTTACTGGTCCGAACTGCGCGATGGTTACTGGGCCTACGTGGTTCCGTCAGCGATGGAAGGATCCAGCCTTTCTCAAATGAATATTCCGACTCTGGGATCATCAAACAAGCGGAAGGTCGAGACCCGTGACGTGATTGCAATTGTTACATTCAGGTCCTCGAGCTGGCACCAATTCGAAGAACTCATTTTCGAAAAGAGGGAAAATAGTGAGACTTACGAGAGAATTGGTTGGGACTTAGGATACCAGAATTTGCATTGGACTGGAGCTAAAAGGAAGTACATTGTCATTGAGGATGGAAAGAGAGCTACTCTAGGGGATTTGCAGCTGGAATGGATGGACATTCGAGTAGGCTAGCTAGTCAATGGGCTAAGGTAAAGCGTCCTTTTACGAGCTTTCAACCCGCTATTCACATCGACAGGATATAGAACCCATCCCAAAGGATCATACGCAGAATGACTTGTATAAACAGAAAGGCAATCAGGAAAGGAACGATATGGGGAGAACTACGGCGGTTCGGACGGGGGAGAGTATGAGCAAGGTAGACAGAAGGGTGAGGATAACGGGGAAGGATGATGACTAGTAGTTCTAGGTGTTTACCAGCTATTTGCAAACTAACCTTTTAACGGCACGAATATTAAAGATTACCCAATTCTTTGCGCTCCCCAACAATGTCTCTCGTGTCTCATGTTTCTGTCTGCTGAGTTCTCATTGCAACTCGAACTGTTTTGTTTCACGGGCAAATGGCCAATGTGGACCTACGGATTGCCCATCGTGGAGTGAAATAAGCACCAATTAACTTGTTTGCCGGCGTGTGTTCCGTGAATATATTGTAGGCAGAGCACCACCAAAGACGGAATTGGATATCCGCGGAACCATTGCCTTTTTCCCTGTAGAGCCAGGGCGAGAGATGATTTTCAGTGAACATGCCTTGTCCTTATACTAGATGAAATGATGGCATTGTAATTCTTTGCTCCTACTACTGCCGTAATAATATTATCTTTACATGTTAGCAAATGTTGTGAAGTCAATTACGGGTCTGATATGAACAGGAAGCTAAGCACCCAGCTTGGTATCCCAAATCGGAACTTGATGCGGTTAGCATTACAAACGTCCTTGGCCCCAAGTCGATTTCACCACCACCAAAATAATTTTCTAAATTCAAGCCACGATCGTCGTGACTCAAACTCCCACGATGTAGAAGATAGCTGAAATAATGAGTCAACATGGTTGATCGAGTTTATATTGAGTTATCAGTGATTACAGAACCCACTCCTTCGTCGATAGACGCAGGTTTGTGGCAGGGCGAGCTTCGGTTCAATCCAGCATTTGGGGATGGGACCAGTTGCCAGAGCACGCTCATAACAACGAACAACGTCACAAGTACAGGCTGTAGCACCTCGATGCCATACGCATCGGCCAGCAATCCTACTACAAACGGAAACAACGCACTTCCAGATTGCCCAACGCAAGCCATGAGACTGAGTGCTCCAGGGTGATATCCATGCGGTGTAGCTTTCGTCACGAGTGCTACAGTGACAGGATACACAGGACCCATGACAAATCCACCAACCGCGACGGCGATGAAGTCGACAAGAAAGGATGGCGAAGTCCAGATAACGATTTGCATAACAAGGGCAATCAAAGCGTAGAAAGCCACCGCTCTTTTCTCTGTAAGCAAGGCTGTGAGTGGAAGAAGCATGACGCGACTAGACGTGAGACCGCTGTAAAAAGCAGCAGAAGCATAGCCAGACATGGCTCCTCCACCTCGTTCTCTCATCAAGAAGGAGACGATCCAGCCAGCTTCGCCAGTTTCGGCTCCGGTGTACAAGCCGATGAATAATAATGCCGCCCACACCGCACGAGTTGAAATGACGGTTCTTAGAGATGCAATCCCATCGTCGTTCTCGACTGTAGACTGAGAGTGTGTGTCCGAAGAATTGCTACCGCTGAATCCGAAGCCCGCTACTAGCGCAGTCAGGCTCATGGCACACCAGGCGAGGTTGGTGAAGTAGAAGAGTGGAGGGGCGACCTTTGCCTGCATGAGCAGTGTAGCCACGATCGGGGAGGACAATGCTCCAACACCGTAAATCGCATGCACGATTCCCAGTTTTGTGGCGGCGTCAGGCAGGCGCGCAATATAGGTGTTGTACTGGGCATCTTGAAGAGCAAGGCCGAAGCCAGCAATTGCATAGCACATTGCCATAGCAAGGAAAGGTGGTCGAAACGCAATAATAGCGGATGCTACCCCTTGGATAGCAGCACCTAAAATAAGGAGACGGCCGAGTCCAAGTCGAGTGCTGAGGGTGACATTCAGTAGAGATGCGAGAGTGTACCCTGTAAAGGAGCCGATGAAGACAAGAGAAATCTTTTCGTCGGTGACGCCGCCATAGTAGATTTGTAAGTATGGAATAAGGGCTCCTATGCAGCCATCGTGCCAGCCCGCTGCTGCAGCCGAGGCACAGCAGCCAACGATTCGAGCATGAGCGCGATACTTCGTATTGGGATTGGCAGTGGCCTGGGCGGGATCAGCCTGGGAGGAGCTATCGCATGGGTGGCCATCTAGTAGAGGCTGCTCAGCCTCGTCTCGTAAGTTTGACATGGAGTCGATAGAAGAGATGTCAAGTTAGATACATCGTGACATCGCGAAACTCGAAATCTCCGAGATGATGGGAACACCGGGAACAAAGCTTTCGGCTGACTCATGAACCGCTGGTCCGCCTACAGCTATATGCGAAACTAGTGCGAAAACGCGGTTTCTAGCCGAGCGCATTAAAAGAGCCATTTCATTAGAACGCGTATATTGACTAATTGCTCTAACGCGAATAACTTCATAACCATAACTCTAAATTAGAAGATAAGTGGCTCAAAATAATAGGGACTATTACTTCTATTTATCTCTAACCGGATTAGATTATAGTATACTAGATTATCTTAATATCACGACTATAGCTCAAATTGAGGATACTCTATATAACCCCACTACTTGGCTTAATACCTAGTATATTAAATAACTTATAAGCGACTTTAATTATTATATAAGTATAATATATTAATATAAGTAGAGAATACTAGCTAATTGCCCTGTAATACCTTATTCTAGAGGTACTTAGAGGATTATTACTTAGAGGATAAAATAAGCTATTAAGCTCCTTTTAAATAAGTAACCTTAGTATTATTAGGATAAGATTATTATCTTCCTTTATAAGGCTTTCTATATTAAAATTAATTAATTAATTATCTTAAGGGCCTTAAAGAGGATTAAGATAATATAGAAAGCGCTTAAAGTAATAGTAATATAAAGGAATACTAAATTAAGACTTAAATAATAATATAACCTTTAGTTCTTTATAGTAGAGTAATTAGTATTTATAGATAAATTAGGAACTAATAAGAGGATAAGAGATTAAAGATTTAATTAAGTGAATTAAGGAGTTTATACTTAGGTTAATTAATAGCTAATTAATAAAGAGAGAGTCTTATTACTCCTAGCCTATATAATTAAGGGTTATATTATATTAAGGATATTTAAAGGCACTTATACTAGAGATATCTTTAAGGAGTTTATTCTTAAGTAAGTTCTACTAATCTATAACCTATATCCTAATCCCCGATTAATTATTATAATAAATAATACTTTAGTTTATTACTTAAATAAGGAGAGGATCTTATAAGTAATTAAATATTATAGTATATAAGTATACTTTCTCCCCCCTTATTCCCCTAATTTTAACTTAATTAAAGAGAGTTTTAGTGATTTAAAGGCCTTTATTTAATATTATTTTCATTGTGAATATATTAAGTTTAGAGATTATTAAGCTTTCCTTAAGTGAGTAATTAAGGAAGTTAATATAAGAGAAGGGGCGAGTTAATAAATAAGGGGCTATTTTTAGAATATAGGAGTATATAGTATACTAGATAATTAAGTATTTTTTAGGGCAGGAATAGCTATTTTATACTCTATATTTTATACTTATTTATAGGGGTAATTAAGTGAGTCTTATTATTTAATTCTAATTCACTTTATTTTACCTTATTACGAGTACTTTATTATACTCAGGGGAATAATTATACTAGTAAAATAAATTTCTTTATATAGTACTTAAGGTAAAATTATTTATAGTAAAGAGAATTAATATTATTATAATTATATCTTAAATCTAGTTTACTTTATTTTTATTTTTATAAGGTCTTTTACTTATTTTTATACTTTTCTTTATTATATTATATTAATTGCCCTATTACTATTATTCTAAATTATTATATAACCCTTATCTTATTAAGAATATTAGTAAGAATTAAAGAATCCTATATAACTATCCTCCTTATATCTTCTAAAGTTATAATTATAAGATAATACCCCTAATTACTTATCTTAATATTAAGGTTATTAATATAATTATATAAGCCCTTAAATAATATCTTATTAAGCCTTTTATATAGCCTTAAACTCCCTTATAAGCTTCTATATCTAAAGGTATATATAGCTTTAAACCCCCTCTTTATTTATAATTAAGAGTACTTAATCTTCCCTAATAAGATTATTAAGACCGAATTAATTAGCCTTAATAATTTCAAGCCTAGTAGTAATATATACCTTATTATTATTATCCACTTACTTCTTAAGAATATACTCTATGAAACTAGTGAGTACTTTATTAATTAGCCCTTAAATTAGGGATAAAGGAATCATGGGATAAGGGTTATATTATAAGGGGGGCTATTAATATTAAGGAGGATTATTCTAATAATTATATTACGGTTTATAATATAAATTAGCCGAGTATTAGTAATAAGAAGGAGGAGGTTATTAGTACTATAAGTGAGAATAATATAGAGGTTAAGAAGGATATTAATAATAAGAAGTAAAGTAAGAAGTTAATTATAAAGGATAATAAGAAGTTAATTATAGAGGAGGTTAAATAAATATTAATTTAATAGGAGTAAGAGTCTCTTCCTTCTTATTATTATTATTACTTCTTTAACTATATCTCTTATACTTTATCTCTTAATATCTGTCTAGATATTTAATAATTTAGTTTTATAGAGGGATCTTAAGAGTAATACTATTAATACTAATAAGGTCTACTTATTTATTAAGTTTAGGGCCAGTGAGCTTATAATAAGTATTTTTAACCTTAATATAATAATAAGCGCCCTTAATATTCTTATAACTATCCCTTATATACTTATAAAGACTAAAGAGTTATTTTTAATTATATTCCTCACGGGGGAGTCTTTTATTATAGGCTCTCTTTTCCTTAAGTTATTTTTTTATAATTAAATCACGGGCTATATTCTCAAAGATATTAACCTCCTTATTATCTTTATTAATATTACTTATATAGAGTTTAGGGGAGTTGGGATTAAGTCGAGTATTTTATATAATATTTAAATAAGCCTTATCTTTTCCTTTAGATTAAAGGGGTAGAGGTAATATAATATCTCACTTATAATAGTTATAAATAGTATTAACTTTAATCTTATAAGTAGTCTTTTATTCTAGGCCTTTAATCTTCTTAATTTAACGTAGTATAATCTTAATATTCTCCTATAACTCTCTATTATTAATATATAATTTAAAGCTTTAACCTCTTAGGTTATTAATTACTATATTCTAATAAGAGAATATAAGCTTCTCTATAGGCTTTAGCTTTTATAACTCCTCCTAGTTCTTAATATACTTATTATAAATAATATCTTAAAGGTTATTAATTAATTTATGGAAGATATTATTAATATTAATATTAAGATAAATACTAGCCGAGTCTTTATATAAACTATTAATTATAGGCGTAATTATAAGAGTAATATTATAAGGGTTCTTTCCTTTATTATTTAGATTAAATAGGGATAATAATAGAGGTATATTAGCTCTCTTATAATAAGAGGGAAGGGGAGAAGTATGGGTTAGAGTAATTATTATAAAAGGAGTATTAGTAAATAGACTAGAAGCTAGAATTAGAATAACTAGTACTTTAGAGGGCTCCGGGGCCTTATATTCCTTCCTCTTTCTAGTTACTCTTTTATAAATAGTTAAAATAAAAGCTTACTTTATAGTAAAAGCGGCTATAGTACTTATATTTGGCTTATAGACTCATTTCAGAGATTTCTCAGTAGATAGTTAACTACCTACTAAACGCCTTGAGCAATGACTAGTAGCTATAGTCCCTACTCTATAGCTTTAGTTTTGGACCAATTAATAAGGTGATTATGGAGTAATTCGCGGTTCTAGTAATTCTAGTAAAATGGTTATTCATAAAACACGCGTTTTAATGCGCTCGGCTAGAAACCGCGTTTTCGCACTAGTTTCGCATATAGCTGTAGAGCGTGTTTGGTCAAGCGAGTGTGGATCTGCGAACGCCCCTGAAATAAGCAATTCAACCTCTCGACTCGCTAAAACTAGGAGATTCAAGGATTGTGGATATTGGAGCCGCAGAGACTGGGCGAGGCCGCGCTCACGCGATCCCCGCTGTGACTAGTCGATAGTCGGCGAGGCTTGGAGCAGATGGGGAGGCTAGCGACTCACATCGTTCATGCTCTCGCACACCAAGCACACTTCTCACCCACCAAAAGCTCACCAAGCAACAGCAAACACCTCCACTCCCATCAGCCTGCAGAGTATCAAGCTCTTTAATGCGTTTTGTGAGTATAAAAATTCGAACAATACGACGTAATCGTAATATACCTCTGGGATATATCAGTATCATGGCGCCTATTAGATATCGTCAAAGTTGGTCACAAGATAGGACGGCCGCGATGAGGAAAATGACTACCTTCACAAAACTCTCTTCATCTAAATCATTGATCAAATATTGATTCGGGGCCTTTCGAACGATGGGGGCTATATTTTTATTTGTAGGAATTTTTGCGTTCGTAAGTCTGAAATTGCCCTTGTGGACATGCTAAAAGTACCAGAATCATGCGAAACGTGCAAGGAAGGGGCCAGGGATGGACCGTAGAGGGTCAACGAGGACTTGAACATTGCAGAAGATAATGTGCCAGCAGCAGCCCAGAAGGAATAGAGACCCAAAGCAAAGTTTTCATAGCTCTTGTAACATGATCTTAAGAGAGAGCTCGACTCCCAGCTCTTTAAATTGGAGGAAGTCAATCGAAGAAAAGAACAGTCTGTAAGTCCGCAAGCTCAAGGCACAGAAGTAAGCCAGGCATATATTCAAAGTGTGCTGGACAGATGAAGGAGCTGCAGTGCCTGCTGTCGTACTTGCAGAAATGCGGGGGTTTCAAAGAAACACAAAATATAGGGGGAGGAAGACTAAAAGACCCGCCCGCCTCGATAGGCTTATAGTTCATAGCTGATGAGTCGTCGCCTTCGAATTAAATCATAACAGAGCATTCTAGCTCGAAATAGCTTGGTAATGCGACAATTGTCTTAACGTCAAGCCTTTTCTGACCAAGCCAACCGTGTGTGTCTCTCTAAGCACCTCCCAAAACCAAAATTGTTGTTAGCCGAGCTACTTCTCCCCTACGTTGCGACTTCTCCACCACAATTCTCGATTCATGCCCCACTTCCCTACTTAATTCCCAAAGCAGATTGATGAAAGGAAATACTAAACCTAAATTATTTAAGTTTAAAGCAGTGGAACATGCATAAAGCACTCATGTTATGTCCTATCCGAGTCGTGCGGAAAGAGGCTCGCGGAGATCGGGGAGGAAAAAAACGCCAATTTAAAGCCCCACCGCCACTTCGCCCTCCGCAAATCTCTAATTCTTCTGCGCGTTCCATTAATTAGCTTTTTTGACTACCGCTGATGAATGCCGCGGGAAAATCCGAGGATATTGGGTGTGGGATCAGGCTTGTCAGGTACCCAGCTTTCAAACTTGACGAGGATCTAGTCCAACCTCAAAGAAAAGAGTAACCACAGCGACAGCTGTGATGTTCCACAGGACATGATTCTGGCCGTAGCTGATCAAGAAGATGTTTATAGTGTAACCAGTGACAATGCCCTAGCTATTACGGTATTCATAGCTGATACTGCATGGCGTCCAGTGATAGACCTAGAGCAGGTCAATAGAAATAGGATGCAAGGAGCTGTCACATATATTCACTCACATTATAGGGATTCTGGTTTATAAAATGCGGTTCTGATTTGATACTATAAACGGTTTTATAAAATCTTGCTCAAATTTTAAACATAAAGGCAACTCTTTTAATAATGTTCAAGAAGTTATATAAATAATTTATATAACTATCATTTATATATGAAATTTTTATAAAATAGGTAGAAAAGCTATATGTATAACCTTTCAATACCTCTATTCCAGTAGAACTTCAAACTCAGAATCACTACTCTCTAATCTAGACGGCACCATAGTCTTCGGCCCACAAATGCCAGTGCCTAGGCCATGATGTTTGAAATCCAGCCTAACGATCACCTCCTCCTTCTTTGCCTTATGCAATTCATATGGATGAGCAGCTTTGTCTAGGTCCCGAGTTGTATACCTGCTTGCCATAAAGCTGGCCCCTTCCAAACCTCCGAAGCTTGCCTTGAGCGCTGCATCTTTGTTTCCAATCTTTACCCATCGTACATCAGTTCGATTAGCACTTTCCTGTGGCGCTTCATATTCCGTCCACAAGTCATCAACGGAGGGCGCCCAATTCCCGAAACGCTGCGAGAGTTTCTTATCATTGTATGACTCCCCGGGTCCACGCCCAAACCATTCCACAGAGCAATCATGCGATGCATCTTTGCTCAGGGCGAAAGTCAGTCCAATTCGTGCGAACGTCTTCGGTAGATTGACACCTTGGGGTCTCCCGACGACTTTGATCAGCAAGCCATCTGAGTTAAATGTATAGGTGGTGATGGTATCTACGCTCCATTCTAGCACAGGTGGCGCGATGCGCTTTTCCATTGTTACAATCACACTCTTATTCGCGGTATCTGTGACCCATTTAACTGAGCGTATATACTCCTTAGTTTGATGTAAACGTTTATTTTTCCATTCCAAGCCGTCAGCAACGTCGTTATCAGTAAGAGCTCGATAGAAGTCCATAGTCGGGCCACGCGAAAGGAGGTTGGCCGGAGAAGACGATTTTCTCCAGCTCGACAGGGTCCCAGAGAGTAGGCCAATGACCCAGATGTTTGTGACAGAAGTAATGGAAAGGGTTGTTGGAGAACTTTGTGTCCAACTTGGTGTATATGTCGACTTTGGGGTTATACTCCTTAGATCTTTAGCTGATGAAAGAGGAATTTGGCCCCAGGCTATCTCGTGTCCATCTGGGGCCCAAGCGGTTGCAGTTTTGAGACTGAAATTCACCTGAAGGTAAGGTTCTGATAGTAATTCTGTGCTAAGGACCGTAGACACAGATAATTCAGCTGTTTGGCCTGGCAATATCCCAGCAGGAATTTGAATCTCGCCGCCAGATTGGATAAATCCGTCTCCCACAATAGAGAACGTGCATTTCAAGTGGTCAAGCGTGATGAAGTCGTATCGATTTACAATCTCGATACTGTATTCCGAGCCTCCAAGCACCTGGACCGGTTCAATGGCTTTCTTGTACTCAATGAGTCCGGGAGTAGGCGTATGGTCGGAGAAAACGAGCCCATCCATAACAAACTTGCCGTCTTCTCGCTTATCACCGCGCCAGAAGTCTCCACCATAAGCCATGTACTTTTCATCTGTGCTCGAAAGTGCTTTGAGACCCTAGGAAATTCAGCTAAGGCCTTTTGGCATTTGAAATGACATACATGATTTGCCCACTCCCATGCAAACCCTCCTTGGATTCGAGGATATTTGTAAAACACATCAATATATTCTTTGATTCCGCCTGGTCCATTACCCATTGCATGAATAAATTCGCATAGGATTAGTGGTTTCTCCCACTTATCTTCCTTCGTTGCAAATTCAATGATCTCCTGTACTTCAGGGTACATTACACTATATAGATCAACAGTCTGTGCTTCAATATCTCCCTCGTAGTGAATGACTCTGGTATCGTCGATAGATCGAATGTAATCATACATTTTCTGAAAGTTCCTACCGTAGAAAGCTTCGTTTCCTAGTGACCACATGATCACTGATGCATGATTCTTGTCTCGTGCAACCAGCTGATGCGCTCTATCAATATAAGATGCTTCCCACTCAGGGTTATCTAAGGTCCATCGTGCTGCCCCACCATATATGAGATCTTTCTTCTCATTGAAACTGAGACTCTTCTGTGCATCTGAGAGGGATTCTTCGTCTACGGCTGCGAAGCCGTGGCACTCGAGGTCTGCCTCATCCATGACCCAGAAGCCTAGTTCATCTGCCAAGTCGTATAGGCGAATGTCGTTCGGCTGGTGAGAGGTCCTAATCGCGTTGATATTATAGGCCTTCATCAACAAAAGATCCACTTTAAGGAAGTCAAAGGGAACAGTCCGCCCACTTTCCGGGTGATGCTCGTGACGATTGACGCCACGAAACACGACGCGCTTGCCATTCACAAGAAACAAGCCGTCTTTAATTTCGGTGCTCCGAAACCCGATTCGTTGAGATAAAATAGCATCATCAACTTTGAGAATGAGAATGTAAAGGTATGGTGTCTCGCAGGTCCACTTCTGAGGGTCTTGGACTGGAAGCTTGAAATAAACCGAAGCACCGCTCGAGGCCTTTGACGTATTCAAAA
Organism: Stipitochalara longipes BDJ; assembly: GCA_009732865.1. Taxonomy (NCBI): domain Eukaryota; kingdom Fungi; phylum Ascomycota; class Leotiomycetes; order Helotiales; family Hamatocanthoscyphaceae; genus Stipitochalara; species Stipitochalara longipes. Next base: position 2,653,244 of record ML769336.1, on the reverse strand, counting down.
TGGTCTGCCTGTCCTGATCCAGGAGCTTCAATTCGACCGTCGAATCAGTGTTAAGCTCAATATTCACGTCCAAAATTGCATTTTCGTATTGGTCGTCTAACAGGGTCTTCACATTAAAGTCCTGGATGTGCACCTTTGGAAATGCGAGGAGGTTCACATCTCGAAAAATGCCACTGAGCCACCACTGATCCTGATCCTCAATTCAGCTCCCATTGCACCACTGGTAGACCTGCACGGCAAGGTTGTTCTCCGTCTTGGTCTCGATTAAGCTTGAGATGTTGAACTCTGCAGGATTTCTAGAACCCTGGGAATAGCCGACATAACTTCCATTGACCCAAACCTTGAACGCGGAGTCGACTCCTTCAAATCTAAGTCGCAGTTGGTGGTTGGCGAACGATTCCGGTATGGTAAATTTCCGCAGGTACGACCCCGTCTCGTTACTTGCGAAGGGGACGTTGGGTGGATCGACTGGAAATGGGTATATCACGTTTGTATACTGTGGCTTTCCGTAGCCCTGTAGCTGCCACATTCCAGGCACCTGGATATTCTTCCATTTAGAAGAGTCATATCCAGCAGCTTGGAAGTCGATAGGTGCATTGAAGGGACTGTTTGCATGGTGGAAGCGCCATGTATCTCCTGACAGGCTTTTGACCTTTGCCTTTGACTCGTCTCGGGATACGGCATCTGCCTCGTTTGCGTAGTAGAAAAATGAGCTTCTGGGTGGTAATGTTCCTTCATGGATAATCGAAAGGTTGTTCCATATAGGGATAGATGTTGGAAACGACATGACGAATGACTAGAGAAATGCAATGTCAAGCCAAGTGATGAAGCTGAAGAGAATGAAACCAGATAGAAGACTTGTTTGTCATAGACCGGAAACAAGTATTTACGGTCAGCGATTCGTGCCTGTACGCACTAAGCGTATATGTGACACAGCACTGCATCACCCTATCATGCCCCACACTTCTTCACCAGTTTCGCTCCCCCGCCGCATCCCCAACAAACAATCCTTGCCTCAAACCGCTGCGGGACCGAGTCTCCCTCTGGATTGTCCCCCTTCTTTAAACTCTCCCATTCCACGTCTTATCATCTTTCAAAAGAGGATGCTTGAGGGTTATGATGTGTTAGCTGGAAGCCAATGTTGACCTTGATACAGATCTTAAGTTCTCATGTCTTAGCCTTCTTTATGATTACAAGAATACTAGTAGCGTTGTTGAGAGTGTGACAACAGGCATGCATTGAGGATAGCTAGTTCACAGTCTACAGTCCATAGCAGTATACTGCGACTATTCAATATTTTGATCTAAGACCAGATCTCACAATGTGATGAGAGGTATAGACACGCGAGATAACGAGAGATCTTTGTGTTCGAGACTATTTATCAAGTGGTAATGAGATGCTCGAGTTAGGAATGACAGGAAGTGTCAAACTAGAAGGATAGTCTTTACCAGTATACACGTTGTGTATCCCAACATTGCTATCTACAGCCTCCCTCAGTCGCACCCCTTCGAATTCTGGAAGACACATATCGTGTCCAGAAATCCTCAACATAACACCTTCGCCTTTCGCGAAAACCATTCCGATAGGCCAAAGAGTGATATCAAGCGAGACAATTGCGCCTGGCTGAATGGGTACCCTGCGATCATGCTTATAATAGAATTCGTTCCCGCGACTAAGGTCGACATCTTTAGTAACGGCGTGAGAAGCGCGTAAGAAGCCTTGGGGTCCTAAGGTCTTTGCGACGTTTAGGCTGGGAACTCTGGTGACGGGGACAGGGCAGGGATAGTTGAGGTGTTCTAAAAGCTCGCTTGTTGCGGAGATCTTGCGGATTTGAACGGCAACATCGAGGTCATCATGTTCGGGGCAAGATACCCAGAGCTGCACCGATGGATAACCAGCAAGCTCAGTGGCCTCATCAAAATGTAGCACAAAGTCCTAGGTAGGTCAGTAACAGCGCTTGCAGAGTACGAGTACTTATGCCTACCGATTGAGAGTTGAGATCATGACCTTTGTGAGTAGCTATACTTGTGGACGAAGCTAATTGTTCGGATAAACCACCCTTGGAAGCATCCAGGTAGTAAGTCTTGAGCTGCTGCCTAGCAAGGGGATATTCGCGTTCAGGCCTTTCGATGACCGTCTTTGCTGAACTTCGTTCGAATGCTAGAAGTGATAGCCTGACGGGAGGGGTTTCCTCCCATCCGGTCTCAATTCCCTTGCAGTATGTGTCAAAGTATCTCTGAAGTTTGTCGTTTATCTCTGGTCTGTATAAATCATACCACTCGTGATAGGGATGAACTCTAAGCCATTTCCTTTTGCTTTGAGCCGTTCTGAAGGTACGGAATGATCCATTCGAATGTAGCCCGGACGAGTAAGAAGCGACCAGATATAATGGAACGTCACCAATCTGCTCGGTTCGAATCATTTTGCTTTTCCAGAAATCGTCACACAATGGACGCTTTTCAAGCATAGTCACCAAATCTTCTGCGTAGTTTGGACCGGCCAAACTAGCAAGCATCACCTTGTTGAATGCAGTATTATGTGGTACTCCGCCGCGGGTAAGGAGATCGCGATACGGGTCGCTGGCGGCTTCCATTGGAGCCAAAGCCTTTAAAGCCGGATGTGTAAGACGTGATGCGAAATTTATCTGGGCAATTGCCAACCATGAATTCCCGATCATAGCCACAGATCCATTACATCATGGTTGCTTCGATAGCCACTCTATGGTATCATATATGTCTTCAGCTTCCTGCTGGCCCCAGAATGATATGTTCCCCTCTGAAAACCCAGCTCCTCGGGCATCCACATTTATGATGGCATATCCTCGCCCACACCACTCTGCAGGATCTGGAGATTCAAATTTTTCATAGCCTGAAGTACGTCCGACAGGAACACCAGCTCGGAACGGCCCCATCACGTCGTACATCTCCGGTTCCGTGCCGTTTTTGCCATATGGACTCCATGGCATCAGTGCTGGGACCTTGTTTTCATTGGAGTCGGCAGGTCGAAAGATGTCGGTGTAGATGAGTGCACCATCACGCATCGGAATTGCTGCATCGCGTTCAAGAATGACATCTACTGGGAAAGCTCTTAGACATTCCTTTTTGACGTGACCCTTGGGGAGCAGTTGGGATTCTGGTTCCAAGGCACGGGCGTTGTAGTGAGGATGTTGATGAGGCAGTGGCAGCTTGGCCAATGCCAGGTCAAAGAACTGGGTGCCCAACTCGTTTGTGGTAGACATGATGCTACGCGGAGGCACAGATGATTGAATGGTAAAGGATGATGCCGGGTCGACATTGTACAGTAAGTGAAAATTGTGTCAAGTCAACTTGAAAGTGGTAGAACTAGAAGGATTGCGGGATCTTCTCCGCTTCCTTTTTGCTCAAGCGACGGGACGCGGGGCAATGCGGGGCAGTGGCGGGAATGACCACCAGACCACCAGGCACAACGCAGTCCGAGGATTCGCCGACGGGGCGCGGTCAAGTCTATACTCTTACTCGTACTGAGTAGTCGAGTGGACAGAGTAAGTAGCCTAGGCTATGGTCAGCGATAGCGCCGCCTAGAACTAACACGGAGAACCAGAGAATGCCGAAAAAGCTGCCCGAGGTCCGCGAGCCCCCCACACTCCCCAGTCAGAATAACTCACTCCCCGTTGCTCCGCGATAGTTCCCAGGTTCACACCCCGAATTGTCTCGAGCACAACCCGATGGATCAGGCGGATTCCTCCACCGGGCCCCATAGCCCTGTGGCCGCCGAGAAAAAGCGCAAACGAAATGCTACTGCGTGTCAGATATGCAGATCCCGCAAAACTAAGTGCGACAGCAAGAGACCTAGGTGCAGCTATTGCGTGAGTATTGGAGCTGCATGTGATGTGGAGATCGTGCAGCAAACCTCTTTTCCGTAAGTCTTTTCGTCGGGGCCATAGCGACCTACAGGTTGTGCTGCTTGAGCTCTGATGTTTTGTCTGATCCTCATGCAGCTTCTCTCCCGACACCGCGGCGATCCTACAAAGGCTTGATCGCTTGGAAACAACACTGCAGCAGGGCCAGTCTTTACATTTTCTGCCATCAAACCCTCAAATCTCGCTGCCAGGAGATGGTGACAGGTCACCTGTAAGGCAAAGCCGCACAGCTCAATATGCAGATGGTAGAGTCAGCTTCTATACTGTCGAGAGTGTGCTATCGTGGGCAGTATTTGGGGCCCAGCACAAAGCTTTGCCTGGGCTGAGGGAATTGATGACCGAAGGGAATGTGCTTGAGAATTTCTCGCCCCAACCTGGGAGAAACTCAAGCCTCGTTAGCTTCGAGCTCGATGCCTGCTCAAGGTTACTAGATAACTTCTTCAGTCGTATACACATCAAGAACCCTGTCCTCGACGAAAATGAAGTTCGGAAATGGGCGCGAGAGATAGCCTTTCACGGCGTAGGCTGGGATGCTCGATCATGCCTTGTAGTAAGTTAGACCGAATTGATCCTTAATGTTAATAATTATATGTGATTGGAAGCAAGCCTTACAGTGATGGAGCTCATCGACTAACGTAAGCTTTTTCAGCTACTAGTTTGTGCTCTGGGAGCTATCTCCGCCTCTTTCGACGACGATGGCCATAATACTCAGGCGTTCCGAGATTCAGATGATCACAGCCTAGCTAAAGCATGGTTTGCAGCGTCTCAGAAGCGTATCGGGCCTGTAGTCAGCAGAGGTGGCGGCGTCTTAGAGACTCAGTGTCTCTTTTTCACGGGCGTCTATCTGATGCACATTTTTCGGCCCTTCGCCGCTTGGCCACTATTTCTGCAAGCTCTAGCTTTCTGTCAGAGCTTCAAATGTTCTTCAAGTGGCAATTTACCGCAGGCTCCGGCAGAATTCGTGGCAGATACACTGAATTGGCACTCTGAAGAGAGCTTGTATTGGACATGCTTCAAATCAGAACTGTAAGCCAAGAATTTCTCTCCCCTTCAGCATTGCATATGAGGCTTAGGATACTTGGCTTACAAGATACAGAGAGTTCAGACTGGATCTATCCCTGCCGGGCTTTACGGCAACTGATCTATCATATCCTGAATTCTTGCCATCTCCGCCTCCAGCCGCTATACGCACCCAAGACCAGTCATGGTACTTCTACCTTGCCGAAATTGCTCTTCGTCGTCTAGCAAACTCAATACTCACGGAAGTACTTCCTCTCTCCAATCCTCAGCGATCCACGCATCTTCGCGAATATGCAGCCATGGTGCCGTCCTTCGAGAATCAAGCAGAAAATTGGTGAGTGGAATTCTTTCATCTCACCTCCCACCTGAGACTTGTTCATGACAAGAGAGTAATAATTTCGTTGAAATTGGATTGTTTTCCAGCCTATGCCCCGAGTGCACGAGTACAGAAATAGTCTAACAACATCCAGGTCTCAACTCCTGCCGCCGGAAGTTGATATTAATACTTCAGGACAGGATGATGTTCTAAGGTTCATCCTCAGAGGGCACCTCCTCAACTGTGACGAGGCCATGTACTGGCCGTTTATTGTACAGTACATAAATTTCCCGACGACCAGAGATTTCGAGTTAGACCATTTCGTCAAAAAAGGGTTGCAAGTTTGTGTTGATAGAATTTGGGTCAACGAGAGCGGCTTCCATCATCGTCATCATGGAACCTGGGGAACGATGCGATCGTGTACAAGAAGTGCCCTGGTATTAATAGCTGCTAAGAAATGTGGACAGCTTGAAGAGCTCATTCCAATTGAATGGGATTCTGCTGTCAGTAAAGTGATAGGCTTCCTAGATTTCTGGTCAGGCGAATGCGGGGATGCGATGAGTCGACGCGATGTGCTACAAGCTGGTTTGCAATCTATATAGCACAATTCAGATCTTTGGATCATTTGTGAGAACCATGAAATTGTAAATGTGGCAAGACCTATATAATGCTTCAAGTAGCAATTTGCAGGAAACTTCGTATAACTAATGATAAATTTGTCTTCGGCGGCTGAAGTCGCACAGGGATAAAAGTTATGGTTTAAGCTCTCCCCGAAGTCCCCGATACTTGGTTCACAGCCTACCCAGACGGTTTCCCCCATCATTGAGAGCTCAGGGTTAGTTTACTAAGCCGCCCCACTGAAAAATCAACTGCAGGCGGATTTCGGAACTACTTCTAGGTATGAGTGGTTATCATAAGAAGTAAGACTCCCTCACTATTCTGTACTTGAACATATTGGAAAACTCTTCTTTATCTACAACAACACAAATTTTTGCTTCTCTCTTGCTTAACCTGTCCATATTTTCCCCAAAAGGACTCTTGAAATGGCTCTTCATCAGGTTGAGCTTCTGGATTCAACCTCAAGGGTGGCCAAGATCGACTCCATCCTGAAAGTACGAGGAACAGAAATCGTCGACGGCTATGGCAACGTCGTTATATTGAAAGGCGTATGTACCAATTTAATGACACGCAAACCTATAATTGACATACTTCCAGGCTGGCCTTGGCGGGCATATGAATATGGAGAAGTTCATAACTGGGTTTCCCGGGCATGAACATGAACATCGCGCTGCGATGCTCGAGGTTCTTGGTCGAGAAAAGTATGAGTTTTTCTTCGATAAATTCCTCGACTACTTCTTCACCTCCACAGATGCCAGGTTTTTCGCATCAGTTGGCATGAACTGCATCAGGATCCCGTTCAATTACAGGCACTTTGAAGACGATCTAAACCCTGGTGTCTTCAAAGAGTCTGGGTTTAGAGCCTTGGATCGTATCGTCCAACGGTGTGCCGCAGAGGATCTCTATGTCGTGCTCGATCTTCATGCCGTTCCAGGAGGTCAAAACCAAGACTGGCACTCAGACTCTGGAGTCCACAAGGCACTGTTTTATCAGTTCAAGGACTTTCAGGATCGTATGATTAACCTATGGATTGAAATTGCGAAGCGCTACAAGGGAAATGCTCATGTCGCTGGCTACAATCCGCTCAACGAGCCTGCCGACCCATCGCAGCTCGCCTTACAAGCGTTCTATGTCCGAGTAGAGAAAGCGATCCGCTCCGCAGACCCCGACCATATTCTTTTTCTTGATGGGAATTCATATGCAATGGACTTCACGCACTTCAAGACGGTCCTCCCAAACACCGTCTATGCCATGCATGATTACTCCACGATGGGGTTCCCAATGGGTACCCAGTACATTGGTACACCAGAACAGGATGCTTCGCTCAAACGATCGTTCGAACGCAAGGTGACCTTTATGCGGGAAAACAAAGTCCCAATCTGGAACGGCGAATTCGGTCCTGTCTATGAAAATGAGACGAACGAGAACCACAAGCAGATCAACCAAGGACGATACAATCTCCTGCGAGCACAGCTAAAGATTTACCGCCAAGACAGTATCAGCTGGTCTATTTGGACCTACAAGGATATCGGTTACCAAGGAATGGTGTACGTATCGCCAGATACTCCATGGATGAAGTTGCTTGCACCGTTCTTGGCCAAGAAGGCAAGCCTAGCCGTCGACTTTTGGGGTCGCAACGATAAAGATGTGAAGCACATCTATGAGCCACTGTACCAACATGTAAGGGATAGTATACCAGAGCGGTTCCAGAAGAAGAGATATCCAAGCCCGCTTTGGAATATTGAGCGGCACGTAGAGCGAGTGTTGAATGAAATGCTGTTGAGCGAGTATCTGGGCTTCGAGATGGCCGAGCTGTTCAAGGATAAGAGCTTTGAAGAGTTGGATGAGCTGGCTGCGAGTTTCAAGCTGGAGAATTGCGTCATGAGGGATGGATTGAACTCGATATTGAGAGCTGATTCAAAGCTTTAATGAGCCTACTGCTGTTATATTACGCTTAATGGACGGCGAAGTCCATTAATCTCGAGATGTTATCGAAGAGCTGTGCGAGTTTTGCGTGATCCGTGACATTTACTAGAGAAAATAAGAAGTCTCAAGGCATCTTTATGTGATGTCAAACGTTTATAATAGTCATTTCCCTCATTCTATTGCTTAGAAGTCGTCGCCGTGGCTAATGACCTCAATAACATTGGGACGCAGAAGAGTGGCATTTATGTCACTTCGTATAATTTGGAGAATAACACTCACAAGTTCATTTTGTGTTGTCATGGTGCCCTTCTTTTTACACACTGCCGCTTAAACCAAATTATTCAACTGCAGACCGCCAGCAGTGGAGGATGCACGAGTCATGGTCGTTTGAAACAATGTCCGATCTCCGCGAGCCGTCTAGACGATGCATGCTTAGGCTCGCGGAGATCGGGGAGTAAAAATGTGTGTGGGGAAGCTGGAGGCTCGGAGTATCGCGGAGATCGTTAAAGCACCCCAGATTCCCCACTCGCAGGCCTTCTGGGGTACAGCATATACTGAAATACGCCAGCCAACCAAAAACTATATCAGTCGCTGATGATCCCTCCTGAATATCTCTTTTGCTACCATTATCCTCGCAAGAACCTATTACTCTCCTCTATAAATCTTTATCTCTTTGCGCAATCGACGGGAAGGCTCAGCCCTGAGAACATGGAGAAATCACCCGACTCTCCCAACATGGAAATTATTGAGAATGTGAATTCCATTTCTAACACCGACCGCAACCGTAAATTCGGCCTAGCTACGGCCGACATTGACACCGAACACCAGCTCACATTGGGACATGTCTGGAAGCATCACAAGGCGATTATTGGTTGGTCATTCTTCTGGGCCATGTGTGCCGTCGGATGGTATGTTTTCCTTTTTTCTGCCTAAAGACCTGAGTTCACAATTTGAATAGGGGGTTTGATGGACAAGTCAACGGAGCCATGATCGGTGTGGCTGCATTTCGCGAAGATTTTGGGTATGTACGGCTTAGTGCCTACAACAAATGAACAAAGATCCCCAGCTAATAGACATATAGATACATCTTAGACGGTCAAGCAGTTCTCCCTGCAAGATGGCAAACTGCATTCAACGTCATTAGCGGAGTCGGTCAATTCCTCGGAGGCTTCTGCTGTAGCTGGGTTGCCGACAGAGCGGGCCGAAAACCTAGCTTAGCTGCTGGTATTCTCATCTGCACGGCTGGCATAGTTGGAGAGGTCGCTACGACATCAAATACAGGATTTCTTATGAGCAAGTTATTATTGGGATTCGGATTAGGTTTTTACCTCACCCTCGGTCCCTTAATGTGCTCAGAGATCACGCCCGTCGTTTTTCGCGGAATTTCAACAGCGGGTGTTAATCTTGGTATCGCTATCGGCCAGCTTATTTCCAACTCCGTTATCAAAGGCTTCGGTGAAAGAACGGACAGATGGGCGTACAGAGGCCCTTTTGCGATCCAATTCCTCTTTGCGCTCTTCCTTGCTATAGGACTTCCGTTTTCCCCCGAGTCCCCGTGGTATTTGGTCCGGGCAGGGAAACCCGAACAAGCACGAAAGTCTCTCGAAAGACTATTTGGCAAGGACGCCGATACGGACATATCTGCCAAGCTTGCCGACATTGAAATCACTGTTCGCGAAGAGTCAACTAAAGTCGTTCCATCTTTTTTGGAATGTTTCCGCGGTACTAACCTTCTACGAACGGGCATATCTACCGGCGTTTTTGCCTGCCAGCATTTTGTCGGTATCATTTTCGTCTTGGGCTACTCGACCTATTTCTTCCAGCTTGCCGGTTTAGACGCCTCCTATTCTTTTGACCTCGGTGTCGGTGTTACCGCATGCGGCGTTCTTGGAAACTTTTGCTCTTGGTTCCTTGTTAATTCTTTTGGCCGTCGGAAGGTCTTTAACTTGGGAATGATTACCCTAACGGCGCTCCTACTTTTGATTGGTATCATGGACGTCGTCCCATCCACCGCCGCGAAGTGGGTTCAAGCGTCCGCGACAGTGCTCTACGCCTTCATTTACTTTCTAACAATTGGAGCTATGGCATTTGTTCTCCTCGGTGAGACGTCCTCTATTCAATTGAAAGCTAGAACAACCGCTTTAACAACGGCAGTCCAAGCGTTATCCGCTATCGTTATGAGTTTTGCAATTCCTTACATGGTTAATCCGGATGAGGGAAATTTGAGGGGGAAAGTAGGGTTCGTTTTTGGCGGACTAGGGGCTATTGCAACTCTGGCGTCATTCTTTTATATTCCAGAGTTGAAGGGGAGAACATTTGGGGAGATTGATACAATGTTCCTCAATAGGGTGCCACCAAGGAAGATGGGAAGCTATCACATCGAGGTCATGCTCTAATATTTCAATGTACATTACTCAGCGAATGCAACGGTTTAGATGCCGAAAGCCGTCGGACTGCTTCCTTATCTGCTTTCAAAAGATTAACTCCAATTAAGTCACAAGGACATTGTTAGAAAGAGTAAGTTAGTGTTGAATGATGAGGCGACTAGTGATATTGACCCCGAGACGATGCGGAAGATGAGATTTTGGGGGAAGAGACGATTTTACTATCGTATAGAGACTGTAAGAGTTTGTGTTGGAGTGCTGTGTGCCGATCTTTTGGAGTGGTTCTTGGGGAATAGATGTTGACGGATTGCAGAACGCTGGAATAAATTATTCATTCATGCCGGCCTAGGCCGCAGATGCAGCTGCAGGAACCCCTAGCTTTATCTTTTGCACTTGCATTAGTTCCATCTTAATGGAAACTGACTCAGACTGCCCCTTAGTTTCGAGTCCCTTCCTTGCGGATTGCTATCACCACCCAAAACATTTTATACTTGACCTAATAGATATATAGGGTTTTCTTTCTCAAGAATTGTTATTTTTATTTTGGATAGCTCTTGACGCGTCAAGAAAAGCCCGTTCAAATGTTCCTCTGCTGCGCAAAGATATGTCTCCACAGGCCGACATTCCAACCAAAACTCGAAGTGCCTGAGCCAGCAAAGCTCGAAGATTGCAACAACACGAGGTAATCCACCAGTGCTTGCTGATCCCATGTTAAAGCTAACAATTCCTCCTTATCTCCCCCGATTAATAAGTCGTGTTTGGTCACAACTGTAAGATTGTGGGGCTGCAAATCGTTGGTAAATTTCGTGGCTTCGGATACGTCCCCAGAAGTGAGGTAAATGCGGTGCTAGTCACGTGAGAGATAAAAGGGGTGGACATTCCGATGGAGAAGCAAATAGGATCTGCGCCGCTTTAGGGGAGCGATACACCCTGTGAAAATTGCATGCTCAACCTCAACGGCCTGATTTTCTTCTTTCTGAGGTTTACTCAGATCTATTTGCTATGGTTTAGTTTCATTGTGCAATTCATATATTCCTTTTGTTGATGCAGGGGCATGTTCAGCTGCTGCGTTCCTGACTACTCTAAATTTTACTCCGTGTCTCAGCACAGCCACCACATTGGCACCTTTTATTTTCAAACCTGCACTTGAAAAATGCTCGAGAGCTAGCAGTCAACCTCTGTTCTTCTAGCTCCCTTATCATCCCTCCAAGTCGCAGACATGGAAAAGTTCGAATACACCCCACTCGAGCAACTTCAAATCAGGCTCTTGGTCCTCGCACCAGGTTCAGAGACCGAACAACTAGTGTGTGGCCTTTCGGTCGTGGATCTCGATGCCTGCCCCTCCTATTTCGCTCTTTCTTACGTCTGGGGATGTGAAAACCGGCCAAATAATATCACTTGTCGGCATGCTGGGATACCCAAGGGGGCCCCGCAGAATGGGCCAAGAATCTTCACTTCCAGCATTCCCACGTATCTCAAGATTACGGACAATCTGAAGGATGCAATGCAGACGATTCGGAGCACGTCGAAATATCAGTACTTCTGGATAGACTCACTGTGTATTAATCAGGAGGATGTGCACGAGCGCAGTCAGCAGGTTCAGCTCATGGACCAGATTTACAAGAACGCCGAAGAGGTGTTGATCTATGTTGGACCCGAGGACAGTAAAACAAGTTCTACCTTCAAGTTTTTCCATTCCGTGTCCAAGAAGGGCGACCTGGGCAACGATGTTCGAGTGTGGTTTCCTGGTGTATATGGAGGACTCCATCTCGTTTCAGAATCCGAACTCTTGAAATCTTATAAAGTACACGATCCCTGGATTGGCTGGACCGAGTTCCTTATCCGTCCGTGGTTCTCGCGACTGTGGACCTGGCAAGAAGTAATTGTTTCAAGACAGGCAACAATTATCTGCGGTAAACATCAAATGCCGTGGGACGTGCTAGTGGAGGCCTGCAGGGTTGTCGAAATCAGCGGGATTGACCTGAGCGATCCCAGGAGAAGTAGAGCAATATCCATTTTACACATGGAGGAAACTCGACGAGCCTTGATATCTTATTCAACTCTCGACCCTAACTACGCCCCACCAGAGGAAATAATTTTCATCTGCAACCAAGTAGCCTTTAGTACTCTGCTCAATGGCACACGCCAGACAATGACGACCGATCCACGCGACAAAATCTTTGCCATCCTCAATATTTGCAGGGTTCATGGACCTGAGACAAAAACTTACCTGGTCCCAGATTACACACTGCCTGTCCGCGAAGTTTTTCTACGTGCCATGGCAGCCTGGTTCCACGAAAGCACTAAAGACTCACGGTTGGATTTCCTTCACTATGTGCAAGGTAGTTTTAACTCAACCTCGGGCTTCAATCTCCCATCCTGGGTCCCGGACTGGACCCACCGGTATTCCGCCAACCCACTAAGACTCTTGTCATCTTTCAAGTCCCGAGCTTCCGGACGTTCTTCTTACGCCGTTACATTCCCGCCTATGTCGGCTATCAGTGATGTATCAGCTGATGTTCTCTTGGTTGTGCGAGGCATCCGCCTGATGTGCATCAAAGAACTGCAACGAGCGACAGAGCTCGAGAGGAGGCACGCAGCCATGCTTCCTCGATATCAAGCTCACTACCCCACAAGTCACGAGACCTACCTAGAAGCTTACTCGCAGATATGGAATCTTAACTATCCTCACCACTCAACCAAGCCAAGTCGCCCACAACCTCGAGCCTATTGGCTCCATGAACCTCATTTTGAACTCGGCCAGCAATTACTTGCAACGCCCGATGAGGATCAACCAACCCGACACACGCAAGAAGAACTAGACGCTCTCCTCCCGCCCGTCATCCGCGCCGGCTTGGTGGAGGGTCTGGCTCTCGGGCGCGCGTTCTTTGTTTCTAACGACGGATTCATAGGTCTTGTACCCCAGGATGCAGAGACGGGAGATGAGATTGTCCTCTTGTTTGGACTGACGACACCGTTTGTGGTGAGGCGGCAGGCGAGTGGGCATTTCACTCTCGTCGGAGAATGTTTGGTGCATGGGATTATGGATGGAGAGGCTATGGAAGGATTGCCAGAGGAAAGGGTGGAGGACTTTTCGTTTCAATGAATTAATTACCTTCTTTAGAGAGAAGCACACTTGTTCTTCCGAGGGATTGGATAGTCAACATATAATATTCTCGAAGCGAACATGCCGGGAAAAGTGTGACTTATGATGCGCTGAAGTTGGAAATCAAATAGTGTGATTCCCAGTAAGAGTGCCTAAAACGTAGGAGACGAGTGACGACAAGGTTAGAAGGGTTTTAAGAAACATATTTGAGGAATGGAACATGAAAAAATGGCCGTAGGACTAGGTCGAGGGAAAAGAGGCAATATCTTGACGCCGGCTAGAGCAATGCGTCGTAGAGAGAGACGATTGAACTCGCTTCTTAACCACATCGAACGACTGAAGGTGTTTGTGGGTGGAATAAAAACGTGTCTGCTGCAGTTCCATTCCAGTTGTGCAGTATACTTCTTTTCCACGTCGCAATTCGTCTCCTCTACATCAACTTTTGGTATGCCTGCCATCCATTTCTCAGCTCTCCAAGGGCAATGGAGCGCGGATTCTGAAAACCGTCATGCTCCACCTCCATTCAACAGAACGCTTTGAACTTCCGCCACCAGCAGCAATAGCTCAACAGATAGCATCTATATCTATAAATGCTTGGATTTCCAAGAGACATCGACATTTCTCGTGCATCGCTAGATCCAAATTGAATGGTTGACCTGAGTGGAAGCTTTCGAAGGTCTTTTGATGGTATGGACAGGGGATTTCCTGCTTCTTGCTAATCAAGTCCGCGACAATGACTTGGTCAGGATGAAGAGACGATGTGGGAAATTGTGCACCGATGGCCCGAAGAGCAATACCGCTGTTGTGTTGGGGAGGCGGATTGGAGTGGTGTTTAGTTGAGATGGAGGCTTTCTTTCGAGTGGTTAAGGTGCCTTGAACTATTTGTTCTCGGTTGAAGTCACATTTCCTGACGTATATTAGACCTTTTGTTTGCTTCGTACTTGAGAAAATAGGCTCGCGTTACAAACTGAGAGAGAGAAAGTGGTTGAATGCTTACTCTGTTGATTGACCCAGCAAGCCGTATTCGATGGACTTGGAAACCTGGGCCATGACTGGATAGCGAATTACACTCCGAGCTTCAGCGTGCTCTAATTGTACTTAGGGCTTCAGAGCAATGTGCCAAAAATTCTTTTGCATGATAGCGGTAGGTGCAATGCCATGCATTTATATGTGGTCGTCTTGAGAACACATACAAAAATCGGTCAGGTCAGATCAGAGTCACAACAAAATGGTTGGCACCAGGACAGGCAAGCGCACCATCGATACATGATGCTTCAAGTTCTTAGAGTGACCCTCGTCGCACGTAGGATCCTTCACCCCCCGCATTGTGGCAATATGTCCCGCCTCGCACTGGAGGCTTGGCAGAGCGATTCAAGTCGCGGCATTTTCTTTCCGAATGGACCAAGTCCCATTGGAAGTTGGACTTTTGCAAACGCCCGGGGGCAGTAACAAGGAATGAAGGAGCGAAATATGCCTAGAAAGTGGCCTGCCACTAAAAGAGAAGTCTTGCACTCCAACATTGGCATCGTCGATTGGCTAACGGACTCTTGTAAAGCCCTCGCCGTCATTGACCGCCGTGTGACGTGGCCGAGATCACGGCGGGTCAGGCATGTGCTGCGGAATTGGAAGTGCTATCCGAGACATCTTCTTTTCTTTTCAGGGAAGGCAGTCCGTGGAAAGTGAAGTCAACAGAGTTGGTCATTGGGTGTTGTACTTTCGTTCCTGGATCCGATGGATCAGCTTCTAATTGAGCTGCTCGCTCCGGCGTTGTGGGACGAGCGGTAGTGTGGCACACGTTTTGGTGGGGGATTGGGGCCTCTTGATTGGAGAGTGTTCTTTTGTTTGCTGCCCCGGGACTCTTCCGTGCATGCTTGTGGCTTGTGATTTGGCGCTAGCTCGTCATGCTCGGCCGAGATTGTTTGGAAACCAGCATGCCCGACGCTCTCATTGGGCAGTGTTCTTTTGTGCTTTCACGGATGTAGGCATCGCCACGGGTATATCCCGTTCATGTGGTGTAGCCTCACCACCGTGCCTCGTAACGACTCTTCCTTCTTCCCTCCCCCGGCCAATACAAGGCGTAGATCATATCCGGCATCTGTTCGGTCTTGCTGCCGTATTGGTGACCAAGTTGCTGCTCGCGAACTTGTAAAAGTATATAAACCTTCTGCCGCCCATTGGTGACTTTTTATTCCATGCGTTTGTTATTTGATCCTCCCCAACGCGTCTTCCTCGCATAATGGATGTACCAGAGAGCCACGCTCCGGATCAACTCCAATGTTTTTCTCACATCCCTTTCAATCAAAGATGGGAACATCTCAAGCCTGTTATCAGGCGATATTATGTCGACCAGGGCTTCAAGATCAGTGATCTTGCCAAGACCATGAAAGAGTATTATAAGTTTGATGCTTTGTAAGCCCGCATCTCTGTAATACATATTAATTCAACTAACACGGTTCCGCAACCTAGTGAACGTCAATACAAATACCATCTCAAGAAATGGGACATCGGAAAGATCGTACCCACGAGTGTCAAAGAACAAGCCTGCAAGGTGCTCGGGAAAAGAAGCCGGGATGCTGCCTCAACTTCGACCGTCGAATATAATGGAGAGAGGATTGACAAAGCGAAGTTGCGGAGGTATATGATTAGCTTGGCAAGACAAGACAATGCGCTTCGCCTGGGCAACAATGTGTTAGTCCCTCAAGATCCCTCATTTCTTGCGCAGCTAAGAGAAAATCTAGCTTCTTACATTGGAATTTGCCTTACAAGGCTCTTAAAGCTTCGAAGATGAGCATAAACGATACAACTTCGCCATTTGGACATCCAATACAGACACCGAACTATATCTCCGTAACAAGCCCAAGCGTAGCACACGGCGATGCGGCATCAAGGAATGCTCTATCCCCGATGAATGTTCAATCCCCGAATGATGCTCCTACTCCAACCATGTTAGCTATCCGCAATAAACAACTGGATGACCGGGCAAAGCTTCTCATCCAAGGAAGGCATGACGAGCTTCTGAACTCCATGGAAAAGGGCGAACGCCAGTAAGTATTCTCAATCTTTAATTTACATTTATTTCCTAGCGCTAATAGACTTCAGAGTTGCTACAACATGGCTATACCAGTTTTGGCTATTCTCGTACAAAACTGCAAAATACTGGGGGCGAGGACCACAGGACTGGTCTGCGAGTGTTCTTCGTTTCACTGACTTTCAGGATCAACGAACTACCGCCAACACTCCTCAAACTTACGGCGGAACTCCAATGAACATAAGTAACCACGAAGACGATATGTACAGAAGCCATTTGCCGCGTCGAGACCAATCAGACCCCCTTAAATTGTGCTTTTGGAGTATACATGGCATCGACGACCTGGAGTATGTGAGGGATGCACCTCCCCCCCAACTGGAATCCATTGAAGATTTCGAAGCTATTGATGAAGCAGATTGGCCAGATTGGCCTGAAAAACGCGAATACTTTGGCTTCGTCGACAAACTTCAGATGGCTCTCAAGACGAATAGCTTCAGCAGCGTGGACATCAACGATCTTCCACTGTCATTGTCGCAAGTTGCACAGTCTGCAGAGCAGCCGCCCGATCAACTTCTACTAGAAGCTCTAGGTTTTGCGATCATGGCTCGAAATGAAGACCTACTATGGGAACTCATGGAAGATATTGAATTCTTGGACCTTAGCTGCCTGTCTCCCTTTCACCTAGCCGCAAGCTACATCTGCGGGGCAAAAACTTGCTGCAATGTGTTGGACTTCGTGGTTAAGCATTTTTCGGGTCCAGAAATATCTCAGCGACTATACGTCAACCCCCTTGGACACACTGTTCTCGACACGCTGATGATGGGTATTCTGAAGTCTCACACGTCTTGTTTGCCAGGTATTGTTGATGGAAAATTGGCAAAAGACAAACGATTCGTGGGAGAGGATTTGGACGTGTGCGGGAGGTGGGACGCAGATTCTCCATTATTCGCAAACTACTAGCTGAAGGGACTTTGATCATTCCATCGGATTGGAAGCATGTGTTTTGCCACACTTCGGCTCAAGCACTTTGCCACTCCATCGGAACTCTGTTTGGAACGAGATTCGCACCCAACATCAACACTCCCAGTGGCTTGTTCATGAAACAATGCAGTTGCGGCCGACAGTTACAATTACAACCGGTACACTGCCTCGTCATGGTTGCTTTCCACTTATCCCAGAGCGGAAGGCCCGACGAGAATTTGTTCGGAATTCTCGCATGCCTCGTTTGCATGCTTGTCAATGGCGCGAACCCACTCGTCGAAGCACATGTGTCAATAGACATGCTTATGGGCAGAGAAATGGTTGACATATGCTCACATTCAAGCCTTGACCCTCTCCAATTTGCAGAGCAAATACCCAAAGATCTTGTGACAGAGTGGACAGACGACGTGAGGTTGGGCTGGTCTGTTTTCTGTAAGGTGCTGGGTTTTGCCCAGGACGAACGCCGCAAAGCAGAGACTCAGACTTCTGTAGAACGCTACAACAGAGCTCGCGGATTGAGCATGGATTTCGACGATCTTATGATCGGAGAAGATCATGCAGGCAATGCCTTTGGACAAAACTTTGAGGAACAAGATGAGGACGAAGAAGACGGCGAGGAGGTATGGTGCCGCCACCATAAAACACATGGGAATTTCTACGATGGCAACAGGGAGATTGGCATTCTTTGGGGAGCCATTCAAACCGAGCTGCTGACATACCGGAAAGTTGAAGAGGATGATGCGTGGATATCAAACAACTTTGTGATGCAGTCTCTCCTCGGTGGACTGGAGAATGGCTTTGGTGTGTCACTCCTGCCGCTAATCGAGAATGGCATGATGAAGCCAGTATGCCGCTGTGGTAGGTTCCGAGAGGCTCATGATGAGGCTTGTGTGATGGTACAGGAGTCCTCGGCATGGTACTTTTCCAATACCGATATCTGGAAACGAGCGACATACATTGTGATCCCAGAGTATCGCACTGAACTTTGGTATCGTCATTAGATTGGCCTATGTATTTTCTTTGGTGATTGGATGTTGAAGCTGGATTTAGATTGTCAGATTGGTTGGCGTACAGGTGAAAAGTTTGTATGCGCCGTTATGCTATGTGGGTTCCTTGCATAACTGGATGAATTTGCTAGAGAAATCAATCAATATACATTTTACTTTTTCGCCATTCCTTTCGGCTTTCTTGTCCAAGTTTGTATCCCGAGTAACAACAACCTCCTCATGCAGACTTTTAGTGATGTACTATTAAAATAAATAGTATATAGAGCTCAAGTATTGTGAGAAATGATATAACCTCTCATAAATCGTGGTTGGTTTAGTCGAAGCGCCGAGAAGCCTAAACAGGTCCCTCGGCTTATACAACTCAGACTGCGGTACGAAGGACCCGATCAAAAGTTCCAGGAATACAGGGTATTTTCCGAATTTGCAGGCACCAAGGCTCCAGATTATAGGGGGCTCTAGTGGTCGGGCGTAATCTTGGTAGTATACCAATAATCGCTTCTAGGGGACAAGGCCTATAACTAATGGGGCTATTTAACGAGTAGCGGCGGACGTTATAGTGATCCCATAAGGATCTTATAGCGATTAGACGCTGTATTCCAGGAACTTATGGCCGGGTCCTTCGTAGAGAGCCTGTAAGAATGAAGCAACAGAGCCACAAACAGCAAGCACCTCTAAGGATATCAAACAATATATTCAACGTCTTTATACAACATCCCGCGTCTATACACAGACCAATCCAACCCAAACACCCACAATGCTCTCCAAAACGCCAATATGCACATCATCACTACCAAGCAATCCTCCCCACACCCCTCAAATCATCAACATTAAGTATATCAACTCCCTCCCTGACCAACACATCCCAAATATGATTCCTCAACCCCAGCGGCCATGCTGGAAGATCCCAATATCTAACCTTCAGACCGCGCCGATGCGCACCTCGGATCTGACCTTTGATGATGCGTAATTGCCGCGGCGTGAGGCGTCCGCGCCAGATGCGGCCGACCGAGGCGCCGAAGGAGACGGATGCGTAGTAGGAGTTCTGGGGCGTGAATTGGGAGTCCGGTGTTGTGCCTGTGAGGCCTTGGCCTAGGTCTTGCGTTTCGGATGGGGAGGAGGGGTTGGGGTTTTCGTCTTCGGAGGGGTCTGCATCGAGGGAGTCGGAGGGAGAGTCGGAGGGCCAGTTGGGCGTTCCTGGGGAGTTGTGCCGGGGCTCCCACATTGTTTCTAAGGGGGCGTCGAAGAAGGCGTCGCGGTAGGTAGAATTGGCGGTTAGGACGTCGAAAGGGGTGTTGCCTGTTCCGACAACTGTTACGGGTCGGATGTGTACTTCGCCATCTTGCACATAGGACAGCCAGCCCCTTTCTCGGAGCGGCTCGAGTTGCTTCAATACCCATGGCCAGGTCTCTGCTCCGCCAGTCTTAACGTCGACGAGCAGTGTCAATGTCTGCCCTGGGTCAACATCGAAGACCCCATGATCGCTCCCATTGTAAAACTCCGTCTGCGGATTCTGTTGCTCGAGAATCTGCACTATCGGGTTGACGTATAAAGATTGAAATGTTCTGTTCCTTTGCAAACTCGCCGTGTTATGCCCCACGTATAATTCGTTGTCAAACAGCCAGACATCGCTCTCCACAGATATGCAGCCTGCTCGTAGTGCGGAGAAGAGGGGAACTCGTCGCCAGTAGTCGTTGTGCGAATGGCACGGTATAGGTAGGACGTCGCGCGTAAAGTCTGTCGGGTACCAGGACAATCCTTCTGTGCCGCTGCCTGGTTTGCCCCAGTTCTGGAGGTAGGTGTCGATATCGGAGGCCCAGATAAAGGTTCCAAGGACGAGGAGGAGGTTGAGGGTTAGGAGGAGGGCTCTGCGGGATGGTCAGCAAGAGAATAGAAAAAGCACAGGAGGACATACAATATACACAATCCACTGATTCCACCAAAGACACAACAATTATACCAACTGCCCTTCCTCCGCCTCGGCCTCTTCCCCCGCCCAAACAAGCCCTCCTTATCCAGACTCGTCCTTCTTCGTTCCCTAACCGTCATGCTGTCCCAGAACCGTGTCCAGCCCTTTTTCCTCCGTTGCGGCCTCCCGACAAAGCCATCTTCGACGTCGTCCTCGATATCGAAGGACTGGTTTGGCTTCCCTAAGAACGAACTCGAGCTCTCGGTGGAGATCACATCATCGGAGTGCCTAGCCAGGTCCTCGGGTTCTTCGGGTGCTGGTGCGTTTGCGATTACGTGGTATGCGCTGGGAGACTTTGCCATTTTTGGTGGCGCGGTGAAGTCTTGGCAGGGTCCAGTGGGTGCGATTGGGGTTCAGGGACGGGATGCCATGCAGCTTTTGATGATTTTGAGACGGAGCAATTGAAGGTTGTATCTTGGAGGAGGATAGAGAGGAGGATCGAGAGGACAAATCGATAGAGTGGTGACTAGTTGTAAGAGGGTCTGTTCAGTAGCTTTGGTGGTGTTGCGCAGCGGAATGTCACTGCTCTCCGCTGGGTCGCTGCTGCTTTGGTTGTTACGACTCGAATGTCATCCGCGCATCGCATACAGCAAGAATACAATTATTTGAGAGAGAGGATATAGGAGAAAGGGAGAGAAGAGGATATCGAATTGTTGTTTTGGAAGCCTGGATGATGTGCTTGCGCCTCTTTACGCCGCAAACTGAATCCTCGGGGCCCAGACCCTTTATCAGCACGCGTGTGACAATGCCGGCATGACAGGGGCTGGGGATGGTGTTGAACATTTGTAGGCTATGGCGATTCTGACATAAGGGGCTGAGAATCACGTAAGAGAGAAATCTAATGGAATAACATGAAAAAATACTCAAGTGCAATTATCCATGTGTTTTACTTTTAATATCAGAATGAAGAGGAGTTGTGAGAAGAGAAGAAGAGAATCGCATCTTGGATCCCCCCAGACTAGCGCAATGCCAAGACGGGCGATCCGAGATCCTGGAGAAAATTATCGTTATCGCTGAAAGCTTCAACGCCAGCAAAACATCCCGCCATAACCTCACCTCAGCATGCCGCACAAACATACCCGCAAAGGCGAGGTCGACAAATCCACGTAATTCCCCTCCTCCTTGCTCTTCCCCGCCAATTGCTAACCTACTCCCCAGAATCGACCTCCCGCCCTCAGTCATAGCCAAACCCCTCCCGACCTCCAAATCAGCAAAAGAGAACGGCATCTTCACCTCGGAACTGAACGCCACGAGAAAGAATAAGAAGCGGAAGAGGAATAAAGATGCAGAAGATGATACGCCGAAGGCGTTCCTGCGGCTGATGGCATTCCAGCAAGGGAAGAAGTTGCCGAAGGGACTGGATGATGGGGTGAAGGAGACGAAGGCTGCGAAGAAGCGGAGGGTTGCTGCTGAGAAGGAGGGCAATGAGCCTGCTGCCGATGCGAAGGTTGATAGAGAAGACAAAGCAGAGATAGTGGAGAAGATTGAGGTCCCGACGATCATGCTGGGCGAGAAGATGTCTGCATTCTCTGCTCGTGTGGATGCTGCGCTGCCGGTTAGTGGACTCATAAATAAGGGTTCGAAAGGAGGAAAAGATCCGTTGGGATTGAAGGTTGGGAGGACGAAGACGGAGAAGAGGATGCATAGGATGTATGACGAGTGGCGGGCGGAGGAGAAGCGGATACAGGAGCGGAAGATGGATGCACTGGAGAAGGCGGAGGAGGAAGCTATGGATGAGGATGGGCAGGTGAAGTGGAAGGTTGACATCGAAGCACAGCCTGAGGGAAAGAAGAAGAAGGGGAAGAAGGGCAGGAAGAAGGTCCTGGGAGAAGTGGAAGATGGGGACGATGATCCGTGGGCGAAGATTAAGAGGGATAGGGGAGAGGGGAAGGTTGGGCTGAATGATGTTGTGCAGGCGCCGCCTACGTTTACAAAGGCCCCAAAAGAGAAGTTTAAGGTTAGGGGCGCGAGGGTCGAGGTTGATGATGTGCCGAGGGCGAGTGGGAGTCTCAGGAGGAGGGAGGAATTGGGAAGCGTGAGGAGGAGTGTGGTTGAGGGGTATAGGGCGATGATGAAGGAGAGGACAAAAGCTGAGTAGCTACCTGTTGCTACCGAGCACTATCGCACTAGAAGCTCGTGCTTGTAGGTTGAGATCAAGAAACGGAGGCGTTGCTTAGAATACTCAAGTAGAACTTTTGTGGGCAATCTGCCTTTCCACCCAAGCACGATTTTAAGTGGCTTTGGAGCTCCAGATCTTTCTGTTCTAGGTATATTTCGCTCATTTCCAGGAGTTCTGAACGAGTTTGCAATGTCTGTTTTCAAGTCGGCGTCGATTTCCCCATACCGACTTGCTTATAAAGCTTTCAGCCAACGAAGGTCCAAACACGGACGACCCGCGCACGGAAGGCGGAGCGTTGCAAGATTTGGCTCCCGCGCAGTACTTTGTTGGAAAGGGGCTTCCAACCTCATCCGCGGACAGAAGGCGGAGCTCTTCAAAACCTAACCCTGTACATAGGCCATTTAAAATTCATGCTCCGTGTCTGCACTTCAGAAAGCTGACAATAACAACTTCATCCGGTCTCAAGACGTAGATTTTAGTTCTTGAAGCTTGAGGTAATTTGTTGGCTGGACAAAATCCACGACAAAACATTTAATAATACGCAAACCAGTAGACGAAATCGAAGCCTTAGATCTACTTGCTCCATTCCGGTATCTTGCTAGATCATACCGTTCTTCGGTTGTTCCGATCGATACCGAAGAGTTGTAGTAGAAGTCTTGGGGTGTTATATAGTTCGATGTCAGGTTTTGAGTTGAAGCTAGTGATGGTACAGCAGGAAGGAACTCAAGTTCACAGGTTGCGCTTAACGTCCCGGGCTGAACTTAGCGAAGGAAGACTAACCAGGAACTGGAAGGATGCTATTGGCTGAGCGAGTTGAAATATGCAGCTAGAATTATATAACAGTGTGGGACTCAGACTTTTTGTCAGCCCGGTAAGTCCTCCTGACGAGGGTGTGGAAGTTGTTGAGCGATACTTAGTGGGAACGCGAGTTCAATGAATATATCAATATGTGGTTGTCATGATTTTACGTGCATCTCAAGACGGTGATGCACTTCTTCTTTGTAAGAATTCATACAATTGCCATTCTTTCAAGAAGCGAGGTAATCTTGACAGTACTTTTCATCCGATTCGTGAAGAAAGGGGGGTGTATGAAGTTGGAAATTTCAAGTCCTGGTGAACGTTTGAGGGTTAACTTGCCTGAATGTTCGAGTTCTTAAGTCGTTACATCAAAGCTCATAAAATTTCCTTGGGAGCTTGGTTTCGCATTATGGCTTTGTATCCTGACTCTCAAAGCCCAGCTAGTAGCTTACTGGTGTAATACTTAGTGGTAATTCTTCAATCCACAAGAGCCAAAACCCAACAAAATTTCCCCTATAATTTAAACACCTCTCCTTCCCACGGTATGTCCTCACTCAAAGTTTAATTATTCGCCTTTCAATCATAATATTCACTTCCTCGACGTCGTCTTTGAAGTAGAGTTCACATGACGCGGCCGCGTGGGGCAGTCCCATGATTGGTGGCTAAGCGAAAGTCTTTTTTGAATCGCGAAATATCCAATCCGACTCGACCCCGCAACCTCAATTCAACATCACCAACAAACTCGACGACGCAAGCTTCCAACTTCGAATCGCCAAACCGCTCACAAATACTGCCTACGTTGATCCGATACTCACTGATGCTTGCTATTCGAATCTCATAATGGACGGCTTCGTGGCTCCCTTCTTTGCAAGGGCCTTGAAGATCCTCCACGATGAAGGACCGCAGGGTGAGTCTCACAGCGATCTTTCGTTCTCCTTTCACGCTCCTCCAAGCTCCTCCACACTCCATCCTCACAGCTGTGGCTTGCATGGTAGTGGGGCAGCGGCTCTTTACCCGCAGCCAGGAATGCAGAGTCGCGCGTCTGGCCCAGTGGCATGGCGGTGTCTTTGCAAAATTTTGTGACGCGGCCGCATCGCTTTTGAGTCGAGGCCGATCACGTGTGGACGAGGGAGCAAGCACAGCGACGTCGATACCCGTGTTGCGATGATCATTGCTGACCAGATTGAGCAGGGATCTCCGTTAGAGACCTTTTCGAAAAGCTGGCTCATGAATTTGGTGATGATTTTACTCAAGTCGACGAAGCTCTATGGGGAGAGATCAAGGGAACTACGAGGATTTTCTGTAAAGATAATGGCTTCACTGTTCCAATCACTCAAAGTCCATTGAACGCCTTGGACCTCAGAGCACTGTCTACCTCGGACTGGGACCGCCAACTATTTCGTGAGGAGCTGTTGGGTACGGGAAACAAGAGAATTGCGGACACACAGCTCGCAGGGCTGGCCAAGCGTCACACTCCAGACTTTCCACCTCTTCGTTCTACCGACCAAGCCTTGTCACATATCGAAACACCTCCCATGCTTGGAATGCTCCATCCAATGTTCGCCCCTAGATCAACCTATGTATCTCCTTATGCATCCACTCAAATCCCTCCTCCGGCCCCTGTCGCTTTCCAGCCGTATGTACACAACGACGCGACTGTCTGGGCTGATGTCCTCGGGCCGCAACCTACTCCGAAACCCCAACCCCCAGCTCCTCGATCCTCTTCACCCAAGAACCGAAAGACTCGCAAGCGCCGATCTACTGTCCAGTATGCTGCAGAAATGGAGTTTGAATCTACACAGGCACCTCTGGGCACATTTCGCAAGCGGAGCATGCCAGAGCCAAACCCTCTTCAATCACCTACTCAAATACACCGACCATACCATCTAGCAGCTCCAGAAATGGCAGCAAACCTTACACAAGCAGCAGCCGTCGTCCTCCCCGAAGTTTCGGCGCGTCTTGCGTGCATATTCAAACAATTCTACGGAAATCTAGTGCTCTCCAAAGACCTCAAGATGTTGAGCTTCATCCAAGATGTTCAACCAATCCCAGAAATTCCTATGCTCGTCCTACCTATTACCTCCATTACCGAGAATCCTATCCTATCTACCAAGGGTTCAAACCCGATGGAGATTCGCATCAAAGTCAACGACGCCAACGGCGAGAAGACTACATATTGCTTCGTATTCGCAGAGACTGGTGTGGAGCCAGAGCCCTCCCAGCTTATGCGCAATCAGATCATTACTGCCATTCTGAGCGGCGAATTTGGCCCAGATGATGATCTTCCTGAAGTTGATGATGACGACTTGCCAGGCGCTCAGACGTCTGACAAAGGCAAAGAGCCAGAACGGCCTGAAAACGTTGACCGAGAATCCGCACCAGCCATTGTGCAGCCAAGTTCTCAAAAGACCGCGAAGGCTAAGAAGTCACGGCAACTTGCAAACGAGGATGATGATCCAACTTCCGAGAACACCAAGAAGACGAAACGAGGATACCAAAAGTCAGAAAATCCTGCCAATCCCGCCAAACCTTACGAGTGCTCTGGTTGCGGCAAAGCTTGGAAGCAATCCTGGGGTCTTCACTACCATCTCACTAAATCAAACACCCTCTGCAACCCTTATACTGATCTGACACGTTTTGCGGAGAAGAAGGAAAGAAGCAAGAAACGCGAAGGAATAAGTTCGTCGAAAAAGGCTGTAGATTCAGTCGAGGTCCACTCATCCAACGCCCCATCCATTCCCGCAAGTCAAACAACCGAAGAACAACAACCATTACAGTCAAACAACCATGAAGGCGAACATGCGTCCTCTGCACCAGAAGGGAACCAATCAGAACATGTTTCCCTCTCAGAAACTCAACCTAAAGACATCCCACTCCCAGAAGACCTTCCAGAAGACTTCTCCACTCCGACCAAGAAGCCCAGATCTAAACGAGGTCAACCGCGACAATCGCGTTCATCCAAAAAGATCCGACCGGAAGATATTCCCCTAGCAGAAGATCTCCCCGAAGACTTCCCCGTAACAGCTGAGAAGCCAAAACCGAAGCGAGGCCGCCCCCGCAAACAGCCGGCGAGCAATGCACAAGCTGAAGAAGCCAGCCCCTCAAATCAAAGCGAGCCACAGCTCAATGGCAGCAATGGGCCAAGCGCAGTCATATCCAATCGTAGAGAGAAGGCAGCCGCCTCGAAGAGAGACGCTCCTACTCAGAGTGAAGAAACCGAGCAATCAGATTCCGCTGATAGCGAAGATTCTGTTGTTGAGTTTTTCAAAAAGCATAGCACAACTGGAGTTGAGCGACCTCACCGAGTGTCATTCGCCAAAGAACCCAAGATATCCCCCAGCAAGAAGACATATAAAGCATTGCCCTTTGAATTGTCCATACTCCAAGAGGTGGCAAGAGAGTTAGCTGCAGCCACATCTGAAAGCGCTATTCCCTCCACATCAACTACCGCATCCGCATCATTGGCCAGCCAACGTTGCGAAGGTATTCTCATTTCCCTCGTCAAAGATAACGACGGAATATTCCCTGGCGATAAGTCTATCTGGATTGCATTCGCAAGTGCATGGTTGAAGAAATTTCCTGGCTCAACCATGCTCCCCGAATCCAAACTTTGTAGCAAGACTGTTGATCATCTCATTGAGACCAAGAAGCTTCGTTCTACACAACTGATCTGGACTGACTCCAAAAAGCGAGATGTAACGCGAAACATTCTCATATTACTTGGATCAAAGATCAACCCAAAAGCTATGGATGAACTCAAGGCTATGATCAAGCAAGTCTATCCCGACGTTTACGTCCCACCTCAATTCGCACCCCCTGAGCCTATGCTCTCTAAACTTAACGCTGTTGCTACGCGCAAGCTTTCCCCTGCCGAAAAAGATAGACTCCGATTGAAAGAAATTGCAGCTGCGGAGTCGGAGTCAGATTCAAACTCACGATCTCAATCACCAATGCAGCTAGATGATGAGTCTTCTGATGACGAATTCAATGCCGGCGAGGCTGATGAAGAAGAAGCTTTCGAAGACGAGAATGAAGATGAGATGGACGACGAGATTGAAGACCAAGGCGATTGGCAGGACGATGAGTCGGACCTCGATGACTATGAGATGAAGCGCAAGCGAAGCTATAGGCCAAAAAATAGCAAGAAAGGCGATAAATGGGCGAGACAGCGAGATCCTGGCCATAACAAAGCAATCTCCGAAGGTGTACGCCGCAACTGGGCTACCAGAAAGGCCAACCGGAGCGACAATTACTTCCCCAACCGAAAGAAGCGGCATGCTCAGAAGCCGCTGAGCGCAGAAGAGAAGGCTCGCCGTGCGGAGACCGCATATTTGAACAAAAGATGCTGGGATGCACCAGTCGCATACATGCCCAACTCAGCAAGTGGCGCATGGGACCAGGAAACCAAGACGAAGATGATTCCCAGGAAGGGTGGTCGTCGTCCTAATGGACCAAGACTTCCCGTTGTCCTCACTTTCATGCAAGCTCAGAATGGAGCGTGGTCATTTCAGCCGTATGGTCATGGAGCCCCCGTTATTTATGCCCGTCCCTCCCGAAGAGTCGATGAGGAAGGAAGGTATGTGGAGCGTGTTCATCGAGACCACCGCCCCATCATCTTTCCCACCAAGAACCGCGTGCACCTCCCGGCAATGCTTCCGAAGAACGTGGTCCGCGACATATCTAGGGTCACGGGCTTGCCAAAGCGCAAGTATCAACGCAAAGGTCCCAAAGAGCGCTCTACGAGCGGCTCCCGCATGTCGAAGGCAGCTGGGGTTGTTATGCGCGAGATCAACAACAGATTCCCGACCTTTGTTCCAGACAACTCCAAGAACACCCAGGATCGAAACAAGCCTGCGATCGACGAGGTGGCCATCTTAACCTTCTTCGAGCCTAAGAAGTTGCACCCTGGCGCACCAAAAAATATCGGTTTGGAGTCCCTTCCACCTCAATTCGGACTCCTTACCTCATTGTACAACGGCCCTCCTGCCGCGGTATGTGAATTCCAGCCTAACTACCACAACGTCCAGTTCTTAGAACCAAATATTGTCACTGGTGGCGAGAACCCTAATCGTGGCTCTTGGACTGTCGGTATTTGGCAGCCTGTCGTCTCTGGCAGATTCAGCGTCACATGGGACGATGCAACTGCCCTCACGATGGAGACATTACCATTCGACAACCTGAACTTCGCCGGAGACTCTGACTATGAAGTGCCCCAGAAGAAGACGGAACACAAGAGGCGCCGCAAGTCACAGCATACCATGATCCCTCTGGAAAAGCTCACCAAAAACACAAGATTCGAATTCACGCGCATCCTAACGGCTCTTCCCAACGATTTCAAGTCTATTATCGACAATCCCCAAGATGCCGCGAAGAAACTTGGAGTTCAGGTGGCTCAGCCCAATCGTGCAGCTAAACACAACCGACGCATTAAAGGCAAGAAGGCAGTCTTGTCAGCTCGAGCTGAGAAGCGCCTCATTGTCACTGTGGTCGTTCTGCGAACTCTGACAGGTGGCCTTAATGCCACAATTGATTGGGTCATCGTATCGCAATCGTTTCAAGACTATACTTGCAACTTCCTTGCGAAGTACTGGAAAACTCTTCAACACTCCAAGAAGGAGATCATCGAGCGCTTGTCTGAAGACTTTCAAAAGTACTTCCCGCAAGCCTATAGGAAAAATCAAATTCCAAAGATGGACTTCAACAATCTGACGACTTTCCAATGGGAACAGCTTGTCAAGTGGGTCATCAACAACAAGAATATCGATACATCGATGATGAAGAAGCAGGAGAAGCTTCGAGGTCCAAACATCGAGAAGTCAAGCGATATATCAGAAATTCCTCTTCCGCCGAATGCAAAGTCCTGGAGAGACCAAGTCCTTACGGACAAGACAGCCCACTACAAGAAATTGGAGCTTGCAACAGGTGAGGCACGAACTATGCCTTCTGAGAAAGGGGAGCGTGAGCCGACCCATGATGAGTTGCGAGTGATCCGATCTTGGGTCCGAGCCGTGGCTCTTACCCCCGACGAAGACTACGACCTGAAGTTTGCTCAGAAGAAGCTGCTCTCACTGATGGAAAAGGAAATGATCAAAACAATCGTCACAGATCTCCAGGCACAAAAGGTTCTGCTGAGGGCAAGCAGGACACGCCGATTCTTCGGGTGTGTCTTCGAAGTCACCGGCAAATTCCTCGAGCCCTTGAACAAGATCGATATCTTTGTCGAGCAGTTTATTGACGCGGCCATGTCAAAGTATGATCTCGATTTGAAATTCTGGCAAGGCGATGAATACGCTCCGCACTCCTACTTCGCTGACGCCGGCAAAATGATGTGTCTCATATCCCTCCAAACTCACCAGATGGTACGCACCGACACCTTCAAGTGGCCCAGCGAGAACAAGCAGCTCGGCGTCCTCGACGGTGGCGGCTACGAGACCAGAAAGATCCCCAGAGACTTATACACATTCGACATCGTCGTCAAACCAACCGACAAATATGTCTACGACTCCGACAACGAGCAGCTTCAAACATTCTTGGCGGCTGAACCTCCGCGTGGCTCTGGGGCAGGCGAGCTCCCGCTCTGGTACGGTGTCACAGAGAAAGTCAACCGCGATATCTGGAAGCGAGTTCTGTGCTCCGTTGGTGCGTTTCTGCACTGCCGTTCTGGAACCACCGTTGAGACGATCATGGACCACTTCGGCACCACGTTCGAGGAGTGGGAGTTGCGCATCCTGCTCGATTGGGGCACGGAGCTCGGTCTGTTTACCCATGCAAACGGGGGGTGGGACGTGGGGGTGTGGTGGTGGTTGATGCTGGGGAAGGTGTGTGATGATGGGCGGCCGTTGGGGAAGGGGAAGTGAGAGGAGGTGGGGAGAGGTGGCGGGTGGTGGTGTAACGAGGAGATGAGACGATAGATGTATTTGTGTGATTCTTGTTTGATTTCTTTCTTTTTTCTTGTACGATTCTTCTTCTTTTATCTTTATCTGTACGAATGATGATTGACGATGATGAAGGAGTCGGGATGGGAAGATAGAAGGGGGGTGGTGTCCCTGTTTTTGTCTGATTAGCGACGGCGTTTGCGATGATACCCTGGGGTTATTCTGGCGTTGGGGGTTGTGTCCCCGGTGTTCTGGTCTGGTGTTTGGGGAGTTACTTTTCAAGATGGCTCTTCCTAGAGTGGGCTCCCGATTGGGCGGCGTTATGAGTGCCAGATCCAGGACGGCGGCCCTGGGCCTAGATGTTTCTTCTTTCAATAGGGCTCCGCATTCGGTGGGTCTCTGAGTGGGCGGCGTTTTAGGTGCCAGATCCAGGAGAGAGACCTTTGGCCTAGATTTTCCCTGTGGTTTTATACGGGGTCGTGGGCTGTTTTTGCCTTGCATTTGAGCGTGACGCGGAGTTTGGTATTTTGGACTTTGAAGAGAGAGATGATACCCAGGTGTGCCGCACGCTGTTAGACTACATGAGCTAATTGAAGAAGCATCAGAGAATTCGTCTTTTCCATTCGCTGCCGTGACTATTCGTCTATTCCCTCTACTATTAGATTGTTCATCTTAAATCTTTGTGGTTGACAAGTGTCACGTGGAAACTTCCTCGGAGTAAACCTAAGGACCAGGGAGCGATTGTTTGATATCTATCTGACTTCTTCTCACCCGGCTTATTTTCAACCACTACAAATAACATCAAGGACCAAATTCAAACCTATCAGGATCAACACTCAAGATAAGATCCGTTAATACAACAAAATGCGCTAAACGATGAGCAAATGCATCAAATGTGGAGAGCAGGATGGATTTCATTCTCCCCTTTGCAACGAACGCCATTTGAACTGCCAACACCACTTCCGCCACCACGACACCAGGACATACACCTTTTGCAAGCGATGGACTTGTCATGCATACGCTCATACAGGCGAACCCGAGTGTGATGAATGGTTCCTTCAAAGCTCTCTTACCATCGTAAGATTACATTATGGCACGGTTCAGAAGGCATATATCTTTCTCTTATAGTGTTTAGGCGGGAGGAGACTATTAGCCGCTTCGAAGAGTTTCCTAGCACGATGGACGAAGCGATGGGATAGGTGTCTCCAAAGAAGCTGCCACTATTCAGAATGTCACTTCATCTGCGCAGGGCATCCCGTCGGAGACAACCGCGGGTAGCGATTCCGATGTTTCGTTGAAAAAGCTGCCCAGCATAGAGGGTAGTGTTTTGAAAACAGCTTCTATAACATTCGTTTGCGTTTTATACTCGTAGAAAATTAGAGTATAATGATATTTAGAAAATTCTTTCATTAACTAAATCGACTAATCAATCCGTGAGATCGAGTTCGCGCGAGATAAAGTAGGAGGAGATCTTAAGGGGCTATAGTTCGTTGCTAAGCCTCGGATGTGCATTCAACGTCCCATTCCGCAACCCCTCCGTCATGTTACCGACAACGTCCCGAGCGAATTCGGTGGTCGCGAACCAGGGAATGACAAGATTGACAAAGAAGCCAATGAAGGTCCAAAAAGCAAGATCCATCCCGGCCACAAAGACAATGCGCTTGTGAGCTGGGATAATGCTAAGTGCGACTAGCGACGCCAGCGGCCGAGAGCCGAAGAGCGATAGTCCCCAGGCCAGGAGCACCTCCTGTTCCGACATTAGCCTTAAGGTTTTTTCTCAGGAGGAGCAGGAGGAGGAGGAGAGAGACCTACCATTTTCAGACTCTTTAGCAGCACTTTTGGACTTGGTTTCATCTTAAGTAGTCCAACGAGGAGGTAATGGA
The DNA here is from genome assembly GCA_009732865.1 of Stipitochalara longipes BDJ. NCBI lineage: Eukaryota > Fungi > Ascomycota > Leotiomycetes > Helotiales > Hamatocanthoscyphaceae > Stipitochalara > Stipitochalara longipes. The sequence continues at coordinate 2,621,319 of ML769336.1, read as the reverse complement.
CGCTCGCCATCCACAGCCCACCGATTACCACATCCAGAACCCACTTGACGAAGGTGTTCCACCAGCTTAGGGAAGCACGGCGGATTTTGCCCTGAGCGATCCATTTCTTTACAACTTCCTCCTCTCTGCTCTCATCGTCCTGCTCGGCAAACTTCTCGCTAACAACCTTCTCGGATGGCCGTGGTCGAGCGGGAAAAGTTCGTTCGAGCCAGATTTGCCAGTAATATCCCAGAAAAGCGATTATGGTGCACGCAAAAACTTCCCTTGGCAAGGTTTCCCAGTAGAAGGATTCTTCGCTGTTCGAGACGGATATGTTTGTCAATGTACTGTTGACTCCAGTATCATTGGCGACAACTATGTGCAAAGGGCCCGCATCAATCGTTGGCGTTGTGTGGTTAATAGCTTTGGAAGTATTTCCGGCGAGTTCCATGGCTTGCGTCCAGTTCTTGTATAGATCATTGTTGGTTAATTTGCCTTCCGCAGAGGCGTGGAGGTTGTGTGAGATGATTAGACGGCAAGCTATGAGGAAAACGGTTTGTACTACCGCTGAGATCATTTGCGAGCGTGGCATGGCTAGTGAATTGGGTAGATGGGAGGGGCAAGGAATAAATGTGGTTAAGAAAGAAAAGATTAATGGAGAAGAGCTTCCTGGACGGAGTTGGTATAAAATCAATCAGAGCTTGCGGCACAGCTGGTGCCTGGGCGGATCAAACGGACTAGTAGACCCACTCGAAGTCTGCCTTGCCGAAATCCAACTGTGCCTCTCAGCCCTTGCCGATCGAGCGTGTTTAATTTAGGCGCATCATGTGCAGAGATTTCGGATCGGATCGAATCGGATCGAATTTTAAAGTAGAGGCTGTGGTAAACTTACAGTTTATGGGATCGATCTGGGTGCCGCATCTCAGCCACATCAACTTACTTTCTGGCACAGCTCTCAATATCGAAAAAGCGAGAACTGTTCTTCGACGATTATTACGATATTACCGGAAGCCTACGTTTGATACCCTCGCCAGTTCTTTTCTTCTAGTCATAGACGAGGAAGAATTCACGAAGGTCTTTGATTCTCGAATCAATGAGCTGTTCACTATGCTTCGCGACTCAAACTCGCATAAAGACTTCGTCCAAAACACGTATACCCGAGATGCAGTGTTCATCCCTGTGAATGGGTAAACATTCAATAGCTCCCAGCTGCTCGAATTGTTCAAAGCGTATTCCGGTGAAGTCCACTACGACATGACGTCGTCTATATCCCCAATCATTACAGAAGTCAAACAATCAATGCCACAAATTTCGTGAAGCAACATTCCATTCCGAGGGTGTTATCGCTGGCCCATGTTTTACACTGAGAAACTCCTCAAAATTTCCTTCATAGATAGAGGGATCACAGATCAGAATATTAACGACGTTACTGAAGGAGCGAAACGTATGCTCAAAGATCCAATCAAAAGAAGACTTCGAGAATTGCGAAAATGCCCGAAAGGACTTATATGCTAAAAGATCTGTTTGACATGGCTTTTGACGCCGATCTACTCGGATACTGGCCTCAGTTAGCAGCGCAGACTTAATTGAACACACCTTGAGGTACGTTGAAATAAGAGCAATTGAAGACGTAGATGCCGCCAAAGCTTCCATCGCGGAGAGATTGGTGGTGGATAGTTTCGTGGAACACTTGCACGAGATATACTACATCGAGTTACTCATTAACGAATATCTCTACGCAACCCAGTTTCCCGAAGACGCGTTTGGGGACGCTATCTCAGTTAGTCTCGCTGCTACAGTGGATATTTTAGGTAGCCATACATTACCTCGGCGAGAAGAGTTTCTGTCCGCTGTGGATACAGTTTACAAAATATCTTCAAATGGTTGCCTTTTCAATCATAACCTTAACCTGGCCAATTTTGCTCGAGAGAGAGGCGAGGGACTCGCAGGAGACGATATGCCTGCTGATGGCACAGAGCTCTATCATAACCTTCAACGCGCAAAAACCCTGATCTGATTCTTCTATAAAAACTTTTGAGCTGGCTCTAAGCCGCCAAGAATGGCTTACTTTGTCCATCAGAAAGCATCCGCAATTACCCGTCAAACTTATTACACACAGAGCCATTGCAATATTCAAATGAACGGCGATAACATACGATTTGAATGCTGGAGCCAGGGAGCCAGGTCTTTAGGCGAAAGACAGATTTCAAAGAGAAAGACAAAACAAAATTTAAAGTCTTTGAAGATTCACTGCACAGTTTGCCTAACACGAACTCACATTTGGATGCCTAAGAGTCTTTCAAGCCAAAGCATAAGTACATGGCTTCTCTCCTCTTTCATCTAGAACCACATCTTCTTCACTGTGAATCTGCGAACTTTATTCGTGCTTCCACAACCACGACCCCAAGAGCTCTTTCCCTTGAAAATCGTTTCTTCATCTAGCCCCCAACCTCAAAAGCATGAATTTTCCAATTCCACTTGGCGCATTTGACACTTCCGTGCACGTCGATTACAATAATACCCAGAATGATCGATTCACCACCTACTGGACGGGCCTATTCGATGAACGAGCCATTCAATATGCTGCCAAGCATGGAAGCAACTACAATCAAAATGGCACTACTGGTAATCTTACCCTTGGTACACTCTTTTTATCCTTATTCTGCTTGGAATTTTGATCTGTAACGTGCGTAAGCAATAAAGCTTTAAAGCTGACTTACTGGATTTTTAGCTCAGCAAGGAACTTCCTTTTACTTCAGCACCGACTAGAATACGCTCCGCGCAGCAAATAGAGCTGCTGATGATGAAGTCCGAGCCGAGCATGCTCGCGATATCGGTCTGGATACTGGCACGACAATCATCATTGCTGCTCAGCATCTGAACCGCAACTGGGCTCAAGCTACGCTTGGACAGAAGCTTCGAACCTCTGCTTCCTACAGATCATATTATGAAAGCATGCGAACTGGATTGCTTACCCGCAAAGCTACTCTTGAAGGCATACTAAGCCAACACCCTGTTCAAGATCAGCAAGCGAAAGAGTTGCGACAAGTCAATATCTTCCTCGAGTTCTTGAATGATGGACTTTCACTCGTTGATCAGTTGGAGCGGCTGGTACTCGATGAGATGACACCCGGCTGCAATTGGCGCGTAGAGATCCCAAGACAGCTAGCTATTCGAGCTCAGCAAAGTACACTTCATAAAGATGCCATGGAGCGAGCTGGGGGTGATTTATTGAGTGCGATGTGAGCTGTAGAAATCTGGATTGAGGTTTCTGAAATGGATGGTAAAGGCAGAAATGAAGGCTGAATGGATCAACGTAGCTTTGAAATATTGGGTCCGTGGCTTGTTGAATATAACTTTGCAGATGACAAACAAGGGGGCAACAAATGTCCCAAGTTCAAGAGGGACAATTTGACGTCGTCTACATGAATATTGTCTCGAACTTGTACATTTACTAATAGCCATAAACGTTGGAAGTCTTGGACTATCTCTTCAAACTCTAGCTCTCTTGTCCCCACTTGGCTGAGGATAATAAGGGATTATTGCCGCTTTTAGATCCACCGTGAGATCGCCTACTGCCCTGTTAAAACACTAAAATCTTGAGATTTTCAAAGTGCGTAGAAAATTCTAAAAACTTCTAGAAATGCTGTAGCAAAGTCCGCGATATCATGATTATCGGCTTTAACTCTTTGATTTGTTTCGTTGTTAGGGCAAAATCGTGGTTTGAGTGGCTGAAAGGTGTGGGCGGCTGAGTGGTCTCCTGCTCACATTTTCGATTCGTTCCGAAGTCAGCGTGGCTGATCTTATATGGCACGTGACTGGGGCTGGCGGTTGCGGTCCAGCACCGCCTGCCTTGGCATTATTTCGTAGCCTCATCCTCATATGAAGGCACTTTATATCCTAGCAACAAACGCACTTGGCCATCAGCGATCACCTCCTGCCATGGATTCTCCCACTATAGGTACTGGTACTGTTGCACTCATCCGTTCCGTTGCGGCCATTACCTCTTCCATCTCAGCCTTCACTCAAGTTGTACTTGATGCCCGTACAGACTTGAACAATATTCGCCAAGAGTTGGATAATTTGGCCCTCGTGCTCAAGTCTCTGGCTAGCCATGCAGACAAATGGGAACGCGAGACTCAAAGTTCGGATCCACTAGTTTGCCGGATTACAGAAATCATTGAAGATTGCAACAAACTCATCCAGGAGTTAGAGAGCCTGATCAAAAAATACGACACAGGCATGCAGAAGCGGATCGCTTGGGCAATATATGGGAAGAACCACGTGGAGAAATTGAGCTTCCGGCTTCAAGCAAATAACAAATTGCTATCGTTTTCGCTTGAGGTCGTAAACTCAATTACTACCCACAAGATCAAGTCCGACACGACTGTGATGCGCAGAGAAGCTGAAGCGGCGAGAGAAGAGCTGGCTAGCATGCGGGCCCAAATGAATCTTCTGATGGCTGCTTTACAGAGAAGCGGGAAATTATCGAGGAGTTTGAATGTTCTGCAATGGGTAGACGAAGTGAGCGACTATGCAGAGAGTTACATTGGGGTCCCATCAGAAGAGGTTAACTGGAGTCACACTGATACACCAAACATGTGTGACACTAAATCCGGTTCTCTGCGAAACTCAAACGATGAAAGCGGTTCGAGCGAAGAGGCAGTAAAAGTGGCGGAAGAGGCGTTGGGAAGAGCTACCATCGCAGATTCCGGTCAAAATGATATATTGGAGGAAGAACCAACTTTCTTTGGGAAAGATAAGGAGACCCATCAACCTCTACAAGCGTCAGAAGCTTTGCAACCCAAAAACAAAAATCCCAGAAACGAGACGTCTGAAAACACAACAGGCGAGACCTCATCTCGACTGGAAGACAGAGCGAATTATTTTTTTCGGGATGACTCTTCAGCTAGTCCAACTAGTTCAATTATAGATGTGAACGAAAAAATTTCTCTATGGTTTTTGCAGCGCCGTTCATCTCCAGAACCAGCACCCCGAAGAAAAATTTAAGTTCGACCTCGACTCGATTTTAGACCGACTTTTAGAAGTCAGAGGCTCCAAACCCGGAAAACAAGTCCAATTGCTCGAAGATGAGATAATCACCCTCTGCCAAAAGGCACGAGAGATTTTTATATCTCAGCCAGTGTTGTTAGAACTCGTAGCGCCTATCAAGGTAAGAGCTTGCTTAGATATTGCAGTTGGTATCATTCTTTGCGAGCGTATGGCTAATGAAAATTTCAGATCCTAGGTACTATTTGTGGTCAATACTACGATCTTCTTCGTCATTTCGAGCGTGGCGGATGGCCGCCTGAGGCAAACTATCTTCTATTGGGAGATTATGTGGACAAAGGGAAACAGGGGCTGGAAACAATATGCTTACTCTTGGCATATAAAATTAAGTACCCTGAGAACTTTTTCCTCCTCCGAGGAAGTCATGAATGCGCAGAAATGAGTCGCAGATACGGTTTCTACGACGAATGCAAGCGGCGATACAATTTGCGAGTGTGGAATTGCATGAGGGACTGTTTTAACTGTTTACCCCTGGCTGCAATTATCGATGATAAGATATTCTGTATTCATGGAGGTTTAAGCCCGGACTTGACCTCGATGAAACTAATTCGACGCATACTACGGCCTACTGAAGTAAGTTGTCTTTAATTGCAACAATTATCGTGCTGCAGAACCAGTCTGCGGTTCGATTGAGTTGCAGTACAATAGTTCAACTCTCATTTGGAACCAAGCTTCTCATATGCTGACCAATTGCTCCAGGTTCCCGATTGTGGCCTTGTTCGTGACCTCCTCTGGTCTGGTCCTGATAAAGATATTACTGGTTGGAGTGTCAGCGATCGTGATGTCTCCTTCACATTTGGTCCGGATGTTGTATCTCGGTTTTGTCAGAAGCATGACTTTGATCTGATAATTCGGGCGCATGAGGCCGTAGAGCGCGGATACGAATTCTTCTCCAAACAGCAGCTGGTCACCATTGTCGCTGCACCAAATTATTGTGGGTTGGACAACGCCGGCGCTTTAATAAGCGTGGATGAAAATCTTCTATGCTCATTTCAGGTCAGCCGCTGAATCTATTGAACCTCACTCTGCAGCACTAATAGCAAAATTAAACACAGATCTTGAAACCTGACAAAGAGAAGCAAAGGTACGTTTACTATAATGCAAATACAATTAAATTCTTCATCCACCTATGAGAAAATGAGCAAATTGCTGAGCAGACTTATGGCAGGTCGAAACGAAGATGATAGAACGCGGATTGCGTCTCGATACCCACAGAATTCTCTAGGTAGATCATTCATGTAGCCAAGAGAGGAAAAGTTGATTAATAATACCAACACATTCAGTCAACACAGTGATAGGCCCGATCAAACTCAACTAGATTAATTACAGATTCGTTTTTGTCTTTAACCAAAGACCAAAGCTCGAACTTCAATGCTTTCTCTATACTTCTGGGAAGTAGATGTTGGATCCAAAACTGCAGAATGCGCCAATCTTCCTCCCTTCTCATTATCAAAACACTGCAACAACAAAGCATCACTATTCCCCATCTTGCTCCAATAACACCAATTCTGCCCTTCACTATACCCAACACCATAAGTCTCACCAGTCCAGGTAGGGTAATGATGCTTCACGGCCTCGAGTTTTGTATCTGGCACAGATCCAGAAAGCGCAAATGCAAGAGGATAGTTCTCGACAGTGCCATTGATGGGACGCCAGAAGTTGATGAGACGCACGCGGCCTTTGGCCAAGGTGGCAGCTTCATCCGGAAGATGCCGTGTGACTCTTGCCAGAGCAGATGCGGGAGTTTGATCGATGTGCGCGCGCAAGACTGGGCCTCTATCTCCGAATTTGCGACGAATTGTGTGGTCAAAGATGAAGATGCGTTGGGCACCAGGAACATGCTCAAGGAGGAGTTGTTCGACTTCGGGATAGAACTTTTTGATGACATCTGCATCGTCTGTGAAGGTGTGGCCATGGTCTGGTATGTTGGAAACAGCCAGAACAGCGTCGCGGTCGAGGTCAAGTTGATCTTCTGAGCCGCGTATGTCTGTCACTAACAATTGGTGGGAGGATGTCGTTACATTGCTGTAAATACCGTCGGCAGGTTTCTCGACATGATTGAAGCCAGGCTTGCCATCAAATGTTGAGGCATAGAAGCTCAGACTAGTTTCAAAATCTTTTAATTGCGTAGATGGTAGAGGTCGTCTATCTCGACGGCCGGCTGCCAGACCAGAGGGTTGACCTGCATGGAAATTGATGATATCGGAGACATCGTATTCCGCCTGGCTCAAGGGTTTAGAGAAGCCAATATGGAAATTTTGTTTGGCATCTAAATCTTCATGCTTGTTTGGTGCCTTGGATGCATCGCCTGCATGGAAGTTACCAGCATGAAAGTTGTCTCCTTGAATATTGTCACCTGCGTGGAAATTACCAGCATGAAAGTTATCTCCCTTAACCTTGCCCCCAGCATGGAAGTTGCCTGCGTGAAAGTTGTCTCCTCCAGTCTTGCCGCCTGCGTGAAAGTTGAGACCTGTGGTCATGTCACCAGCGTGGAAGTTGAGGTCTGTGGTTCTGTCTCCAGCATGGAAATTGCCTGCGTGGAAGTTGAGGTTTCCGTCTCCAGCGTGGAAGTTGCCAGCATGGAAATTGTCCCCCTCAGTCTTGCCGCCTGCATGGAAGTTTCCGGCGTGAAAGTTGCCAGCATGAAAGTTGTCCCCCTTAGCCTTGCCGCCTGCATGGAAATTACCGTCATGAAGCTTTGCTCCAGCATGGAAGTTGAGATCTGTGGTTATGTCACCAGCGTGGAAGTTCCCAGCGTGGAAGTTACCAGCGTGGAAGTTGTCTCTCTCAGTCTTCCCACCTGCATGAAAGTTGCCGGCGTGGAAATTGCCTGCGTGGAAGTTGGACTGTCCTACATGAAAGTTGCCACTTGCGTCGATTTGCCCAGCATGGAAGTTCTCCATCGGGTGAGAATTCAATTGCCCAACGTGGAAATTTCCAGCATGAAAATTCAACCCCTTCCCAGACTCCTCTCCCGTGCGAGGATTGCTAGCATGAAAGCTCTCCCCCGCATGGAAGTTCTCCCCCGAATGGAAGTTGGACTGCCCTGTATGAAAATTGGACTTTGCGTCAATTTGTCCAGCATGGAAATTGCTCGTGAGAACAATCGGCGAGGGCTTTGGGCTTTCGCTTCGAGAATTCGACATGTTTCGGATATGGTTTCGTGAGTTTCTCTGGGAATAAGAGTCCCAATGAGAAAGAGAGATGGCTTGAATCAAAAGGATTACGGACTGATTTTGATTTCAGGATGGTGAGTTTGAAGAACCTAGCTGATTGAAGAGTGCTCTTATATGTACAGCTGAAAAGTGTCAGGCTCGTTTTCTCGAAGCTAAAAGTGATGGGCCGTACCAATGAACCAAGCTGTCGGACTGTACCGTCGGAGTAATTCAATGATCGACAAGATAACCTTAATGAGGTGAAGCTTACTGAAGATCTTGCAATGTCTCACCCTTAGGAGCAGCGTGCTGTCCAACCGTGGTGTTCCGGAAGCGCGCCGCCAACGCCTGAGTGAAATCTGAGACTTTGTCTCATGCAGCCCCGCACGGGAGCAGAAAGTGATCAACTGCTTGGATTTCATGATCGCCTTGCATCAATTAGAGCTGTGCACGTTGCACAAGCTATGACGACGCAGAAAAGAAAGCGGATGTCTTTCGTACCTTATTCGGCGTGTATTAGTGCATGGCGCTGAGATACGAGGAATGGAAAAACTACGGGAGGGCAGGATTGGCACTTGAGGATATGACCGCCTTTGTCGTCTGAGATTATCCACCTATCGTTCAGGCTAGTGTGCCCCTCATCGGTGCAGCGAGTGTCTTAGACACTGATGCTAAGAGGAGCAGGTTCAATTTCATCGTTCTAGCACGGTGAGTGAGTGACAGTACTTTAGGTACGGGGTTAGAGATCGTGTGGATATGAAAATTAAAAAGTCAGCGATGGATATCCTTTCAGAGACCGAGTCGTGGGTTTTATATCTTTTCCCAACAGCAGTTTCCTATCGTAACCAAGTGCAGCCGTGTGAGACCATCTTGTGATCGTCACTGATCTTCGGATGAGAGGCTTTTGTGTGGCTTATTCAAAGTATAGTCGGATGCAATGGCCAATGCTAACCTCGGAATCGGCACAACACCTGGCAAAGACCAGTGGAATGCCACATGGGTAATGCACTTGTTCGAGTACCGACATTTCGAATGATAGAGCCAAGAGGTAATCGTGAGCCGTTTTTTCTAACAGAATGGTCAATGGTGAAATATTCCTCGAATGTATGAGTAGTTCGGGCTACTTATCCATTATAATAATAATTTGAGTTTATCGATTTCTCCTGTTAGGCATCGGTACTCGGCTTAGATACTCCGTATTGATCAGGTAAGATTCGGATCATCTAGGATCACCACACTTGTGCCGCAAAGGTAAAATCAAAAATGCAAGTTGGTCACAATATGATGGAAACCCCAGTCGTGTAAAGGTAAAGTTGCAGGCCCTTTCATTCGCTCGTTGTACACAAATTACATCTCAGCCCCGTCATCCCTGCTGCTCCCAATCACAGACTGAACTCTAACCTATTCCCCGCAAAATCTCTCGCAAAAAATCGTGTTGGGTACTCGACACCCTTGGCGCCTATTCCCAGTTAGCCTCTCCTTTCTCTCTTCCCCTCCCTCCCCTGCTTCCTCCCTCCCCATCCCCCACTTCCCCGCATTCTCGATCTCACTCACCAGAATCCACATCCCCCGGCTTATCAGCCGCCATTGGTTTCCCCGCCCTCTCGCTCTCGAAATGCGCCCATATCTTCTCCCGTAGCTCGTTTAGCTTTTCCGGACTCTCGAGTTTGAAACAAGGGTGTCGGGATGCGGTCGGCTCGTTGGGGACCGGTGAGTTGGAGGAGATGTGGATTTGTTGGCCTTTGGGGGTTATGTCGAACCTGGAGCTTTATTAGATGGTTTGTTCTGGTTGAGGTGAGGTGATACGAGTGGAGAGTGGAGAAGGTGAGAGGGGAACGGATGGGACGGGTGGGAGGGTTGAGAGAAGAGTGGGGGTATAGTTTTCTAAAAGAAGGGAATGGGAAGTGATGCTATCGATAATGAGAAGCAGCATGAAAAAAGGGGGAATACCAAGCCAAGCTATCTTTTTGCAGCACCGGGACAGCTACTCTCGTGAAGCCGAGCGTGTTACCGTAGAACTCGGCTGCCTGCTCGAGAGTTCCCGGCGGGACAGTTAGATTTACGTGGGCGATACCGATGATCATCTTGTATTTATGGATAAGAGGATACAAGTAGGTTTGAGGTAAGATAAGATGAGGTGAAATAAGGTGAGATGGAGTTGTCCGGATGTCGAAATTGGGATGAGCGATGTCGGTGTTGAAGTGAGGCGCGGGGTTTGGCGGGGTTGGTTGATAAGCTTTCTCCCGGTTCACGTGATAGTGTGGCGACCTCCCCCCCCCCCTTTTTTTTTGTTTGGTGTGGATTGTTACATCGCGGGGTGCTTGTGGAAGTGAGTATTTGAGAATGAAAGGTGTCCAGTAGCAATCAATCGATCTACCAGCTCAGCTCCCCATATACCCGCTCTCTCCCTTCCTCGCCCTTCTTCGGCATCAAGCCACTGACATTCAGCGTCCTGGTCAAAACATCAAACTCCGCCGTCAGACTGAGGATCCGTCTCTCTGGGGGCACACATCCATCCGCACCCAGCCCTTCTTCCTCTTCAAGCCCACAAATCCACTCCACAATCCTTCCGACCATCGCCCCATCCCAAAGACCCTCTTGTCTCTGCGTACCTAATAGTAGATCTATCGCCTCTCTCCTCGTCTTCGAGTGTGGACACCTCCATCCCAACCCGAACAACGGCAGCACAACTTCCAAGTCGAACGCGAATAATCTTCTATCGTTTTTAACATCCGGATGATTTAGGACCTGTTTCGAGAGGGCGAGTATGGACTGGAAGGAAGACACAAATTTCCGCATATCATCATCAGCCTCCATCTCTAGGGTGGTCAGCATAGAGAGATAATACAGCTCCAGCATCGTCGCGTCCAGGAAATCCTTGCTTCTCCCCTTGGTCTTCGAGAGGGCCAATAGGTGCTGGAACGCTTCATACCACCGGTGCACCTCAGCAAGGCAATCGCGTTTGTTCACGGTCGTCGTTGCCGGGACGTATGGCCGGTTTGAGTGAGGTAATATATGTCTTCTACCTGGTCGCTTGTGGATGTCCGGGTTGCAGGAATGCATACCCCGGACCATGAGCAACTCTAGGTAATTCCGCGCCTCGGAGAGAGAGAGGAAGCGTGCGGGCATGCTTCGGAGAGAGGTGAGTGCTGAGCCCATGCGGAAGGCTGGGTTGGGGATCCCGCGTGTAAGATTGCCGATGAAGGACATGGCTTGTAAGTCAAGACGAACGAACGCGCGAACCAAGCTCTCGTCAACGTGAGAGAGTAGCGAGGAGAAAATGCCGTCCACGAGGTTTGGAGGGGTGTCGTTATTTGGGGCGACGGATTGCTCGATCAGGAGCAGACCAGTGTTGATTTGCGAGAGAGCGTTGTAGCTGTTGCCGTGGAACGTCTCAAAGCAGATGATCACGAGACAGGTTATGAGCGTGGTTGCGAGGTCAAGCGTGCCTTTCGAGGTATCCTTTTGCATGGCTTGGATCGCGAGACTATATTCCCGCAGGGCAAATTGGTAATGTGTGCGGGGATCTGCTGGACTGGTACCTGCTCCACATCGATGATTAGGGATGCGGTCAGTCTTCAACCGCGACGTGATGTCCAGGGCTGATATGGCGATGATTCCATGCCGCACTGCACTGTTATGTTCGCAGGCTTGCAGCATGAGGCCACTCCACAGGTTAGTAGGGGCAATGCCATTGAGCTGGTGTGCTGTCTTCTCACAGAAGACGCGCAGGTACCGGAAGTCCGCTTCGCTCTGGCATAGATGATTCGATGGCTCCCAGAGGATAGGCTCAAAATCTAGAGCTATGAGCGGGAGGACGGGACGTAATGAGGGGCGCTTTATGGGCGTGACGTAGCCGTCGCAAGGGATGCAGGCTTTGATACATCTGGAATGTTTTAGTCTGAGTGGAGCGACGATGAGGCGCAAGGGGCAGAATGTGTAAATACCTGTTGCAGGTGGGCTTGGCTTCATCGCACTTGACTCGCCGGATCCTTCAGTGCTCGTATTAGATGGTCCCGTTTAAGAAAGGGAGTCCGGTCGGGTACACTTTACTTACTTGCACGTTACACAGCCGGTTTTGGTTTTGGGCTTGCTTGCTCGAGGCTTGGTCTTACGTCCAGATATCTCTGGCATGTTTCTCTTTTCCATCAACTTGAGAAGAGTCAGTCGCAGAAAGTTACACAAAGTTACAGAGGCGAGTAATTTCTAAAATGTGTCGGTCAAAGTTCAGAATTCCGAGTCTATTGTCAGAACTGCGGGGAGTATGAAACCCTTGACTTCAGCTGTCAGCAATTCGCTGCGCCGTTGAGAATACAGACTGGTAATTGGTGGCCTTACAGAATGCCCTCTGGTTGGTGAGCTCGTACAAAACATGTCCAAATCAGGAAAGGCGTTATCAGGAGTGCATGGTGTTGATTGGTTGGAAAATAATGACCAATCAGGGGGTGTACTTCTGGTGCTTAGTCGCTATGCTCTCTCCTTTATAATAAACCATGCTTCTTCTCACTTTTTGCTTGATCGGATTTTGTCAGGGGCGTCACTCCGCGCCCTAATCAAAGCGAGGTGGTAGTCCATCCTCGTCCGCTGAGACATATCAAACGCTAGCGGCCGAGTATATCCTCAATTCAGTTAGCAAAGTAGGATTCCTCTAATCAAACTTTTCGCATTCATGCGGCCGCTGGCGCTGGACATGTCTCAGCGGACGAAGGGATAGAGGAGAGCACTGCAAGTAAACCGTTTCTTCTCGTTAGATCGTTTTTACTGCGGCCGACAGGTACTTGGGGAAACCCCAATTCAACCACGTTGCCCTCAAGAAAATCGGCTTGAAATTGATTCGTTATAGTCCTCTCACCAATATTAACTCTAGCAATCCATATCAAAGTCTAGTGCGAATTTCCTTCCTTCCTTGCCCTGCATGCGTTAAGATTTTTTTGGCTTTGATCATTTGCTTTTAAACCTGGATTACAAATATGAGGCTGCATGTCTAGCTAATCCAGATCGGTGCAATTGGAAATAAATTTGACCCTTCTTGTCGTCTCATGCGATCTACTTAGCTAGAATCGGTCGTTGTCACGGGACCATATTGAGCTTGGTGCCCCCGAGGGAGTTGTGTGAGCCCTACAAAATAGAAACTGGTTAGCAAGTACAATTGAAAGTCACCTTAACATGACTAAACCACTAAATGTCAAGAAAAAAGGAAGAGGCAATATTTTGAACTTAAATCCATTGATGTCCTCTTACACTACCGCCGGATTGGAGCAATTATTCATCGCATCAATCGATTGCGACCGAACCCCTTCGCAGTCAACATAGCAATCCATATCTGAAATATTTGGTAGTTTATTTCCTTTCTACCTTATAGAAGTAATCCCTATGCGTTTGTAAACTAAGTGGCGTTCTAAATTTCTACACACGGCTGGCTCCCATCTTCTGGCCAATCCTCCATGTCATTGAACGGCTTCGTGTCCTAGGTTAGTTGGCGGAAGGCGGAGTGTCCTGACCTTTAGAGCTGGAAACTTGATGAAGAGAAGACGACCACGCTAACACGATTGGAGAAGAGCAAGTATCAAAGCAGAACTTCTTTATTTTGGACACCAGCAATGCTACTCCAGCTATCCAACAAATGAAAAACCGTGGTATCGTAAAGCAATAAAGTTTGTACAGCCACCCCGCTTACTCAGAACCGGTGCCAATCTTCTGCTTCCGCTTCTTCGTCTTGCCCTCATCAGATTCGGCTTCATTAGCATCGGCTTTGCGCTTCTTGTCTCTCTTCTCCTTCTTGACCTTCTTCTCAATGACTTCATCACCAGAAGCAGCCTCAGAAAGTTTTCGCTTCTTTCCACTCTCCTTCGCGGTCGTCTCTTCTGCAGGGACAGAGGGCTCAGCGGCAATACCAGCCGACGCATGTTCAAGTTTTTCTGGCCTCTCCTTCTTTACTTTCTTCTTCTCGACGAGCTCCACGCCATCGCTGCTTCGTCTCCGCTTTTTCTTCGATTTCTTATCCTCGACTAACCCAGCAGATTGAGCTTCTCGTGCCTTGGCTGCTTCTGCTGCTTCAACCTCTGCCTGCAGCGCAGCTTCAAGTGCTGCAAAATCGACTTCTGGCTCGACGGACAAAGATTCTGCTGCTTCAGTGACGGCATGTTTCTCCTTCTTGGGCTTCTTTGACTCCTTTCCTTCATCATTATCCTCCTTTGCTCGCTTATTGCTCATCTTCACAAGGCCATTGCCGTTGAACACAACGGGTGTAGGATTCGTATCGACGACAAAGTATGGGTTCGGCTCAACTCCATTCGTAGTAGTTTTCTGCTCCTTGTCCTCACCAGCTTCCTCCACAATTGGGAATCGGGGTACCTTCGCGCCAATGTTGAGGGGAACAAAGTCTGCACCATTCGTAGCCGCATCGTCATCGTCGCTGGAAGAGGAATCAGACATTTCGGTATCGTCATCGCTGTCTGTGCTAATAGCATCAGGATCCCTTCCTAGCTTGCCCCTCTTTGTGTATCCCAACTCAGCAGCTCTTTGCGCAAGCTTCGGTCCCAGTGGTTCGAATTCTGTGCCTGTGACGCCGAGTCCCTTCTTGTCTCTCAATTTTTCCGGTGGTAGCTGCATATTGTATTAGCAAATAGCGATATCCATCCATCAAGCTGAGAACTCACAATGCCTTGCGCAGATTTCCGCGCATCAGCAAGCACCTGCCGGGCCCGATCCATCATCTCGCATAGAACCCTCCAATTGCCCCTCTCACCTAACTCCCACTCCATCCGTTCCTTTTCAGGCATTTGCGCCATCTCACTCTTCATACTCTGCATCGTGCGATCCAGAGCCTTGATATGCGACTCGATCACCCCGAGATGCTTCTTGAATAGCGCCGGCCACTTCGCATGCAGCAGATTCTTCATAACCCGATTGGAGGCTGCCATCGCAATGGAATTCGGATCGGATCCAAGGGGATTGGCGGTCATTGCGGCTTTCTTCTCCTTTGAAAGGAGCTTCTTCGCTTTCTTGACGGGGTTCACGGGACGCGGTTCTCGAGGGACTTTGGAGATTACGGTGGCTTTTTTAACGACAGATTTGGGTTCCTTTTTGCCTTTCTTGCCTTTCCCTTTCCCCATTATGCGGATAGGTGAAGGAGGAAGAGTGGTGGTTGAAATGGAAGTGTCGCGTTGCTTCGAGGAAATTATTTTGGGTGGAGGGAACTTTTTCGCGAGGCTGGGATTTTTTGGCGGGGAAGGCTGGGCTAGCCGCATGCAGACAGGGGACCATTTCAACTCCCCCCTCGTGATGCAAGATGCAAGCATCCAGGATTTGACTGTTTCCGCTCTTCTGATTAGATCTACTCTCTTACGTACAGCTTCTTATATCTAAGCAATGCCTCTTCTCCAAATGCGGCACCGCTCCTAATCCTCTGAACTTCTCAAGGTGCACACTCTTCAAATCTGTTTCCAGTAACCACAACCGTGAAGACCTTGAACCCCTCCTTAAACCAATAGACGCAAACGACCAAATAGAGTGATAGAAGCCGCCTCAAGGGAGCTAATTAGTTTTCAGGTGTTTTGGTTACCCCAAAAGCCTTGATCACTTCTTTTCGATAGTTTTTTCTTACAAGCCGAGGGACGGATTTGAAGGGTAGGTGCAGGACAAGAGGGGAGTATATTGTGTATTGTGATACCGAACTCACGTCCCTGGGGAAATATCGTACAAGAAAAGTACAGTCCCCCCCTATTCTAACATCCATGCACCTTGCCCAAAACTCCACGCAATGCAGGTAACCCTCCCAGACCAAATTATTACTCACCACCTCGCAGATCTGCAGCCACGCTCCGCCCTCCTGCTTCCTTTATGTGTGGGAGATGTTCTTCGTCCGAATCGTTGTGAAGAGGGGTGTCGACAGTATTCTGGGGTCTATCCAATTGTCCTTCGCGGCTCCTCTCATTTCTTATTGCTCTTCCCCTCCTTCCTCTCCGCTACAACCTTCTCATCCTTCTCCTTAATCTCTTCCGTCTTCTCCCGCCCCCAATTCCACACCTCCCAAATCTGATCCACAATCAAGCCACCATACCCCTTCCCCTCCTCAAGCGCCTCCTTCTCCCTCTGATCCCTCTTCGCCTTCCAATCTTCGCCCTCACTCCCCATCCAAACTTTTTCTAACAATCCCCTATCCTCTTTCTCTTTCTTCTCCTTCTCAACTCTACTCCTCTCTGCCAATTCCTCTCCCTTCCTCCTCACGCTCTCAATCCCATCCGCCCTCCTCGCCTTCTCCTCTTTTAGCCTAGCCTGCATCTCCCGTGCTTTGGGCGGCAGCTCGCGTCCACTCACACTCTCTAACCGATTCCCAAAACGCTGTAGTATAGATGTGCCGGTGTATTCTTTCGAGAGCTGGTTGCCGCCCGCGAACATCCCGGAGAGAAGGCCGAGAGTGTAGATGTCTAGTTTTCGTGGTGGGAGGAGGATGATTATCGGGCAGACTATTAGGGCACCTAAGGAGATGTTGTGGACCTGTGGCTTGTTAGAAGGGATAGGGAGGAAAGGGAGGGGAAGTACGAGGTTTGCGCGTGAGGATGCATCGAAGGTTGTCCTGGGCGGTGGTTGTGAAGAGGGAGTTTGGGGCGTTGACTGTGCCATTTTTGGGGCGACGGGATGTATCGTGCAATTGAATAGAAGGGAGGGTATTATCGTAATCGCATATCGTGGTCTCCAGTAAGCTCAAGCTCTTCAGAAGTCATGAAGTTGAAGCTTCAATTGTAGACATCACCAAAAAATCTAAGGTGAACTTCAAAGCTGCCGAAGTTGTGCCGATTTTATCTTTGGCTGATTTGGCTGCTTGCTTGATAAGACAAGATAAGAGCAATTTTCGTTATTGGTCGCGGTATGTATTCAACACACATCAATAACTTCAACTCTGTACTAATTCAATTTAGATGCCAGAGTGGTTAATGGGTATGACTCGAATTATCTTCGGATATACTAGATATCATATGGTTTCGGCCGCGTAGGTTCAAATCCTGCTCGCGACGATTTGTTTTTGCCTTTTGCCTCTTGTTTTGTTCTCGTGGACGAGCTTGTGATGGATTTTTTTTGTGTTTCAGGAGGGCTCGGGTAGCGGGCGGGGTTGCCGAGATGACAAGTCGCGAGCCTTTCCCAACGCCTCCTCTGTTCCACCATCAACGTTTCAATGGCGAAGGTCAAGTTACAATCCGTGACAATTCTCCTGTTCCTATTCTTTGGAGCCGGTTAAGTATTTGCCGACTGTGCTTTCAGGTCTTTCAGAGCTGGAGATGGGCAGAGCTCATGAATCTGCAGGTATGCTGGTCAAGTGGCTGGTGAAGATGGCAGCACTGTCTACCAGGAAGTGTCGTTCATCCCAAATTATGATTCGAGTATCTTTCACCCTCTCTTTCCTGCGAATGCTTTACAATTCGCGATATTTGGCGAGTTACATGATCGTGCTCTGGTGTGCCGTGGGGGTCCAAGTCGTGACTTCCCCAATCGCCAACTTCCCAGATTCCTTCCTTCCATTACGGCAAGATACACAAAACATGTCATCTAAGTTCTGCCGAACTTATTTCTTCATCCTCAAACCCTCTCCCTCGAATTCCCGTTCCCCTCAAATGCCTCTCGCCCGCCGATCTACGCACCGGGCGACCAGAATGCAAAGATGCCCACCACTTCCACCCTCTATTCACGCGTAACGACCATCTTGAAGGTCCTCAGACCTCCTATTTCCCACAAACTCCTCTATCGACTACGACGCACGATTCCTCAGAATCGTCTTTGCCGATTCAGACGCTATTTTCCTCGACCAACCTTCCTGTTACTACACTGGACCTACATCGTCACAACATGCATGGTATCATCCGTCATCTTCTGGCACTTCTCGGCTCCTCATAATCGTGTATCCTACGTGGATTCTCTATTTCTGATCGTTGCCGCAACTACCCAAGCCGGGTTGAACACCATCAATCTCAGTGATCTGAATACTTTCCAGCAGTGCATGCTCTTCTTCCACATCATCCTCGGAAACCCAATCGTTGTCAGCGCCTTCGTTGTTCACATCCGAAAACATGCTTTCCACACGAGATTCAGGAAGCTTGCAGAAGACAAGGAGAAGATAGATCAGTCTGCCCGTGTACAGCCAATCGTCTGGCAGCCTTCTTTCGCCGTGGATGCGGAGTCTGGAATGCACCTGAGGCAAACTCTTCATTGCGCATCTAGTAAGTCTCCTCCTCCAAGCTGAAATTTGACTGACAGTCATTAGACAGTTCGCACAACTACCGTCTCCGAGCTGACCCGAGTCTCACCTCGATGGGCAAGCCGGCGGAAAGACTCGCTCCCACACAATCGACGCATGATCATGATGATGAAACCCTACGAGGATCCGATGTTGCACACGATCCCCGATATCCATTCTTATCACGCCCTACGATACTAGACAATTCGAAAGACGAGGCACCGTCGACAGACACGCACAATTCCACAGTCTATCGTCTGAAGAGAGAAAACATCTCCGCTGCGTCGAATATCAAGCTGTCAGACTTCTCAGTTATGTAGTTCCCATGTACATAATTACCTGGCAGCTATTCGGATGTCTTGCTCTTGGTGTATTCGTGTTTTGCAGACAACCAGATGCTGCTCTTAACTATGCCGTCAAACCTTGGTTTGTCCCTCTTCTCGTATAACGAGATCGATCTGATAAGTCGCAGGTGGGCCGGAGTGTTCTATGCCGTTGCAGGATTCAACAATGTTGGGATGTCTTTGCTGGACTCCAGTGTAGTAAGTATCATCCCGAAATTGTCTTTTGATGGTACTGATTTCCTTCAGATTCCTTTCCAAAGATCAGTCTTCTTTCTGTCAATCATGGGACTTCTGATGCTCGCTGGGAATACTGCGTAAAATTGCCCTTTATCCTCTGCATTCAAAGACTAATAATATTCGAAGGTATCCAGCCATTCTGAGAATAATCCTATGGTTGACAATGCAGCTCATGCCAAATAACGAGCAGTACAAATCTTGGCGAGAGACAATCGACTTCATCTTGAAGTACCCTCGACGAGTCTACACCAATCTCTTCCCTTCTGCACAGACCTGGTGGCTCTTTTTCATCCTCATTATTTTCAACGCAATTGACTGGACTGGCTTCGAGGTGCTCAATCGTAAAAACCCCATTGTCACAGCTATCCCACTTGGCTATCGGCTTCCGGATGGATTATTCCAATCTCTCAGCGTACGCTCCAGTGGCTTTGCTGTCGTTCCAATTGGTTCCATTGTTGTGGGGGTTCAAGCTTTATATATCGTGATGATGTATATCTCAGCATTCCCTGTCGTAATTACCATGAGGAATTCCAATGTTTATGAAGAGAGGTCTCTTGGAATATACGCTCAAGATCTCAAGGATGACCAACGAGAGATGGATTACCACGACCCGAACTCAGTCCGCAAAACGAGAATGTACTTTATCCGCACACAGATCCAACGACAGCTGGGGCATGATCTCTGGTTTGTAATTGCGTGTATGATGCTCGTTGTCTGGATTGAAACAGACAGCTATGAGAAAGATCCTGTAAACTACTCCATCTTCAACATCATCTTCGAGGTCGTCTCGGCGTATGGATGCGTGGGACTCAGCATCGGCCTACCGAACAAGAATTACAGCTTCTGTGGTGAGTGGCATACATCGGGAAAGTTAATCCTGTGTGCCTTGATGCTGAGGGGTCGTCATCGGGGATTACCAGTCGCAATTGACAAGGCGATTCAACTGCCGAGTGAGAGGGAGAGTTTGATCGAAGAGGAGGATCATGATATCAGGGAGGCGAGAAGTCGTCAAGAGAGTCGTGTTGTTGTGTGACGGGATGAGTTGAAAAGATGGGAAGTGCAGGCACTTCCAGGCTCCATCTGCGGTATCTTTCTCTGCAGATTGTTTTCTATCCTACTTAGTAGAGTTCGCGAAAGTAACAAACTTGATTTTTGCAGCATTTTCTGTGCTATTCTCCAACTGACTATCAGATGATGGACATGTGAAAGGTGTTGCCTTCACTCCATCGCTCCTCTCCCTCTCTTTCAATGGATTAATGAATTCCTACTCAAACCTCACCCCCAATCAGGACAATACCCAGAAACCTCTTCGTTTGTGAATTTCTATGGCAACGGCGACGTTACTTGTAGCAGCCCGCCCACTACGTCCGGAGTTCCAGTCACGAGTACCACGTGTTTCAATTTCCAGAACGTGTATGCGGCGAAGCTCGTTTGTCCTACTTGTCCGCAATCTTAGTTTTGTCAAAAAACGCTTGAGGGTGGGTTTGGATGTGGGGTATTGGTATGGGGCGGAATAGGTTGGGATGGGCGGTTAGGACAGGGTAACAGGTTTTTCGGATAGGTAGTTTGGTGCTTAGAGATTTTTTCTTTTGAGAAATTTGGGATTTCTAAGGGCTTAGTTTGCCATACAAGGTTAAAAATTGCGTTATTTGAAACATAAAATATTCTAGCGGACGTCCAACCCATTTCAGGTCCGGTGGCTAACAGACGATGCTGCCTTCTAAGCATATTCTCTACTCTCTAGCCTGAAGACCACAAATAGATAATCTCCGCTGATTCTTTTCATCTGTTTGACTTTTTCTGTAGCATAGATTATAACACGGGTGTGAAAAGAACTGCGGGATGGTAAGGGGCACAATTCGTGATTACAGCCTCCCTCTCCGTTCAGTTAGAGAAAATGCAGCTAAATCGCTGATTATGCAAGTAATTTATGGGCCAAATGTATGCATATAATATAAAGTGCGATTAGAACAGAAAAAAGACGAAAATAGAAAAGAGGGAGAGGAGAGGAATATAATGATGTGATCTGAGTGTAAGTTTTGGGAGGCGAAGTGGGAGACGAGCCGAATGTGGAAACTCGTTGGCAAAACTTGAGGTATGGATTTAGCGACTATCGGTAATGGAAGGGAATATAGGACAACAGGTACTGTTTAGCTGCACATGCTAGGTACCGACGTGGGTGAATTAGGTAGGTCGGAATGCAATACGAGGTATTGTGACATGGCCTGTATATTAAGCCGAGGAAGCCCTGCGTACTAGATTCACCGCAGAAGTCGAAAGCTAGGGAGAGATACTGTAGACTACTGCGAGTTCAGGGCACAGTTAGGCGGCATCGGTGGATGTACAGCCTGAATGTTCTTCGCTTCGCTAACTCGAAGCACTGGCGGCGTGAACTTTAGATCGTGCTCTGTGCTCATGGCGCATCTAGATCCTTCTAATGTATTGAACACTCGGGCATTGGGAAGCAGAGAGATTGTTTTCATACATTTTTTTACAGTTTTCTAGCCTTACTTTTATCATTGAGGTGTGGTGTTTTAACGTCGGAATTTGCTTTCGCTCGCCTATTTAGCGACGCCCCTGACCCCTTTTCACCTTATCGCCTTCGATTCAATCGTAGGGATTAGTCGGCTGGTAGACTTTAGAAAGGAAAGTTCCGTTCGAAGAACTCGAAGTCCTTAGTATACGACGTCTTTCTCTGAAATGTCATATTGAATGAATCACTGTCACAGTTGATTTCTGACCTGTCTCCCTTGAGAGTTTCTTTTTCCCAGCTTGAATTGATGGTATGAACCCCATCGTTCGCAGCACTAGAGATTTTTCTCTGATTTTTACCCAGCACTTCTTGTTTTTCGTAAAATAAAAGATAACATAACATTTTCCCTTTCATCGTGTCGAGGCAGCCTGTCGGTTTCGTGACGTTGTTCGCCGAAGCGCAAGCGACAGCCTCTCGAAAGCTTAACAGTGGAAAGATTTCATGCATTTGCAGGCGTTACGGCTGAGACTTTTCCAGCGGTTGGATAGGCCCTCGCATCGAGTTGGGCGTTGCGCTCTTTCTAGTGGCTGAATCGGATGACGGACATGGCTTGTGAAGAATTTGATTATTGTGAGACAAACTGTTGACGACGGTCTGATCACTGTGATTCCATTCTTTTGAAGGAAGCGCTTGAAAAGAGGAATAAACTCTTGAATACGACTTCGGACGAGTGAGAGTTTGGATGATCGATGCAACTGTGCAAGGCGATGCAGGCTGGAGATCTGCTAAGAATAGCCGGTGCTAATGTAAGGCACGGAAAAACTTTAAATCTTGCTTTCGTTCCCCCTGAATCACGACCCGTGCAAGCTTTCAACGGCCCTGCCCAACATCGATCTGCTAACGGGTCTCAAATCCCACTGTTTCACACCTTTGCGCTGCATGGAACAGGCTGGAAATATGTCCCACTCTTATCCAATTTCTCATCTCAGCAATCAGCAATTTTCAAGCAGCGGAGGGGGAAATCCAGGAATCCCATCTCCCTTATCTACGCACCCGCAGGGTATCTTTCGATAACTCGCCCTAGCTCGCAATGGTTCAGCTCCGTAACCCCTGCGCCCACGCGCAGACCGCAAGCCACATCCCAAGTCTTGGGGCCTCGACCTTGCCGCTCGAAATTAGGTTGTAAGTCGTCCACCTTCTAGGATCTCACAACTCATCATCGGAATCGGATCTTCGATGATGGTCGCGTCTGACATTCTGGAGGTTAGAAATTGAACGTTAATATATATTATAAGTCGACTTCCTAAGTAGGAAGGAACGTCGTATTTTTGGATGAGAGCGAGGGAGGGAACAGCAAGGGCAGGTCTAGACAGGAACAGAAGCTCGGTGGGGATAGGCTCGGGCTGCACCGCCGCATAGTGCTCACCGTGCCAAGCCTGCCACTTTTAATTCAAATAGGGCAGGCGGCAAGTTGGCCTAAGATGGGCGGGATCCCAGGGGGACACAGCGAATCGTGATGTCATGTTTCAAGGACCCATCACGGGCTTTCAATTTTAAATCGCGCTGATCTTCTTAACAGAGAGTTTGATTGCAGGGACAGCAAATCATGTTGTTCAACTTGGTACGAGTACGGCGGTTCGACCACTCGCTGAACTTCTGAAGGCCTGGATGGGATTCTGAGATGCGGAGACGAACAGACGGAGCGGGCGCCGGTGGGTCTCGCCAGCGCAAGCAAAAGGGGCCGAGCTCTGTGATATCTGACTGACAGCTGGCCGACACCATGCTACCCAAGGCTACTCAACCTTATTCTCGTTCAGACAGGGAACAAAGTGGCTTCCCTCTTGAGGTGTTTGCGCTGACATAACTTTATCGTGCCCTCGAGTCTGAACTTTGGACAAGTCGAGTTCCAATAATATCTTGCCCCATAAGGCCTCAAAAAGAATCCGATAGTCTACTGCAAGAACCAACTGAGATACATCTGTTGAGGCAGCCCGATTGGGAGGGTCGGGAGGGACACAATCTGTGAACCACTGCCTGCGCTCGGCGGTCACACGGTGCTCCCTCCCCCAGCAGCAAACCAGGAACGCGGACGGGGCCTGCCCCTTTAGGCGTTCTAGCGCTGCTGCAATACTACGCTGCTAGGCTGCTCCTAGCCAGTTTCCTTCCAAACAATGGCGTCTTGGCGCAATGTGGCGTGGATCGAGGAAACTGTGCCAGATGGGGGCGTGCGACTGGTGAGAAGTGGAGAAGGACATGAACAAGCGTGTCCAAGACAGCCACTTGCGCGATACAAGAATGTCACTAATATCAGTGAAAAGCTTAGGCTTCCTAGCTCTGCAGGAGTGTTATCGTTCGCGTAGCCTTGAACTTTCGTGCGGATCTGCTGCCAGGGTTGCACCTGCCCTGAGTTACACCTGCCATGTCCCAGACCTCACATCTTTCTGTTTTTAATCTTTCTTTACTCGCCCCAACTCTCCTTTGCTGAGACTTGTCTTTGGGCGATTCCTTTCTTGTCTTTTTTTCTTCAACACATTCGTTTCTCCAAGTTCTTTAATTCGCCATGAAGTGGCTTACGGGAAAGGCGGTTGGGCTGGCATTGGCGGTGCTGCCAAGCTGCGTCCGCTGCTATGCAACAACGGACTCGACTCAAGATACAGTACGTTCTACAATTGCTACCCAAACAACTCGGCGTTAAGGCTCACAACCATTAGGATCCCCCGCAATCGGGGTATCTACCTAATCATAATATAGACCCAGTGGCTGTAGCAAGCACGTTCGCATTTAGCTGGAAATTGCCATTCAACCTGAACGAGGTCTTCTACGCGAAACCCCTTGTCTACACAATTGGCAGCAATGTCAACGAATCCGTGATCACGGTCTCAAATCAGAATATCATACGAATTCATGATGGGCATTCAGGCGCCATGATCAATAACCGGACGCTTCTGCCCCCGTTTCAATCATCAGACACCAGTTGCGGAGATATTGCAAATACAATTGGAATCACTGGAACGCCCATCATTGATCCTGCTACTGACATCATGTATTTCTACTCAAAGAGCTACAAAGGAGGTTTGTGAAACACTCGGACGACGTGAAGGGAGTTGACAATCTTCGCAGGAATCACCGGTCCTCTTGGTGTTACTAATGGAGTTGGTGTTCTCGCTGGTATTTACTGAAAAAGCTTGCTCTGTGGAGTTCACTAACAGCTTCAGGTCAATACCAACTGTATGCCGTCCAACTTCCAGGATTGACGGATGCCCCTGGATTCCCCGTGACGATTGACGGTCACTCTGCCAGCAATGACAATACTCGGTGAGCAATAATCAAAGGTCCTGAAATTATTTGTTGCTTATAATGTTTGCAGTTACTTCTTGGGCGGAACCGTTCTCCAAAGACCCGGCTTGGCAATGCTTGGAAACACCATCGTCGCCGGTTTTGGTGGCCACTGCGACAATTGGAATTACACGGGTATGCTCGTTGCAGTGAGCAAAACTCCTGGCGTCGGTGTTACGAACATCCAAGCCACGATGGCCAGTCCTGGTCAAGCTATCGAATTGGATGTCACTCAACAACTTGGCGGTAAGGCTGGAATCTGGCAGAGTGGAATGGTAAGTCTTATCCGGGAGTCTTGTAACCCCTGGCCTCATACTCATCTTCCTTGCAGGGGCTTGCCGCCGACACAAACCGAGTTTTCTTCGTCACTGGGTAAATCAGTCCACTGCCTTCAATTTTCTAGGGTCTAACAATTCTTAGTAATTCTCGTGGAGCTGGTGCCAATGGAGGCGCAGCTGGAAAAGCTGCGAGCGGAAAAGTGTACTTAAGCACTGTTGAACAGGCAACTGTGAATATGGGTGTCAATCCATCCACTGGCGTCCTCACTCAGCAAGATTACTTCGAGCCGTACGCATATGATGGCAACAATGGAGGCGATCTCGATTTCGGATCAGCAGGCGTCGCTCTACTCGACCCAACGGTTTTCAATGGTACTGGGGTGAACAGAATCGCGGTTGCTGGAGGCAAGGACGGTAAAGTTTACATCATGAACGCTGATAATCTGGGAGGGTTCGCAGGAGGTAAGGCAGTCCCCACCTCGGCCTCAAATCAGTACTCACGATCATACAGGAACCGCTGGCGCAGACAATGGTAGGTGCTTCTTTGCAGCCGTAAACGTCGTATTCTAACATCTAGGAGTTCTTCAAACCATCGTTTTTGCTGGTGGTATCCGCAGCGGTCCGGCTAGCTACCCCTTGGAGGGAGGATATATATAGTACGTTTAATCTTGGCATACTCCGCTCATTGCTGATAATGTAACTAGCATATCGCCTACTCCTGGTTCTGGCAACACTCGTGACTACCTATATGCGTATTCCTTCGGCCG
The DNA here is from genome assembly GCA_009732865.1 of Stipitochalara longipes BDJ. Classification (NCBI taxonomy): domain Eukaryota; kingdom Fungi; phylum Ascomycota; class Leotiomycetes; order Helotiales; family Hamatocanthoscyphaceae; genus Stipitochalara; species Stipitochalara longipes. The sequence continues at coordinate 2,595,449 of ML769336.1, read as the reverse complement.
AGATGGCTCAGGAAATCCAGTGTTTACGTTCGCTGGAAAGACTGCTCTCACTTTGGACGGCCAGTCTGTACCCACAGTCACCAGTAACAATGGTGTTCCCGGAACCGGAATTGTTTGGGTAGCCGATGGGACTTGGGGTCTTCGAGCATGGAATGCAGTCCCTACCAATGGTGTCCTCACACCTATCACGTTCCCCAATTCACTCACCACCAACGGCATCAACAAATATCAGCGGGCCGTGTTCGGAAATGGCCGAGTCTATGTTACTAGAAACAGTCTTATCGAGGTCTATACTGGCCTTGGGGGAAAGACACTAGTTGCGCCATTGACATGCAATCCCAACCCCATTGCATTTGGTAATGTGATGGTCACTCAGGCTTCAACCATTCAAGTCACCTGCACGGCTAGTGTTGCAATCTCGAAGCCAAGTCCGAGTATTTCTTCGACGCTCTTCCAGGTCGGATCTGCAGCATTCCCAGCATCGGTGGCTGCTGGAGGAACTTTTACGTTTCCAATCACGCTTAATTTGACGGACGCCAATTTAATAAACTATGACAATACATCGTCCGCTCCATTGCCCCCAGGAGCCGTTGGTGGATCTCTCAATCTTTATGCTACAGCGCCTTCTGGATACATGCAAGATACTGTGATCAGCGTTTCCGGCACGGTCGTTGCTTCTCAAGGGTATCTGGTGGTGAATGCGACATCCGTATCCTTCGGAGGTGTATTTGTTGGCGGTGCGTCGCCTTCTAGCTCCTCGAAATGGGTCAAAGTATCAAACTTAGGTACCACTGCATTAAAATTCACGGGCTTTGCTTACCAGGACTACTACGCCGGCATGGTTTACACCAACATCACTAATTCGACCGTTGGAAATGGCTACACCTCGTCAAGCTTCCCTGCTCTAGGATCTAGCTTGGCTGCTGGGGCTTCACTCGTTGTGCCTTTGGTTTTCTCTCCCGCGACGACGGGAATTCATGCATCATATCTTACGATCTGGAGTGATGATGGCGGATACATCACATTTATGATGCAGGGAAATGCACAGCCAGGAGTCTCGTCGACTTCTTCTGCTCCTCCATCTACGACATCAACCTCGACATCGTCCAAAAGCAGCACAATCTCCTCGACTTCCACTGTGTCGACATCATCAACTATTTCTACGACCTCAACAGTTCCAACTGTTTCCACAACTTCGACTGTACCCACGACCTCCACCAGCACAACAACATCTGCGCAGCCAACCGGACCCACGAATCTGGCCACAATCGGAACATACTCATACGTTGGTTGTTACACCGAAAGTACCACCGGACATGCTTTGAGTGCTCTTATATATGATAATAACAACATGACGATTGAAATTTGTTACGCCACTTGCTCGGCACTTCCTGGTAATTACTCCTGGTTTGGAATCGAGTATCACCGGGAATGTTATTGCGGCAACAGTCTCGCTGCTGGGAGTGTTCCAACAACATCGGGCTGCGTGGATACTTGTCTGGCCAACACGAACCAGATTTGTGGTGGCGCAAGCAAATTGTCGATGTATAACAACCTTAATCCTATCATTGTTTCAAGCAGCTCGGTCGTCAGCAGCACGACTACAACATCAAGCTCAGCGTCTTCCTTAAGCTCGATAGTTTCGACCTCATCTTCAGCTCCTTCATTATCTTCCACAGCCTCCACAACATCGTCGTCATCTGCTTCCACCACGGCGTCGTCTAGCTCCGCCACAAGCGCAACGGGAGCGGTATGTTCAAGTCCCGCAGCACAAGCGGCCGTCGCTACCCCAGCTCCAGCAAGAAGAAATTACGTTTGGAGTATCGGGTGGGTAAATGCAGCTCCAGACGGATTCCAAAGACCTTTTGTCGGTATCAACGGACAATGGCCAAACCCTGCGATTAATGCCAACGTGGGAGATACGATCATCATCACTGTTACAAACAATCTTGGAAACGAGTCGACTGCAATTCATTTCCATGGTATTCGTCAGACCAACACGAGCTATGCCGATGGACCTTCAATGGTTACTCAATGCCCTATCCAACCTGGTGGAACATTCGTCTATGAATTCGTCGTCAACCAGTATGGCACTTACTGGTATCATGCTCACATTGGTGGACAATACATTGATGGATTCCGAGGCCCGCTCATTATCAAAGATGTCAATGCGCCATACAAGGTTGCTACTGAATATGTGATGACAATCAGCGACCTTTACCATTCTGAAGCTCCTCCATTGATCAATTACTACCAGTCTGTGGACAATGCAAACAACAACAATGGCGCGGAACCAGTTCCCAATTCTCTCTTAATCAACGAAGCGCAGAATGTCCAGTTCCCAATGGTGGCAGGGCAAAAGTACCTATTCAGAATTATCAACGTAGGAGCCTTTACGCCAGTCTACCTCCAATTCGATCAGCACAGCATGACCGTTGTAGAAATTGATGGAGTTTACACTTCTCAGTGTACAATGGACCAGTTGTTCATTACTCCCGCTCAACGATACAGTGTCATTATTCAGGCCAAGACAACTGGCACCCAGAATTTCGCTGTCAAAGCATCTATGAGCACTGGCATGTTTAACCCTACGCTGATTCCTGCGACTTTCAACACCGAGGTAAGTGTCTCTTTCTTTCATTCGGTCCATTTTTGTCTCTCTAACATCAGCAGGTCTCCGCTTTCCTGGTTTACAACTCTGCCGCTGCTCTCCCAGCACCGATCACAATTACTCCTGAAGCCTTTGATGATTCCATCCTCACTCCTTTGGATGCTACACCTGAGTTTGGCCCAGTGACATCGCCTCAATTCATGACGATCGACTTCACCTCTAATGCCAACGGCCAGAGACGAGGCACGCTTAATGATATCGACTATGTCCAACCCGTAGTCCCAACCCTCTACACCGCAATGAACGCTCCCGCAGCAAATGTCAATAACCCCACCATCTACGGCACTAACACCAACCCCATCGTCCTTCCTTACAACGCCGTCGTCGAACTCACACTCGACAATCACGACGTCAATGGGCATCCTTTCCATCTTCACGGGCACAATATGCAACTCATCGCGCGCTCTGGCGGTGGTCCCCTATTCCCCTTCAACCCCCCAGCTGGAGCAGCACCCATGCGCCGCGACACAATCCAAGTGCCGGGTTCCGGCTCCGTCACCCTGCGCTGGGTCGCTAACAACCCGGGCATCAACCTCTTCCATTGCCATCTCGAGTGGCACGTTGAAGCCGGGCTCACCGCCACCTTCATCGAAGCACCCACCCAGATCCAAGCCCTGAAACTCTATATCCCCGTCTCCCATCGATCGGTCTGCACGAATCAGAGCATTGCCATGAAAGGCAATGCTGCTGGGAACTCCGTAAATTACGAGGATCTGACGGGCCAGAATACGGTTGTGAACGCGAATCTCTGGGGCAGTCTTGTGAACCCGCCTAGCACACCGGCTGGGAGCTATCCGCTGAACTAAAGTGGGATGATGTCTAAATTTTAAGTTTAAGTTATTTTGTGGGATAGAAAGGGCGGCTAACAGGAAACATAGATGGGTTTGGCGGTATGGGTTGCATTAGATTTTTCTGTTATGATTTTGATATGGAATATGATACCTTACATGCGTGGTGGGAGGTTATTTTCGGTATACTTATAGACGTGTGGAAAAGCACATTCGGTAGTTGGTAATTTATTATGTAATTGCATTGACAGAAGTTGCTTGCGTGTCGAGTGTGAATTGAATGTGAATGTTAATATATATGTACGAAGGTTATGAAAAGAGACAGTTGTATGTATTATTAGGGTGCAACTTGCATCCCTGGCTCGAAAGTAAGAGATAGCCGGATATACGATAAGGACAAAGGAGAAGTAATGTTTGTTGTTAAGGAGAGTTTTAGGAGAAGGTTATCTCGGTGTTAGTATGTGTTAACTTAGAGGAGAATAGACCAAATGATAGGTATGCGCTAATTATACTTAACAGCATTAGATCAATCGAGCACTGTGTTTTGAGACTAAATGTAAAGAGTGACTAAAGCTTGATTGAGATACTAGCTACCAAGGAAACTAAATGGATCGACGGCCGTTACATTCCTCATTGCTGCATATCATTTCTCGAAAGCAAATACGCAAAAGAGAGTGGATTGAAAGGAAATAGAACACAACGCGTCATAACTTAAGCATCCTCCCCTTAAACTCCGCCTCCTCTGTGTCTCTACTGGTTCCATCCAGCCCTCAAATTGCCATCCTGTGTTTCTTCCGCTGGTGGTCACGGAGCTTGTCAGTGCGGTAAAAAGCCTTGCGACCACGACGTTTGCACCCATGAACGAGGCAAGGGTACTGAGGGTTACCATGCTGTTGTCTGTGACGAACGAGGTCACCCAGGCGATTGAATGTCATGCTACATCCGGGGTTGTCGCAGACATGCGGGGTCATATTGGCGTTGGAGCGATGAGATGGCACCCTTCTGGCCACAGGACTAGACACTGCAGGATTGCTATGCATGCTGGGAGCATTGGTATTCAATGCTGGGGCAGTGGACATGCTGGCAGTAATGGGGACAGGCAGCTGATTTAAGCAACTCATAGTTGCTTGAGCATCGATCGTTGTCAAATTATCCCACTGAGTAAATGAGTTGACGTTGGCGAGGTCGTTAGACATGACTTCCAAGTCATCGTAGACACCAAGGCTAAGAAGCTGAAGGGCTGGATCAGGCTGACCGTTTGCGATGGCGTTAGATTGGGCGAGAGGATAGTCGGCAGAGCTCAAAGACGGGATGAATGCTTGATCAAAGCATGGCGTCACAGAATTCAAACTCTGAGCAATCCTCTGGGAGGCTGGATCCCAAGCAGGAGCTGAAATAGAGACATATGGGGTCCATTCGATATTAGATCCAGTATAAGCAGTGCTCGTAAATTGCTGCTGAAATCCATAATTGCTTGGTGAGAAGTTCGGTGACCAATTAGGGATATAGTGATCGCGAGTTGCGGTCGCACCTAGAATCCCTGCCAGTGGCTGCTGATTGGGGGAGGCATAATGGTCGGGAAATGCGTTTTCTCGATTAAAACCCAAATTCCTGGAGGCATACTCGCATTAGCGTTAAAAAAAAACCTACCGGGCGTATTTGTTGCCGTAATCGATAACTGGTTGGCCAAAGGTGTCGATGTACCCATCGGTCTCCATAGCGTCCTAGAAAGAGGGCGACAAATAGGAGTGAGTGTGCAGGCTAGGGCGTCGAGTAAGAGCGAGAGAGGGCGAAAGCGGGCGAAAGCGGGCGACAAATGACAAAAAGCGGTGGATTTTGTATGCTGTCGAGGTTGGTAGGCTCAGTAGGATTGCATGAAAAATTGAGAGGGGCCATCAGCTCTTTAACATCTTGGGGCGGGAGTCGTGGGCGGCTTGGTGCGCTTCCACCTTGACTAAACCATGCATCAGCTTAACCCCCTGCACATGCGCAGGGCAGCGCCATACCTGCAAACTTGCTGTTCAAAGGTGCTTCCGTGTCGCACCGCTGTAGCATTGGGTAAGGATCAAATCTAAGAACACGGAACCTTGACACCTGTATTCCCAAACCTTGGTGCCTTGAATCAGCCTCATCTGTAGCCCACAATACCCGAACTGTTATTGCCAACATCCACACCCTTCGACACAAATTTCAAAACACCATACATCATGTCAAGTTTGCAGGGTGGCAACCGAGTCCAAGGGCTGATCAGATGCGAATCGTGTCCCAAATCGTTTGCTGTTCGCGGACAGTATAAGTATTGCCCCGGTCTATTTTGAGCCTGTTGGTTAGGCTGATAACTTTGATTTCAGTCGCCATCGAAAAACCCATACGAAACCATACCGTTGTGGTCACTGCGAGGAAGGATTTGCTCTAAGAAATGACCTTGATCGACACAAAACCAAACACGGCGGACAGGTCGATACGAAATTCTATTGCAAATGGCCCAACTGCCCTTTCAAAGGCGCTTCGCGACGGGACAATCTTTTGAGGCATATACACAATGCGCATGGCTGGAAGAGCGCAACAGAGTCACAGAATATACAAGCCAAGGCTCGGGCGGTTTATCAGAAGTGTCTGAAAGAACAAAAGGCTTCAACAGAACGTTTAAGCTTCATGAAATCTGTACAAAGTGGAAACGTCTCAATGGTGACGCTATTGCTACAGAATGGGGCAGACATTGCGGAGAGAAATGATATAGGACAAACGTCATTACATATCGCTGTGGCGAATGGGAACTCGGAGATGATACAAGTGCTATTAAATGCGGGCATCGATATCGAGGGGATGGATAACGATAACAAGACGGCTCTATATTACGCAACTAGGACCGGGAACGAAGCTATTATACAGATTCTTATCCGACATGGTGCTGGTGCTAGCATCGTGAAGAGAAATAAGAATGGCAGTACGATGCTACACGACATCTCAGCTTCTGGCGATGAAGTAACTCTACGCTTACTAGTAGACAGACAAGTGGAGCTTGACACAGACATCGATACGGCAGACAACGAGAAAATGACTGCACTTTACCGGGCTGCTACGAACGGGCACAGCGCAGTTGTAGCAATACTGCTGGCGACAGGAGCTGGTACTATTGGTAGATCGAAGTCATTATCTACTTATATTGAAGGCCGGCATCGTACGGCACTACGAGTAGCCGCAGCGCGGGGTCACGAGGCAGTAGTAGATTTGTTACTGTCCGCGGGTTATGTACCAACAATCTGGGAGTTAAAATCAGCTGTAATCGGGGGCCATGAAGCGATTGTGGAGAGGCTCTTAGCTGCTGGTGCTGATGTCAATACTAGTTCTGCTTATGGTTGGACGCCACTACAAGCAGCTACAAACAACAATCATGAAGCGATTGTGGAGATACTCATAGCCGCTGGCGTTGATGTTAATATGAGTTCTGCTGGTGGCTGGACGGCACTACAAGCAGCTACAAGCAATGGCCATGAAACGATTGTGGAGATACTCTTAGCCGCTGGCGTTGATGTTAATATGAGTTCTGCTTATGGTTGGACGCCACTACAAGCAGCTATAGACAACAATCATGAAGCGATTGTGGAGATGCTCTTAGCTGCTGGTGCTGATGTCAATACTAGTTCTGCTTATGGTTGGACGCCACTACAAGCAGCTACATATCAGGGCCATAAGGGGATTATAGATATGTTAGTAGGTGCGGGGGCAATGCAGTAAATGCGAAGGTTTATTTACGGGTCTCTGTTTGTAATATATGCTCGATGTGCTCAAGGCGGTCTCCTCGAATCAGAACTTAAGACGATGTTTCTGTACACGTTATTGATTCCCAGTCGAATCAACCAGGGCAGAGATTGTGTGTAGCTCAAATTATATGCTCATCCAGATAACCACTAATTCCGAAGTCTAGACATGAGAGCAAAATTTCGAATCTTTCAATATCGCTTCGAGTTCATGGAGATAGTCGATCGATGGAGTGGTTGCTAAGTATAGCCGTTGTTAGAAACAGAATTCAAGAGGTGTACCGAATCTGTAGGGAAGAATTCATTTAAGCCCAGAAATTACGTTCTGCCTCTTTTCGAGAAGGCAAAGGGAAATGTGTACTAAGAGTTGTCGGAACTCGCTACGAAACCAATACTAATTTCGAATGTACCACAACCTGAGGGATATCCAAAATTTACAGAAGTCTTTGCTTTATCGAATTTCCAAAAAATTGACGAACACTCTGACAAGTAAGTTTCTTGTCTTTCTGAATATTCCTTGGAATATGGGACATTGGAGGCTAGCGTTGCGGTGCGCCACGAATTCCGAGAGCTACTGGTGATAGAGTGGAGGATGAATATTTATGTACACACTAATTCCATATTTCATCCACAGCTTTCATCCGAAGCCTCATAATTCTGACAATACTCAACATGGTTTTTGCTAATCTTGAAAGGCATGGAAAATTTTTCCTTTGAAGCCGGGATTGAAATCTTTAGACCTTCAAATAAAACTTCGAATAAAATGACAGAACCGGTCAGAACTGCCGCCCGTTGGTGCCAGTCGTATCAACCCTCCATAGTCTCGAGATCCTCAAGCTGCCTCTTTATCGACACAAGGATCTGTTTTCTTTCCTCTTCCGACGCCTGCTCCCATTCCTTGAATCCCTGCACCATTTGAGCTTCACTCACGTCTTTGTGCTCGTCGGGACCGCGTGAGGTCTGGACTTCTTCATAAATTCCCTTGGATACGTATCCTGCTAGGCCAACAACGCCTTGAGTAGAAGTTAGCTAGCTCACACACATGCGTCAATGTTTTGCTTTTTACCAGCAGCAGGTTTGAAGACAGCTCCGCCAAGTCCCTTGCCGAAGCCCATCAGCCCTCCCATGAAGCCACCTTCCTGTGCGCCTTTCATGGGTTGAGTGACTAATCCTGACATTCCATCCCAGAGACCATAACCAAAGCTCTGCCTAAAGTCAATATTTTGATATTTTGCCTAGAAATGAACACAAACTCACCTTTCCAGCAGCCTGAAGTCCACTCTGCACATCCGTAACTTTTTCCAACGGCCTTACCGTATCATCACCATACATCTTCGGAAGATTGTGAAAACCACGCGCAACATTGTGAGTGATATCCATTGGCGCTTTGAGTCCAGCACCAAGGATGCCAGTGACACCTTTGTTAGAATCCTTGGCGAACTCTGCAACTTCCTTGTGGACTTGATCATCTTCCTTGGCTTCCAGGACCTTCGCAAGCAGAAGTGGATAATCGCCTACTCGCTGGGCGATTGTTCCGACTGCACCGAAGGTTGCTGACAAAGCTCCAGATAGAGGATCAGCTGGCCCGTCATCTACTTTTTCGTTGGCGGCAGGATTGTATCTAGAATAGTGTCAGACTGGCAATTCAACGGTAAGGGAATGACCAATTACACTTCGAAATCATCATAAGTGAAGATTCCACCTTTCACCGTCACTGTAGCTTCAAGAGCGCTGAGCTTGAGAGGCAATTCTTTGACTTGCCAGACCTTGGGGCCATGAGAGGCCGTGGGTCCATCGGGTTTGAGAAGCTCCTCTCTCTCAAAAGGGAGGTCAGCATCGAATTTTTCGGGTGCTGGGAGATGCGAGTCTCCAACGGACTGATGAGGCAGTTCTTGCATCGCTGGTAGGGTTGGTTTTTTTGGAGCTGCGTTGACGACACTCACGGAGCCAGACCGCTCGCTTCTTTGGTCGATAGGGACCGAGCGCTCGACTTTCATCGTGCTTTTGGGGCTTGAGAGAGTAATCGATGGAATAAATGAATGTTGGTTGACTGGTTGATATCAAGGTTCAAGGCAGTGCGGTTCCGTGAGATGCCCCGCAGTCACCTTACACTCGTTCAACCTCAGGCACTAGATGCGGCCGCCTAAGCTTATCGCCCCTCTTTTAATTCTACACAGATTCCTACTCGTCTCTGTTCTAGTTCTCTTCAGGGGCTGTAGAACACCCCAAGAAAGAGCGACCACTCGGCTCGCATACTACGACCTAGAATCCACCTAGATTAACGCCTTCGACGTCCTTCGTTCGCTACCTTGTCAATTCCACCTTCAATCGCCTATCCTCTCCCTCACTACCGCACTTTCGTTCTCGTACCCCTTCCCTTCACTCGGCTTTATTATTCCCTAATGATTACCTCAAGGCTCAAACCCCACCCTTAACCTTACTATTGCCTCAATCGCTCATCATGGACCGGAAATCGAAGTGCCTGATCTGTGAGGGCATTGCATCAGGGATAACGCGCGTCTTGACTGGTCAGGAAGACGAATGGGAATTGAGACATAAGCTTGTTTGGAACTTCGAAGTGTTCCAAGAAAACAAGGATTGTTCTGTGTGCCAATCTGTGGCCCAATGTTTTCTTTCTGATGACCCGCCTTGCCAGCTTCGCCACTGCGAGATTTCTATTCAAACTTTCAGAAGCCCACCACGGATTGGGTTCTTCCCAGTAAGCATACATTGTCTGTCTCGCGCAGACTCTATGTTTACAAGACACAGATATGTAAAAGTAGAATGTCTGACGAAGACGACTACCTCGAAATATGTCCTGAGTATCATGAGCATCTCGAGCTTATTCCATCGAGCTTGCTTGCGCCTACGAATGAGCACTTTCTTCCTATTGACCATAATTGGATCGATGTGGAACGAGTCGGGCGCTGGCCCAAATATTGCGATAAGCATCATGCCGGATCATGTCATACGTTGCCCGAGAGGCAGAACATACCCTGGGCCAAATATATGATCTTGATCGATGTTCACAATTACTGTCTGGTAAAAGTATACCAACCAGAAACCTATGTGGCACTAAGTTATGTATGGGGCAAGATCCCGGATATCTTTAAAGCCATGAAAGGTAACTACGATGAGCTTCGGGTTCAAGGTGCCTTGAAAGACAAATATAACCTGCCGAAGACAATTCGGGATGCAATAACCTTCACGAATATGATGCACTATCGATATCTCTGGGTCGACAGTCTTTGTATTATCCAGGATGACCCACTTTGCATTCAAGAGCAACTAAGTTGGATGTCCTCCATTTATGCGAACTCGTGTTTTACTATCATTGCTGCGGATGGTACCGATGCCAATTTTGGGCTACGCGGGGTTGGAGCTGGCTCGTTGCCTCGGTCATATACCCCAAAGTTGTTGGAATTTTCCGAAGCTTGCGTGTTGATGTCTAAGCCTGAGTCTGAGAACCAATTCAACCTGACTGAATGGCACAGGCGGGCTTGGACGTTTCAAGAACGAGTTTTATCGCCCAGGAACATCGTCTTCTTCAGAAACAGAGTATTTTGGGAATGCCGCAAGTCCGTGTGGTCAGAAGAGCTTGCTAGTGAGCCAGATAGAGTCGTTAGTGGAACGTCGGCCAGGGTAAATGATCGCTACAGCTACTTATATCTACCATGGCCAGATCTCCATCAATATGCCAAGCTGTTGTCATCCTACAACAATCGACTCTTGACTTACCAGTCCGACGGTCTCAAAGCTTTCTCTGCAGTACTCGATGTATTGAGTCGAACTTTTCAGGGCGGCTTTCTCCATGGACTTCCTGAGCTTTTCTTCGACTATGGTCTTTTGTGGAGACCCAATACTCCAGTCATTAGACGGATCGATGCAAATTATGATTCAGCAAAATTTCCCAGCTGGTCATGGGTTGGGTGGCAAGGAAACGTTGTGATTAGCTGCCTCAAGATATCGCATCAACTGGTCCTTTCAGAAGAGAACGACTCCTCGCCACTAATTTCAATACAACCAGTAGTTTCTTGGTACAAAACCAATAGCCACACAGGAAAGAAGGAACTTGTCAGCAATAATTACCACTACAGTGAACACCATCGAGAAGATTCGTCCATGATTTTGCCCCCCGGTTGGTCCCGTGTTGAATCTTCCCAATCCGAGAACAATATTCGAGGCCGTTTAAGTCACGATGATATCCCAGGAATCGAATTCGCGCATCCTATACCTATTGGAGCCGAGGAGGTAACAACTCCGCTGGACAATTGGACTTCGGAACTCACGTTCCACTCACATCGAGCTTTCCTATATATCGGCAGTGTGCTTGGCACCGCCCATCACCGGCAGGCTTGGAGTAATATTGCAATGAAAATGACACCATATTGCTTGTCATGCACCTTAGTCGATTCCGATTCAAAGTGGGCAGGTATGCTCTACTTAAACATTTCAGAAGAGAACGAAGTTATAGCTGGTGAAAAGTGTGAGATTATCTTGATGTCAAGTGGGATAGCACATCTGGGTGAAAATCAAAAGGCGAAGATATGGTTGGAAGAATGGAGGTTCATGGATGAAATCAAGGATCTGGCTGTATATAATTATTACAATGTACTTCGTGTGGAACGGAAGGAGGGGTTCACATACAGGACGGCTATTGGTCGAGTTTGGAAGGAGAGCTGGCACCGGCAACGCCTTGAGGAAGTTGAAATAACACTTTCTTAACGGGTATTTGCGTATCGGGTCAAGAGACTTACTCTTGTTTTAGAAATGAGAAGAAGAGTCCAAAGCATACTCTGGACATACACTCAATGCTCCTACATCATGCCAGACGTGCGGGGCTTTATTAGCTAAGGGTGATCCCACTACTTTAAAACTTAAGCATTTAATTCGATGTTGGAAAGGGGACCTCTGCCACCAATTCCAAGCCTCATGGGCGAGAAAATACACAAAATTGGAAGCCATTACTCCTAACTTACGGGTGTTTCAACCCACTAACATTCCTTACGCAAGAAGTCTTCTTACATGAACATTATTTTACTCGGCAGGTATCTTACTTTACTTGAGTTGAGCTTGGCAAATATTGACCACATTTTTAAATTATGAGAATGAATTCCTTATTTTATAACAAACGGAACTAGACCCTGATGTGCTCACAACACAACGACATTCGTGGTGACCATGATCTCGTTTTGATTCCGTATGCCTTGAATCGGCAAGATGGCCTCATTGCTACCATCCGTTGCCTTCTCAACGTCCCATCCCTCGCCTGTAACCTTCACGCTATACATGTCCCTCCCTTTGCTCGTGCCGCCATTTTCCGTCCGTTCACTAGCAGCCACACTCTCCAGCTCAAATGCCCCGTCGCGGTGGGACTTGTGGGTATCGGACTTGAAATAGTTGAGCGAGGAGTTGCGCTTGAAGGCAGAGAGCTGCGTCCCGGTGCGCGTGCGGGAGTTCGTTGTCAAGGCTTTGGCTGTTTCGAGGAACCAGTTGAAGAGCGGCTTCAAGGATGGGAGAGATGCTGACATTATGCCGAGCGTGAGTTCGATTCTGTTAAAGGATCATGTTAGCTGACTACCTCACATGTCTAAGAACGGAGGGTAAAGTACATTTGCCAGACATAAAACCATGATCCGTGGCTACGGTAATGCGAGTCAGAAGATATTTCCAAAGAGGCAAACTTGTGAGAACAAACCCAGTAGAATCGGGATCATCAAAGAAGTGGTATTGAATTGGTGTCTTGTAGATAGCTGCTCCGCAAGCACTAGAGAGAAGCAGAATTAGTGCCTGTTCCAGCCAAGGTGGCACAGAAGACTTACAAGAAGCCGAGACTCAAGATTCCGATGAGCGAGATCTTCGTTCGAGTGTTGATTTTGAGGGTCCAGATCATGGGAATAGGGATTACGGCGAAGAGTACGTCGGTAAAAGCGTTAATAGCTGTGTAGGGATAAGTATAGGGGTTAATAATTTGGAACGGGGGAGTGGGCATACAACTATTGAAGACACCAAATTTGATGAAAGAATTCAGATTCATACATTTCGCTGTTCCGGTTCCGTACGGAGGTGGGCGAAGTGAAAAGTCCCAGGCAGCTGCAACTGGATTACATTCAAAAAGTATGGCTGCCGCTGACACCAACGTGAAGACGATCAAGAATACTGTGGAATGTCTTAATGATGAATGCATTGCACGAGGATATTGGGTACACAAACCGATCACGCCGTACAAGAAACGTCTATATTGTGTTCTTTGAGCAAGGCGGAGTAGAAAGAACGCAATCGATAGCTTGACAAAGCTGACGGCAAAGACCACGATGAGTCCTTGCCAGAAGATGGTGTAGAACAGCGAAGCAAACTCTTGCGGGGGAATTGCATAGATATGTCTGCCAATTCCGTAGTGTGTTCCATGTACAAAGAGACCAAATACAGTGACTGCAAGGATCTGGTTCCAGGTCAGCGAGCCACTTTGAGACATGACAGGAAGAAGATAGCCCACTCACAACCGCGACAAGCATTAGAGCGTCATCGATCCCGAAGACTCTAAGCATCACCGTTCGAACATAAGCTCGAAGCAAAAAGATAACGAGAGCCAATGCAGTCAGAGTTCCCGAAACAGAAAGAAGCTTCGGTGCGATGTTGAATGCGAGGTACTCTGGAGTTAAAGCAGGCACATCAGGTGACTGTCTAGGTAAGAGAGCCATCTCCAGGGTGTTCGAGTTGCAGTTGCAGGGCACTTTCTGATGTGGATCGCAAACTAACTTTCATCCAAACATTATTGAAAAGAGGGTGGAGCCAGCTATTATACCTGGGGTTATAGCGAAAGACATTGGAGATCCTGCAGAAATGGCGCCCAGGGCCGGTTGAAAGATTGTCATGCCTTTTGCATCAGAGGTTTTCACGTTCGCTTTGACCTCCACGTTGGGCCGTGGTGGACGAGATGCGCAGGTGAACCCTTGGAGTGCTGGCCTATCAGTCCAGAAAGAATTGCACAAGCCTGACCCTGCACGCTAGAACCCTTCTCTGCTTCGGAAAATCCCGAAAAGATCGTTACTGGACGATCTGAATCCAGCTGCTATGGCGCTATTGGAGAGTGTTTCTGATCGAGCCGACGATCCACTGAGACGCAATACCACGAGACAGCCGAGTGTCAGCCACATCAAGCCCCGCATTACAGCTGTTCAAGAACGCATGCATTGCATAACGACGGCTGAAGGATCACCATGGCGAAAACAAGGAAGATGCCTTTGCGTGCCGATGAAGCGGGTCTGATCGCACTGAGCATTGCCTTTCATCCTTGGGGTAATTCCCGCTATGTTCAATGGTTTGAGCCTTCATCAACCTGCGAGTGCTCGTGAAGGTCGAAATTATCACTCTTACGAAGTATAAGAAGCAAGAATCAAGGTTGAGAATCGAAAGAGCATGGGATGAGATGCGGCGTTCATATGAGAAACGAAGACCTAGGCAGCAGGCAAGTTTCCATCCAAGGATGCGAAGAGTATGAATCTCGAGGGCGGCGAGCAAATCGCTCGACTTCAAAGACAGGAGATCAGAGCTAAAATGCATCTGTTCTGCGCCCTGCAGGGCGTTGCAGGGCGTTGGAGGACTTGTGCTTCCGGGGAAGTGGGTCGCTCAACTGAACTGCAAGACCTTCATTAGTGCGCAATGTGGCGGTGTGCTATACTTTTTTCGGAGCCTCTAGTAGCGCCCGTTGAAGCAAGCTAAGGTAGCCCCAAAGCCGATGGAAGTTTGAATGGCTTCCAGAATTCCACTAATTCAGAAACATGGTCTGAGGTCCGCACAGCGTGCAACTTTGGGAATAGGGTCAAATTCCTGGCGTAGAGGCTGCTCTGCCATCTTCGAGGATATGTCTCCGAGCGACGGCAAACGCCATCAATACTTGAGCCACGTTTGCGATCAGATAACGTTTTTTATCGGATTCCACCCCATTCTCTAGGGAAATCCAATTATCCACACACAACTTCCCATCCAATCTGGAAATGGGGCTGAGAGCAACGAGGATTATTCTTGCAGAACCTCGAGTGGCTCACCTCGCTATCGACTTGTGCACAGCCCTTCCTCCCAGCTGGCTTTGTTTGAGACAATTTGACTCAAGGATGAGCCGGCTGAGCATTGTCCGCTGAATGAGAAGGTAAGGAAAGCAGCCCACGCGATTGTCAAAACGGTACTTTTACTATACTTAAGTCCACTTCAATATGTCTTTTAAAATACATAGCGAAAATCTTTTTAGTCGACCAAGGGGCGAAGTTTTGAATGTCTTCAGATACTGAAAGTGAGCAGACATAATTTACTAAGAAGAGAAAAGGGAAGAAAAAGCAAATTGAATCATTGCATAACCTCGAAGCGATGAATGAATTGCTGTTGCACAACACGACAGCATCCCCGAAGAGTGATAGAACTCGCCTCAAATGCCAACTTCAACTTTTCTGGGAAAGTGAACTCTTCAGCTTTCATTCGAGAATCCCATATATCTTCTGCAATTGACACTGAGTGGAGTCCAGGAAAGTGTGTGACTTTGTTGTAGGCGAGTTGCAGTGCCCAATCTAGCTCTAAATCTGGATTCGGCACCGTCATACCTGATATGCTCGGGTCGGGAGTACTATGTATAAATCCTCGACGAGACATAAATACAAGCTTACAAATTTGTTAGTGGCTAAACGTGGAGAGAATGGAACGGAACAGTTACTTCAAGTTCGAGCAAGGACTTGGGCAATTTCCAGTACATTCCATCTCGTAATCTGTCTGCCCTTTTGGGGTAGTAGAATAGATCCGATATGGCTCGTATTTTTTGTAACGACGTGAAGCTAGTCAGGTCGAGAATTGACCTTTCAGACCTGCGCGGCCCATCGATTGTGAGGTCTTTTAAGGAAAGTCGGATAGGCTCTAACACTTGACCGACTTGGGCAGGCGATAACGTCATCCGGTACTGCGTGTCTTCACACATGCTGACATGGAGTACCTCAAGAGATTTGGTTTTCTCTAGTAAAGTTGCCAAAGGATCGTCTCGGCCAGGTCCCTTCCAATTGCCCAACTCAAGTCTACGCAGGGAAGCAAACCGATCGCTGAATATGCTTTCAGGGCCTGGAACTGGAAGTCCTGAAGGTGGGTACTGCAGAGAAATATCTAGCAATAATGGGAGATTCACAAATTCGTTGAGTGCTGCCCACGAGATCATTCCACCACTCCGTCTGAACCTCGTAAGTCGATTCAAAGAGTTTGCTGGGTGGCCTGCCGCGTTGAGCTTCAATTTGTTCGCTCGAGAGCTATCGAGCACTCTTGGTGTTGAAATATGGAGCGATTCTAGACATGGAAGTTGTCTAAGAAGATTGCATAATTGCGGTTGAATTTGGGCCGAGGGTTTAGACCAAGACATAATCAGGGTCCGGACATATCCTGGTAGCTTCGGATCTCGATCGAGCATGCCGATAACACGATCGAAAGGTGGAGTCTCTCCAGTCACAGGGCCGTCAAGGTGCGGACCACCAAGCTGCAAGACTAGGTGTTTCAGAAGTACCTGTTGTGCTAAGGTTCTGAATTTGGCACACACGAGGGCAAACTGACAGAGAGTCGCTCGGTCGAATTCGAGGTGCGATAGAATCTCTAAAATGAGCTCGGGAGCAATGTCGGTGACGTCTACCATGACTTCGGCTCAAAATACGTCTCAGAGTAGGGCTTAAGAGCATATTCAAGCTGCCTAGCAAGAAGGAAGTGTCGTCGAATTGTTAGCGAACTGGTATACGATGATACGTCGAACCCCTGCCCGACTGCCGAACACGTGAGCCAAGTCACATAGAGCTACAGTCTAGAAATATTGAGAGGTATAGAATCACAACAAACAAATCATCATCCATCTATAAGACATAAACAATGGTTATTGATTTCGAGTTACAAAGTTCGTGAGAAATTCCTTTTCCGCGCTGGCTCCTGATACACTTTCATCCCCCTCGCTCTCCCCATGCGAACAGCTTTCCTCCATCCCAGAGCCACCAGCTAGGCGACGCGCTTGGCAGTATACCCGCAAACAGTACACCTATCATTGGAATGGCTTGGCGGTCAAAATTGGCAGCTTAATTCAAATGAAGTTTCCATGATGACGGGCATGTCTCCCCGAGACTTTGCAGATCCATGAAATGTTCCACTGCTCTTAATCTTATTTCATTGGAGTCCTCCCCAAAGTTCTCAGGTACATAAGCAAAGAAGAGCAATATGGCTCTGAAGAACACCGGATATTTGGCGTCGTTTGTGTCGTAAAACGTTCGAGCGGCCCTCCTTACCAGAAGACGATCGTTCGACAGTGCCGCATTTGAAGCCTGAGTAAGCATGACAGTCTCTTTGCCCACGTTTATTTGGCTAAATCCCTGATCCATGGCTTTCAAAATTTCATTCTGGATATTTCCAGGTGTATGTCTATATAATCTGTTCGCAATCTAGTCTGAGGGTCCAAATTTGTCGAAGATTTGTAAAATAAACGCTGGCAGAACTTACGGGCAAATTCCCGAATATGTGAATTGAAACTGAGGAGTGCACCACGCTGATCATAGAATTGCTGCTCGCTCTAATTGTATTCTTGAGTTTGAAGTGCTAACTTTTGTAAGACAATCAGCATGCGTGTCTCTTGCACGTTCCAAAAGTTCGAGTTGCTCTTCAAAGAGCTGTATCGCTTTATCCATAGCTTGCTGTCCCTGAGCAAACCCTGCGCCTTAATTCTTGATCTCGTCGATCAAATTCTCAGCCATTTTCGAGGTCTTGGCAATCGTGCCAATTTAGGCTTCAAGTTCATTATTGAACGACCAGTAATTTTGAACTGTCTTCGAAATTTGCAGGATTTGCTCTGCCTACTGTAGGGCTTTCCTCTTTCCTCTGAACTGAAAGCCATAGCATAGTTGCAAAGCTTCTCTTCCAGAGGATACTGGTTGAATGTGTGATGGGATATAGTTCTATTTGGATCCTTTAAAATTCCACTTTGATATTGCTCCAGTCGGCATTCCACGGAACTGAAGTATAGGAGTGCTAAAATTTCGGATAGAAACGTCCCAAAACCCACTTTGATGAGTATCTTCGAGATTGCAATAGGAACTAGAAAAGAGTAGATGTTTGATGATAGCTTAGGAGGTTCAAGTAAGAGCACAGAACCAGGCCACCTTCTGGCATAGTCATTCGTAGTTGGGAATTCAATGTCGAACCAATAACCGTTTTTCTGCTGCAAAAATGGAATTATTTGTCCTTCCAGATTGCTAGGTTTTGAAATGCTTCGATTCTTGACTGTCGTGGTTGGTTATTCTGAACTGTTGGTGTGGTTGGCAGTGTTAGATTGATTAGTGTGAAACCACTTTGTTTGGCAATCTCTTTGTCCAAACCTTCGGGCTCTAGAAATTTGTGGTGAGATAAATGGGATACCATGTTTTGTTCACCGAAGGCCCAAGTTAATCAATCAATACAGTAAGCACCTCGGGGACTGAAGGCGTTCGTATTCTAACCCCTTTTCCTCGCTAAGCTTCAATCACGTGAGCAAGCCCTTAGAGGTGGGGAAAAAAGGGGCTGAATTATGCTGCACTCAAGAACAGTAAGGCTGATCGGGCAGAGAGGTACGGTGACCATTGTCTGAAGCTTCCAGTCAGTCAATCCGAGGACAAACCTTAGTCATAGATAATTTTATTATCGCCCACACGACCACTCTATGTACGCCCGTCTCTTTCCATCTTCCCTTTCCGCATCGAATTTCATCCAAGGTAGACCGAAAGCGTCCATACGAGGTCACTCACCGAGTCAGAAAAATGAAGAGGTCACTTTCCACAGCCTCTTGTCCACTGCCTCGTCATCTTCCCCATAAATGGGATCAACCCCTGAATCCGCCTCCCAGTAGCATGGACGCCGTGCCTCACCCACAGCCACGATTCGAGGGGTGTTACTTGAAACATTTGCGTCATAGCCACCGCTCGTGAACTGTGCATAACAGACTGCCTAGACACATGGTAGCAGCTTTGATCAGAAGGGCTGGAATTGCAACTGCAGGGGTCAAACACAGTAAGCAAGAGCGCATTGGTTATTTCTTACGAGTCAGGATGCAATCCTCCTAATCCGTCCATCTCTGAGCTGGTACGCTGACGAGCATTAAATTTAAGGTGTGAGAGTGTGCAACTATGATAGGTCGGTGAACATTGGAAATGGTCAAATTCATTCACGAAAACCAGTCGGTGATCGCATAGGGGGCTGGTTGTGCAGCCTCTAGAAGTGCAGCCTTATAGCAGGGCAGGGGAAAATTTGAAAAACGCAGTACAGTAGCCTCCCACACAGTAGCCTCCCACACAGTAGCCTCCCACCCTCTCCCCGATAAATGTATGCCTCAAGAGTGACCGTGTATCGATGCTACAGATGCTGCTTTAATACTCTGCTAGGCTGGCACTGATCAATTGATCACGTTTACCAGCAAATCCCAGAGACCTTACTAGGGTTCAAAAATCAGAAGGCGCGAAACACACAGAGAACGCTAGGCCGAGAACATATATTTTCAGGAGGGAGGGACTGCACCTATCGGCTTACCCTTTTTGAACACAAATATTCGAAGGATGATGGCATTCTTTGGGGGGCTTTTTGATTACGCATATCCCGACTCGGAAGGACATTCTGGCCAAGTATACAGGGGTTTCCAGCCCTGGGTCCTATCGTAACAGTATCGCTGAGCCGCAATGCAATCCCGCCACCCGCGCTTTCAATGCATCTTAACTCGGTCATTCGAATCGGATGATCCGGAACTTCAGGGGACACGTTGGTAGGATCACAAGGCTGTGCAGCGCCCTGCATTTTACGGCGTGATTGCCGAGATGGGATTCCCCCGATCTCTGGTTTTCTCGTTACCTTTAATGCATTTCTAAGGTGATGTCCCCGTCCTGCATTGCAATATTTCATTGGCGGTCGTCAATGTTCACCCCCAACTGTACCCGTGGCTGCATACGCCGCACAGGACTTACCTCGTATGCCGGAAGTAGACTTGGCACGTGGGGTGATCTTAAGATTCTGACCACAGAATCAGTCACACTTTTATTTCGACTTTCTTCTATCACCAATCATAACATGTACCAAATTTTTAAGGTTGACATCTCTTCCTGTACCCCTTGCCTTTGCTTTCTCACGACTTTACTAACTCGGTACAGTATCCGAGCCGTTGGAGGGGCAGTGACAAGAAAATTCTCTCCCCTAGGAGTATACCTGCTCCTTCTCTTTTCGCCAGTCAGCAAAAGATCAGATGGTTGCTCACAATATCCTGGGGTTGCAGCGTGCAAGGTTGGCTTTGGCTTTCTCCAAACCAACTTAACGTGGTAACCGAGCCGTTCCAAGGCCACGATTCTCATCTTCGCGTTCCTTACCACCCAAATTATCAGACGGTAATCCCAATCGAATGCTGGATGTAACCAAATTTATCTTCGTCCGAGCTTCTCTAGGCGATGAGAACAGGCCCTTCGAACGGAACTTTCGGCGAAGTCCTCGTGTCAGCGGGCTATGTAGATTCGACGACCATCTCTCGAAAGGGGATTCTATAATCCTATAAATTGAAAGCAGACCTCCATTATGGAGGACACTATCCTCATCAACAGCAAGATCGAACACCTTCTTGGCAAGGAATCACTTCTCACTTCTTAGGAATTTTTTCTATCCAATTTGAAACCTTTATCATGAAGCTCCTCAATGCTCTCCTCGGTAGTTTGCTGTTTGCAACTACCATCACTGCTACTATCCCCTCACGATCAGCTCAGCGGCAACAAAGGCGTGCCGAAATTCGAGCAGCCTCTGAGGCTGTTACTGAAGTCAATGTTATCAAACGAGGCACAGGCACATCCGACGCCGCCACCCCCTCAAATACCAACACCCACTGGGCTGGTGCAGTCATGACCGCATCACCACCAGGAACAACCTTCACGGCAGTGGGCGCCACATTTGTCGTTCCAAAGCCAAGCCCACCCACCAGCGGAGCAGGAACTTGGGGTGGCTCAGCCTGGGTTGGTATCGATGGCTACTACTCCAATCCCGCCGCTCTGCTCCAAGCTGGTGTAAGCTGGCAAGTGACCGTCTCTTCCTCGGGGGCCACTTCGTACGAGTATCTTGCATGGTATGAATGGGCTCCTGATGGAGAGGCCACCTACCCCATCACTGTGTCTGCTGGCGACACCATCAACGTGTGGTGCGAATCCAAGACCAACATTACCGGATACTGCACATTGTTCGACGTTACCACTGGCGTGGAGATCACCCAGGACATTTCACCTTCATCCCGAATCCCCGGTCCACTGCCTGGTCTCGAAGGCTTGAGCGTCGAGTGGATCGTGGAGGATTTCCAAGATGATACTGGCTCAGACATCGCGTTTGCGAACTTCCATTCTGTCACGTTCACGAACACCGAGGCGATTGCGAGTAACAACGCTACTGCGGCTTGGGATCCCCTGTATCCAAATGCTGGAAATGTTGTCGTCCAAGTTATCGACCAAAATAATGCGGTCTTGACTTCTACTACCTTTCCGGGCACGAACGAAATCGAGGTTACGTATGTTTAAAGGGAGAGAGGCTCGGAGGCAAGCGCGGTGTCTGGTTGTTATTTGTTGAGTTTATAGGATTTTGCAACTTTCTTTTGTCAGTTGGTTTCAAGGAGTTGGCTGAGCTGGTTTACAATTTCGCTTCGGAGAGTTGGTCCAAAGGAGTACGATGGTTTCACCGACTTAGTCTTGACGAGTTGGTTTCGAAGAGTTTGGTTTTGCAGACTTGACTTCCTGGTTACTTCTACATCGCCAATTTTGACAACTCAAAGGCACTGATCAGCCACAATCCATTCAATTCATGCTCTTAAGCATTTTTCTAGCTTAGTTTTAAATACATAACAGCATCTTCCTCCATTATAAGTCCGATATATCAGTGTGCATACAGTGACAACATCAAAACTTCAACTTGATTATAGCAAGTTCTTTGGGACATCGCTTTCTTTTGACAGACAATAAAATAGTCATACAAGAAGCTGCTGTAGAGTTAGGGAGAAATGGCTTAGGAGACCGGCTATCGAGAAACTTCCGAGCTAGGATTTAAAATACAGAATAATTATTCGTTAAGATTTGGAGATGAACTCAAAGATGCTGTGCTGTTTTCTAGAGCGCTGTACTGAGGACAACCATTTAGATTTATTTGTGTGGCATTGGATTGGGTACTGATGGATAACTTTACGGCAGTCTTGGAGCCATATAATCCTGCAAATATCGTTATGATATGCAATGTTCATATCATTCTGCCTTTCCGCAGAGTATATTTTTGGCTTACTTACGAGAGGCAGTAATGGGACTAAAAGTTAACTTATTCTAATCGCAATTTTTTGCCTTCGCTTCGCTGGAATCTTTTTTTTTTAGAGATGATTTCGACCCTCCATTTGAGAAATTTTCAACTTATAAATACTGGTACAATCTTGTTAAAAAAGGAACAAGCATGAGAAAGAAAGCCCCAGCAGCAAAAGCAACCTCCCAACTCCCACCCCGCACTTTCCATAGAGTGACGATCATCAATGCCATGGTAGGAGCATCGAATGGCGTCCACACCCGCTGAAAGCCAAAGCAAAACATTAGTCCTCGAAACTTTGCCTCTGCTACCCGCGGTTTAAAGCCACGATAGCCTCTAATTCCACTGCATCTCCATTTAGCATCCGACAAACCACGGTTAAGTGTTATGTGGATAACTTACGAAGTCCGATAAACACAGCTATCTTGTGCCATGCCTTCCAACGTCCTTTGATTCGCCGCCTTCCCAGGATCCTTGAAGCAAAGTAATGGCAAGGAAAGTAATCTGAGACGGTCGAGCTTTCGACTAAATTCTTTCTCCTCCTTAAAAGGGCACTCCAAAAAAGGTATAACTTCTCTTGCATTGATGCAGTGTTGATTATCATGAGTCCATCCTCCAGTATTCGCATCTTCATAGCATGATTCAGGATATTCGTCAAGATCAGTGATTTTACAACTGTAATTTTTGGCGTCCTCTAGCCTGCTGACGAGCTCTGTTTTGATTTGCAGAAGATCCAATTTCTCGATGACAACTGAGAAATCATTCTCTTGCTTTTTCAGAAAGCGAAACTATTATTGAGTTAGCAGTGCTCTAACCTTATGCCTGCATAGTGCTACAAACCTCTACTTCCTCTACACCAAGGACTTGACAGAACGGGTTATATTTCAACCACCATGGTTGCGTTTCGTATAGCTTTGCTGCCATGTCACGATAAATTTTTACTTCATCAAGTTCATCCTCTTTGTTTTCAATCAATAGAGGGACAGCCCTCTGGTCGTTGACACTAGCTTCCCAGCATAGGAAAAGACAATGCTGCCGGACCCCATCTTCCAACTCTGCTTGAAGAGCATCGAAGAACTTTCCTGCTTCTCTTAGTCCTTCGGGGGCTTGGGCAGGAAGTCGTCCTGTTTGCTTGCGTCGGCGAGGCTGGGTAGCTGCGGGCATCTGTTCCCTGGCACTTGAGCCGAGAAAGCTGGGCTTGGAGTTGTTTGCCGCATGGATGGTTGGCTTGAGGTTTGGAAGTTGTGTAACCTGCTCTCTGACATTCCCACCAAACACTGGTGCAGGAAGGATGGGGGGTTGGACACAAGCTTCGATGTCTGTCTGTTGGGCCATTCCGTCACAAATTTGTGTGAGCACAAGTCGATGGATATAATCGTTTTATTTATGTTCAAGCCTGCTCGTTCTTACAAGAAAGGTGCGAGATGGTCTGATTCGCCAATGCATGCAGCTCTTCACCGCTTTATTTTGGTACTGCCTAGGAAAGCTCACCGAGTACGCAAAGCTCCATCACACACTTTCGTGAACATGAATTTTTCAATGCAACCCAGTAAAGAAATTGCACCTGACGTCAACATGAGTTCTTGTAGCCGAGGTAGAATCTGGATGAGCTTCAATCGAGCAGTGCTTACCAGCGACGACTCGTCCGGAAAGGTCAAATGCACTGTTCGAAATCTCCTCATTTCGAGCCGAAAATCAGAATTTCTGCCAGCGATAAAGCCTGGACTACCTCCTTAGAATCCCCTCTCAACCTCTCAATTCCTTATTATGATGGAAAATTACTCAGAACGGGTGTCAGAAGGGTACGGGTCACTACGAAATAACGGAAAGACCTAGACCCGCTTCACTAGTATTGTAGGGGGTTACAAGAGTATGTTTAACGGCGTGGAATATCTCGAAAAAACTCAAATACAGAATTTTAGAACTTGAGCAGGAATTATACAGAACGCAGGAAAGTAGAAACAAGGCGCAAAGCACTAGCTCTGGCGCTGGACGTATACGACAACGAGGACGAAAAGGTGATCATAAATACAGTTAAACACAGCATGATCGAGGCTTGAAGAGACGCATTGGTGGTAATATTCTTGATAATTACCAATGTTCATACAGAGAGAAGGTGGTGGTAGAGGGACGGAGCGAATGGAAGAAGAATTAGAGATAGTTTTGTACAAGTAGGACTTCCTGATGCCGGCGCTTCTACTTTGTCCCTTCATGGCTGGAACCACATAGACATTGATTAGCAAAGCATGTCAAATAGATTAGAGACAACTATGCACTCTTTGTAGTGTATGCCTCGCTCGACTGGCCTGACCGATCAATTCTATTCTACATTAACCCTTGGGATCCCTCAAGTCCGACCGCCATCAGTTGCCAAATGACTCAACCCGCAGCAGCAAGGTCTCCTCACAGCCTCTCTACCAAAAAAATCGTATCTATCAAATCTATCCACCCTCGCTATGACAGTGCATATTCACGACACAAGACAAAGCAAGAACCCGACCGCAAAATCGCGTAACCTCGCTTACCTTGCGGCTCAGGGGTAAATCAATCTAAACCCCCTCCCTTTCCTTTACCCCACAAATGAATGCCCAGACCACACTCGCAGATCTCCTCAATCACAGCCCCTTGCCACTCGCAAGTACCGAGCTGCAATTCTGCAAGTCCCGGAGCCGGAATATCGAGAATATAGGCCCCACACTTCTTTCTGCCTCCGCCCCTCTTTAAAGGCCAACGGAATCCCGTTCGTAAATCTGCTTCTGCTTGGATGATAATAATGACGAGGAGGAATATGTATTGATGAATAGAAGAAGAACGAGTGAGAAATTCGAAGCTATGATTTATTCTCTTCTCTTAGTGGCCGTGGGCCTCGTTTCTCAAGTCTCGGCGGCGTGTACCCGAGACACGCTGCAAGCAGCCGCAGACGCATATGGTACCTCTCCTCTCCTCTCCGCAGCCTCAAAATCCCCTCCCCCCTAAAATCAACCCTGGAAACTGACCCCTCTCAGTCAAAGCCCAAACGGCCGGAACTCCATCCCTCCCCGGCCTCTCAGCCAGCGTTAGCTACCTCGAAAACGACGTCGCGCTCGATATTACAAAAGGGATTCTCTCGCAGGCTATTACCATCGATCTGAACCGCAGCCTGATCGACACGACGCAATGCGCGACCTTCACTGAGCTGTCGGCCGCTAGCAACAAGAAGCCATATGTGATCCACACGCGGATGCTGTTCTCGAGTGATGGGAGCGCGATCACGACGGTGCAGAGCGTGGTTGCGAAGGATGGCGATTGGGCGTTCAATGCTGCGGGGCAATTGAAATGTAGGTGCCGTCTTTCCTTGTCTATTTGCTTGAAAATTGGGAGCAAATTGCTTCCACTCCGTTGTTCCCTTTCCTTGAAACTATTACCACTTAGTTTTGTGAAAGAGAGTCGTAGGAGAATATTTCTCATAAACGATGCACACCAATGAGAGGCTGCAGACTAAATAAAACACAGGGTCCAAACAAGAGAACTGGGATCCCATCCCCACCGCAAAGCGCGACACCTACGCGGTAATCAAAGCCGCCGGGGACGCCTACCTCGATTCCTGGGGCGACAGCACCGTCAAAGTGCCGTACGGCGCACCTTGCGCACGTCTCGAAGGCGGCTCTTACACCGGCACCACAGGCGGAACGACTAACACGTGCAAGATGCCGCAATTCCCAGGGACATTCCATGCGGGGAACAGGAGATACGTGGTGGATGTCGACCTGGGTGGAGTGGATATCTTCAACGATTTCCCGTTTATTGACAAGGCGAAGCCGAATGGGACGAGTAGCACGAATTTGATTCGTGTGGAGGGCGGCTTGATTAGGTATATTCATGAGGTGACTGTTTGCTCGGAGAAGAATTGTGGGCGGTGAGGGGTTGTGTGAGGTGGGATTGGGAGAGACGCTGAATTGGGCGGGCAATGAGATTTCTTTGTTGGATGCAGAAGATTCTGAGTGTCTAGAAAAGATGAGATCACTGTCCTTGACTACCTGGTACGCACAAGCAAGGTTTTGGAAAAAGATAATTGCATCGTGCTTGAAGTATTTCACTCTATGGCACTCGACATATCCGATCTCAAAGCGAGAGCAAGATTAAAAGCATTTTCGTGCCACTTGGCTTCCTCTCGATCATCACAAGTAACAGTCACGGTGAGAAGGAAATGGTCGTGAAGGTCGTTAGATTACTCTTCTACAGTGCTCAATGCAACGCATGGTATATCTTGGCCTGTCTCGTCTCCCCCCGCTCTCAACTTTTCCTATACTAGCTCCCCATATCTGAGAAACCTTCAAGCAAAACGCCACCGCTATGCAAAATCAAACCCCTCCATTGTCCGTTCTTCCTGCATCTCTCCAGCGGCAATTATTCAGCCAGCTGGAGCTCAGCCACCATGTCCCAAGTATCGAAAACGCTTCTCTTCGACGTCGTGTTCGTTGTTTGTTCGATGAACTGGAGGTTGCCTACGTTGCACCAATTGTTGACATTCTACTCTCATTAGCAAAGTGCCTTCCCAATATTCAAGCTAGGGGACTTACCAAACAACTCAAATATTTGCACCACGAACACGTCTTCCGGTTATGATAGAAATTATTCAACAACAGAATGAAGACAATAAACACAAAAACCAAACTCCCTACTCGAACAAGCCACCATGCCCACCACGCGCCTTTTCTGCCTTTGAAGAAGCCAACTGGACTCTTGGCGAAGCCTACTGCTCCGCCACCATGTCCATCCGATGCGCCTTTGAAAGACGTAGAAGCCGCTCCTTCAAATGGTGGTTCATATTCGTTGCCTTCAACTATGCGTTTGCGAAGGGCATTCGGGGAATGCAGAATGCAGATTCCGAGGACGAGACCCATGAAGAAGCCTCCAATATGGGAGAAATTGTCCAGGCCAGGGAGGAGACCGAGAACAAAAGAGATAACGACGTCAAGCATGATAAAGGCGAGATCTTTCCATGGACTTCTCCGATCGTTCCATGTATAGAGGAGGTCGAGTAGAGTGAGGGCCAGGATACCGAAGAGTGCGCCAGAAGCGCCTGTTGACGAGATCCCTGTTGCAGCAAAATTACCGCCTAGCACGAATCCGAAGATTCCACTGGAGAAGTAGACGAGGAAGAAACGTAGAGTTCCAATCTGCATTTCTATTTCCCTGCCCAGCGTAATCTGCAACAGCATGTTGAATCCGATGTGTATAATTCCCGCATGTAGAAAGATTGGGATGATGAAACGGAACCACTGGTCTGGAGCCGGGTAATCCGCGATATTCGAAGATGTCACGGTCGGTGGGTATGCCGGATCTTGGCTGGCAGGCATGCCGAAGCCGCAGAGGTTGTGGAGCTGGCAGTTGGCAGTGTCGGCCGTGGTATTAGGACAGGGCCACGATATCGCGCCACCTGAGACGCGGTTCTGGAGGCCGTCGATGGAGTGCATGCATGGTACGTAACGGGAGCCCATGTTGATGAGAACATAAGGGGAGGGCCCGATCATGGGGTTGAATTGGGGGTGGATTTCGATGGGGGAGCCAGTGAGTTGTGCTGCAGATGTCAGTAATGCCCCCAGTCGGGATTTGGAAATACATACCATTCTTCACAATCTCTACGATGAACACTACTACCTGGACGGTGGTAAGAATATACACGAGCCACGGAATCCGCTTTCCTGGCTGCTTTAGCATCCCCATCCCACTGAAGCGATTCTTTCGTCCTTGTTCTAATTGTGATGGAGCTGGCGCATCGTAGACATGATCTGTAGAATTGTTGTCCTTGACTGGCATGCCTGGGTGATCTCGCAACGGGATATCATCTTGAAATGAGGGCGATTGATCCAGCCGCCCGCCACCTCCTTGTCCATAGTATCTCGAATCGGCACCTAAGCTGGTCTGACTGTCAAACTGCTGTCCTCCTGGTCTACCCATCGGATATACATGGTCGTCGAAGGGGGCTTCGAACGGGGAGGTTCGGTCTTCTGGTCGTGGAGGGTTCGTGTGGTAGGATGGTGCTATTGAGGGCGCTGACTGCTGGCTGTAAGGCTGGTAGTACGGCAGTGAGGGCTGTTGTTGTTGCAGCGATTGCGGGATTGCTGGCGGCGGTTGCTGCGATGATGGGCGCGGTGGAGGTTTGTAGTAGTCGCTCGGTGCCATGATGGGCGATGGCACTCAGTGTCTCTAGAATGCGACGGTCTTTGTTTGTTTTGGATGCTGAAACAGGAGAAGAGGAGAAGAGAGAGAGAGCTTGAGTGAGGCTTCGGGGACGCTATCAATATGTACCACAGCGCGCAATCATGGCAGAAGCAGATTGGAGCTGCAAACTATCGGACGAGGCTCTGTGTGCTAAGCAATGGTCGTAATGCCCGCGGGCGGAGTGAGGAGAGATGGAGCGAGTTCGTGGATGTGGATTGGGTTGAGGTCAGACTTGCGTGCACTGCCCTGCTGCTTCTAAAAACAGAGGTGCAGGTTTCAGCTTCTCGCTTACGCTACCCGCAGCAGCAGGAGTAGGGGGCGCGAAGATCAGTGGCTGAAGGCGGGAAGAGTGAGGTCAGTCTTATTGTTCTGTCAAAAGTACAAGTAAATCTCGAGCTGCCCCTTAAGATGATTCAGAAACAGTAGGCGTTCTCCAAGCACAGTTCTTCCATGCGGCCTTGAGCAAAACGTGACTCGGCCCCTTTCGCTCAGGCCTCCCCCCTGCAATTCCGGCTATGATGTGGAACCCGACTCGCATGCTTTTGACGGCAAATCCAAGTTCAAAGGGTTGGCTACGTAAGCTCAAGAAGAGGGATGACGATTGGAGATGGATCCTGGAGGATGGAACGACGATTTGGGTAGATAAAGATCATTGTTATGATACACCAAATCAGCGAGTCTCTATCCTGCCAGCAACTCTACGGTCCTCTTGAAAATGAGCCCCTGCCTTCTTTTTTATCATGGTCTTCGTCATGTGATGTGTATATGCTCGCAATGCAGCCCGCTAATGATTGATTCCCTCCAAATGCATCCCATATCCTTTCCCCAAGACAAGTATATATGAGCAGACAACTGGAAGCTGCTGCATATATTAGCCCCAATCATATTGCTGCGTCAAATAATCCTTCCAAGCTCCTACTCAAGCAGTCCGGCCTCTAGTCAAGCAACAAAGACGTCCATCTTCATCTCACCCGCGGATCGTTCCCACTGACGCCCATAGAAAGTAAACCCCAAACAAAGCGAGGATGAACGCCACGTGAACAAAAAGGTATATCAAGATAATGACGATTAAGGTGAAGAGGAATCGTTGCCTGTATGGTATAGAAAGGCAGCGTCACTGAATACTGGCAGTACATTAGCTGGAGTTTCTTGGTGACGCGATTGAAGGATCGCTTTGTGCTATGTGGAGATGGCGTTGAGGCAGCCAATGTGACATATTTGCTTTGATAGCCGTCTTTAGAATTTCTTCCATTGGTGAAGTCTGGTTGAAGAGGAAAGCGTGCAGCGATGAAAGCGGTAACGAAAATCCAAGTGCATTGTAAGTAGACACTCACCTCTCATAAATCCTCGCAGCCTGCATCTCATTCCATATTGCCGTTGTGTTCACAGTAAGTTTATCGTTCGCCCCAACGTAGAACCGGAAGAGTCTGGCAGCAACTGTTGCAACCAGCTTTGGAAGATAGGTCGCTATGCCAAGAAAGAGAAGTGTGAGGAGCACCACCACAATCGTGTTCAAAACGAATTTCTCTCCGGGAGTCAGTACATAAGGCGAGAAAGTCACCTCGTACTGGTAGTACATGAGCTCAAGCTTCCCCATCATGGTGGAGAAGAGAGACTGCTTCCGGCGCATCGGTGTGCCGGCTGTGAAAGGCATCGTCGCGCGACAAGAGAAAGATACCGCTACAAGGGAATTTGACTTGAGAAATAGCTTGATACAGACAACAGGAGGAATCGCACTGAGAGGCTACTCGCGGCGTTTTAAAGAGAAGAAATGCATTGCAAGTTGGAAGAGTGGAAACAACAGGTGAGGTGTTTCGCTTTATCTCTCTGATGTAATTCCAGAATTTCCGACCAGGAAGGACCCGAAAGGTACGAAATGCGATTCCCCTCCACCGGCGCCGTAAAGCTTGGTACTGACTAAACCTTGCTTATGCATAGCAGCAGCTACGGTATTGGTTCATTCGTTTTCTCTAAACTGAGAAGGTATAAGTCTGGTGAGTACCGGCATGCAAAGGTGTAGAGCTTCGCTCGGAAATTTCGGATCTAGTGCTGGCAGATGGTCCCATCATTCGAAATCTCGAGCTCGCCGGAGCTGCCTCCTCGATGGCTGCTGGCAAATGAGGGAGGGATGGCCCGGGAGGTGGTGTTGTGCTGGCAACATTACTCGGGCGCATTGAGGCCATCCTGAGCGATCTGACCTCATGGTGGAGAACACTGAAGATGGGACAGAAGGGAAGATGTTTTGGGCTGAAGTCGCAAGAGCCGAAATCTTATTTTGCCAAGCAGCTGATTACATAAATTCTCGTGATAGCTTTCGCCATAAACCCCTGTCCTCACGTCGCGCCCTTCACCCATGACGCGACGCGACAAGCCACAGAAATTCAATACCCATCACAGATGCTCAACCCTCTCTATTGTTGACATCCTCCACCACCACCTTGAAGCTGTAATTCTTTCACCATGGCTACAAGACTCCCGCGAAAGCGGATCCTGGGGGAATCAACCAACACCCGCCGCAACATTCCCCCCTCTCCTAATTCCACCAAGAAACGCAAGCTCGAGCAACTCTCCTCACCTGCAGCACGCTTCAAGAGCTCGCAGAATGGACCCAAGGGTAAGGTGGGCTCGAGTCAGCCCTCGCACTTCGAGTCTGAGGTGTTGGAGAAGATGACACAGGATATGGCCGGCTTGAGGAAGAACAATTCCGAGAGGGATCAGGAGTGGGCACGCCCAAGCTTGGCGGACTTCAATGCGGAGGCGGATGCACTTGTCTTTCAGCAGATTGAGTGCGAGGAGGGTACATTGCATGATGGGAAGGCTACGGTGAAGCTGTTTGGTGTTACGGAGGTAGGCTGAGCTGCCCCTAGAAATGTGGCGATGCTGATTGAAGCAGACTGGCCACTCTGTTATGCTTCATGTTACCGACTTCCTTCACTACCTCTACGTTGCCGCTCCTGACTCATTTACGCCACAAGACTGCGAGAAATATAAGACGTTCTTGGAATCACAGATTGCTCAGCATCAGCCAGCTATACACTCGGTGCAAATGGTTATGCGAGAAAATTTGTACGGCTTCTCTGGCAATGTGCAGAATCCATACCTCAAGATCACTGTCACCGATCCGAAGTTCATTAACAAAGTGCGAAGTACGATCGAGCATGGAAATGCCAATTGGAAAGGAATGTGGAAGGGCACTGGAGATGGTGGAATCTTGACATTCGACAGCATTCAATACGTGCTCCGGTTCATGATTGATTGCAAGGTATATTCTTCAGCAGAGTTTAAAAGCATTTCTAACAACATGTAGATCTCCGGCATGGCTTGGGTCGAAGTTCCTGCGAAATCATACAAACTTATCCCTGAACACCAACGGCATTCCAATTGTCAAGTCGAGGCCGAGGTCACATATCGAGATCTGATTGCACATAAGCCGGAAGGAGAGTGGGCAAAGATGGCACCTCTACGAATTCTGTCCTTCGACATTGAATGCGCTGGACGAAAAGGAATCTTCCCAGAAGCCAACCAGGATCCAGTCATCCAAATCGCGAACGTTGTCACTCGATATGGAGAAAAGAAGCCTTTCGTCCGAAATGTTTTCTGCCTTGATACTACGAGCTTGATTGTCAACACCCAGATCTTTGAGTTTGAACGGGAAGAGAAGATGTTGATGAAATGGCGAGACTTCTTAGAGGAAGTGGATCCAGATCTTATCATCGGGTACAATATCTGCAATTTCGATTTCCCATATCTTCTCGACCGTGCAAAGCACTTGAAGGTCAATGGATTCGACGCTTGGACTCGGTTAAAGAATGTGAGATCTGCCTCGAAAGACACGAATTTCTCCAGTAAACAGATGGGAAATCGAGATACGAAAGCGACGAATACCAATGGGCGGTTACAACTTGATTTGTTACAATTGGTTCAAAGAGATCATCAACTGCGAAGTTACACTCTCAATTCTGTTTGCGCTCAGTTCTTGGGCGAGCAGAAGGAGGATGTACATCACACTATGATCACAGAATTGTTCAATGGAACCCCCGAATCGAGACGAAGATTGGCTGTATACTGTCTGAAGGATGCATATCTACCGCAGCGGCTAATGGACAAGCTCTCGTGTTTGGAAAACTACACGGAAATGGCAAGAGTCACAGGTGTACCTTTCAACTATCTCTTATCTCGCGGTCAACAAGTCAAGTTCGTCAGTCAGCTTTTCCGAAAGGCTTTGGAGCAGAAGCTGGTCATTCCCAATCTACGAACCGATGCAACCGATGAACAGTACGAAGGTGCCACAGTTATTGAGCCCACGAGAGGGTATTACGCTGTTCCCATCGCCACCCTTGATTTCGCTTCTCTGTACCCCAGTATCATCCAAGCTCACAATCTCTGTTACACGACTCTTCTGAACAAAGCAGCGGTGGATAAGCTTAATTTAGTCAAGGACGAAGACTACATTGTTACACCAAATGGCGATATGTTTGCAACAACCAAGCGAAGAAAGGGTTTGTTGGCTCAGATTCTGGAAGAATTGCTCACGGCAAGAAAGCAAGCAAAGCGAGAACTCGCCGTCGAGACTGATCCCTTCAAAAAAGCTGTGCTGAACGGTCGACAACTTGCGTTGAAAATCAGCGCCAACTCCGTCTACGGTCTTACTGGTGCAACAGTTGGGAAGCTTCCCTGCCTTGCCATCGCCAGTAGTACCACGAGTTATGGTCGTCAAATGATTGAGAAGACGAAGGAGGAAGTCGAGAATAAGTACACCATAGCCAACGGCTACAGCCATGATGCTCAAGTCATTTACGGTGATACCGATTCCGTCATGGTCAAATTTGGTGTGAAGGACTTGGCGGCGGCGATGAAATTGGGCGAAGAAGCAGCGCAGTTTGTGTCGTCGAAGTTTATCAAGCCAATCAAGCTTGAATTTGAGAAAGTATACTTCCCGTATCTTCTCATCAACAAAAAACGATATGCTGGTTTATACTGGACGAATCCCGACAAATATGACAAGATGGATACGAAAGGTATTGAGACAGTCCGAAGAGACAATTGTCGATTGGTCCAAAACGTGATCGAAACGGTCCTCCGCATGATCTTGATTGATCAAGACGTGCAAGGTGCTCAAGAGTAAGCTCACTTCCCCATGACTCGAGCACTATTGCTAATGATTCTTAGCTACGTAAAAGATACTATCTCGGACCTTCTCCAAAACAAAATCGACATGTCCAAGCTCGTCATCACCAAAGCTCTCGCAAAAGCAGACTACACCGCAAAACAAGCACACGTCGAGCTCGCAGAACGAATGAAGAAACGAGACGCCGGTTCTGCCCCAACACTTGGAGATCGTGTGGCATACGTGATCATCAAAGGCTCCGCGGGAGCAAAGAACTTCGAGCGCTCCGAAGATCCGATCTTCGTGTTAGAAAATAACATCCCGATCGACACAAAATACTACCTGGACAACCAGCTCGCCAAACCGCTCGGCCGAATCTTCGAGCCCATCCTCGGAGAAACCAAGGCCAACTCCCTGCTGGCAGGTGACCACACGAGAGCAATCTCTGTGGCAGCACCGACTATCGGTGGCCTGATGAAGTTTGCAAAGAAGACGTACACCTGCATGGGTTGCAAGAAACCGCTCACGTCCGCGGCGGAAGCCAACGGCGCCGTGTGCTCGAACTGCGCGCCGCGTGTTGGCGAATTATACCAGAAGACCCTCAGCAAAGTCTCTGATCTAGAAGTCAGGTTTGGCAGACTGTGGACGCAGTGTCAAAGGTGTCAAGGGAGCATGCATTGTGAGGTTATTTGCAGTAGTAAAGATTGTCCGATCTTCTATATGCGCATGAAGGCCAAGAAGGATGTCGAGGATGCGGGCAAGGAGTTAGGCAGGTTTGATAGGGATGCTAGCGTCTGGTAGCGGTTGTCAGGATGGCGTTTGCGTCGGCGTTTGGGAACCTGGGGGGGAATGAGATGAATTATGTCTGTACGGATACCTAGATACTGTAATGGCTTTCCATGCTCTGAATCTCCTCCACGCTTGGGTTTTGGTCGCTTTTCTGTTGCTTTGGGTCGAGTGACCTACCTCTTCTTCGTTCTCGTCTTCTTTCTTTTGAATCGCGAGCTCCTGGTATGGAGAGCTTAGGTGTTAACTGTAGTCTCTAGAGTCTGGGGCTGTTCGAATGTGGTGGCCGAGCGGCAACTGAGACCGTGTTTCATAAGCAATGATGAGGAATCTAAATAGAGTTGAGCTCTTGCTTCTGGGTACAGACTAGCTTCAGTAGAGACGGAGAATGGATGCGTGCCTCTGTATGCAAAGCATGTAGTTGAGAGCTAGCTCGAAGGTCACGCTACATGTGTGCTACATAGAGAGAAGAAACATTTCTCCCGAGTAACGGGGAGGTTTGAGAAGGGAAGAAGCTGTGAGTCTCAGATCTTGGTAGCTTTTGAGTCAATATTAGACCGGAGTTTCGATGGGCGAGATGAAAAAGCCGTTAGCTTTCTTTTTCCTAGACAGGGCAATGCGGGGAATTTTGGATGTCGAATGAACGTTGACGGGTCAGGGGTAAATATCTATATAGAAAAACGGCGTTCACAGAGGAAGAGAGGAGTTCTGCTGGAAAAGTGTGAGTCTCACCATTTTTTGTGGATTTCCTTGTATTGCCAACCTAGCATCTCTATGGCTACTGTAGGGACGGGACTTGAGGCAGGACTAAGTCCAAGTTGAGAAATAACTCCCAGTCCTCCATTGTCCCTTCTCTTTCCTGCCCTGCCATCTGCATTTCTTCTTCGGCTACTTCGTTATCTGGTACCGCATTCATATTATCATCTGCCCGGTCTTTTTGGGCGGCGTTAACTCAGCTAGGAGATACGGTTCCATTGTTGCTATCGGTGCGAGAGGCAGCTTTATGCAGGCGCAGCTGCTGGATATGGCGGGTTGGATATGGCGGATCTCGGATTCAAACTCTGCAACCGTCCAATTGGGGTCTCCACTAAGCTCTAGACTTTTGTTGATCATGTATTTGTATGACCTTCCTTGCATCATCGAAGCGACCTTGGGCCTCGTAGCACTCTGATAGCCCGCGGGAAGTTTCTATCACAATGGGATTATTTGCCCCATAAATCTCAACTCTGTGGTGCAGCGACCTCTCGAACCAACCAGTGGCCTCCTCAAATCGACCCGCCTCTAAAAGGACATTCGCAAGGCCACAATACGTATTCGCAAGGTCCTCTAGATTTGCTCCATCTCGTCTTGATAAAAGATCTCGAAACAGAGTTTCGCTCTCCGCCAACTTGCCTAACTCGAGCATGGACCAAGCACGCTCTTCCTCAAGATTCAAAACACGTCGTTGATTTCGTCCAAGCACTGGGCTGAACTGTTCTAGTGCTTTGGTTGCTATTTTGTAGCCTTCATCGGAGGCGCCAGTAGAGTTCAGCATCACGGCTAAATTTATCATTACCACGTAGCACGTATCATCACACTCATGCAACTCTTCAAGTGATAGTTGAACAGCAGTCCGCAAAAGCATATCTGCCCCCCTTTTCTGCTGCTCGTATATGACGAGACCAAGTTCTGAGATTGCTTCGATCGTTTTCCAGTGTCTAGGACCGTAAGTTGACAAGGTTATTTGTAGAACCTCCCGCCTTAATCTCGCCGAGTCTTCGTATCGCCCGAGCCTTGCAGCCATCCTTCCGTCGTTTGTCGCTACCCGTATGGCAACTGGATGGTTCGGCTCAATCAGTCTGGTAATCGCAGAGCGTGCGCTGTCGTTAAAATGCTGAGCTTGTGTAAAGTGACCCTGTATTCGAAGTAAGTCTGCCAGCCTTGAGGACCAGTCTAAAACTGTAATGCTGCTCGGCCCTAATTTCCGTCGGTATATGTCCAGCAGTTTTCGTTCGATGCGTTCTGCTTCGCTGTATTTCTCGAGTCTCTCCAGGACGTTAGTAAGATTCTCCATCATAGCTATTAAGGCTGGATGATCTTCTGGGAAATGGGCTCTCAATTTTGCAAATCTAATTTCGAGCTCTCTCTCGTGCGTCATAAGATCTGTCCAGGGCGTTTTGGGTAGGGAAACCTTGCGGAAATGTTGCCTTGGGAATGAAGGAGGGAAGACGTATATCTCTGTGAGGGGATTTTCGGAATATCCACAGTAGACATTCTCGATGTTCCGCCATGGATATTGAGGATGTTGGATTGTTAAACTTTCCTGATACGGCGTGCTGAACCACTCCACTCCAGATAAACAGTCTCGGCTCAATGTATTGCTTTTCCCGCATATGGCTTTCTGAATTTTTGTAGGCGAGACGCAAGAAGGTTCGTCAGACTCCGTTTCATCAAGAAATAGTTGGGGCATGTGAGCAGCGGATTCGATTTCCAAGCCCCTGAACAAGCGTGACAATCCAGGAGAACCAGGAACATCCACTGTCGACCAGTCGAACGGCCATAAGTCTTGACAAATATCCATAGGGAAAGCGTCCTCGGGTACTAGTTTTGATAGCTTGACCCGGGAATTTTCCTGAAATTCTGGCGCAATGGATTTTTCTTGGGATTGCAAAGCATATCGACTTTCCGCGTTAGCGATTGTGAATTCTTCCCTGGGGGCTGTTGGGTCTAATTCGGAGATAGAGAGTTCCGCTTTGGAGATGGGAAATTCTGCTTCAGCACCAGAATCCCTTTCAGTAGTAATACCCAGGCCAACAACTAAATATCATCAATGATTAACGCTTTAGAATGAGCAGATATATGCCACTCACATTCCCGGCCCTCTGTTTGCGGGAAGATACTCGATGGTTCACTCATATCCTCCCGATACCTTCGTTTCCAATTCTCCAGCTTTGCAGCCTTCAGTCTGCGATCTTGTAACTCAGACACTGCCTCGTTCATTCCCCCAACAAGGCCCTGCAAGATTCTGCGTCGTTCAGTGCTCGAAACATTTTTCCGAAATCCCCACTTGTCAACCTGTCTTGAGAATTGGCGTTTCCTAAACCTCTTATTAACAAACTTCTCTCAAAGTTCTGTAGTTGCCAAAAGTGACAGGGACTTACGTTGGCTCGAAGTGATGCTCTTCACGCAAAATCCGAGCAAGATAGGGAAAGGGTTTATTTTCTTCGATGTATACTCGCCGGATAAGTGGCTTTAGTATCTCCCATTGCTGTCTTGTCATCTCGCGGACTCTTGATTCTGCGGACGATTCTTCGTGAAAGACGAATGCATGTTGAGACGGCCGATGCTGCTGCGGTGCTGAATCTGTCTTACGGACTGTCGAGGCATCCGGCAAGGCTGCAGCAAACAATGGCTTTTCGAAGAGATCCATCTCAGTGGATTCGGAGTATTTTCTCAATGATATCAATTCTCCGGGAAGCTAAGCTTCTTAAGGTTCCATCTTCAAGTCAAAGCGGGAAGATGGAGAGATGATATCGAAGTTGCGAGATGCGGTTTCGGACAAGTGAAGTGATTGGGCTGCAACCGATTGGATGAGAACAAAGGAACCGCACTCCTAATTCGGATCATGAGGCGTCTTCTTGCAGGAACGCTTGCCCTATCATAATCGACAATTGTATAACCGCTGAGAAGCTGCCACGGAAGGAACGAAGTTTCGCTGATCGGTGACTTGGATGGAAATGTGGTACTTTTGTTCAAGATCTTAGTCAGAATCAGGATACGATTACTACATCTTCGATTATTCCGTCAAATTGGTGTATATGAAGATATCTTATATGTCAGTCCAATCAAAAAGATTAGGATATTAACACCCTTGTTTATTTGGGCTCATAAATAATTGTCCAGGTCTGAGTGGATAAACTGAAATGAATTCCACTTAATAGTAAGAACGCTGCCCCTTCAATTGTCCCATTAGGCTACCTCACAGTTAAAAGCTAATGATGTCAAAATATCTTATAGGTTAGATATTTGAACTGGTCCGTCTTGC
This sequence comes from Stipitochalara longipes BDJ, assembly GCA_009732865.1. NCBI lineage: Eukaryota > Fungi > Ascomycota > Leotiomycetes > Helotiales > Hamatocanthoscyphaceae > Stipitochalara > Stipitochalara longipes. The sequence continues at coordinate 2,556,781 of ML769336.1, read as the reverse complement.
AGCATCAGATATTAGATCCTTGTACGATCTTCATTAGTTACATGTAACTTTTGAGCTCACAGAATGTGGCGCCAGCTGCATCAATCTGGGCGCCCTGAAAACGCTTCACATGTGCATACTAGCTGTCTTTACCGGCGAAAGCTGGGATAGGGGAATTTCGAGGGGTCTCGAAGGTATCGGGAGGGAACGTTTCCTTCCGTACGCGAACCACACCGGCTTGTGCACTAAAGAAGACTTCAAACTCTCGCTCCGCCAGGAGCCCTTTGTCCAGTCTTTCGATCTCTCAGGCGACACGTATCTGGATAGCAGCCACTGGGGTTTTTCCTCACTCTAACCGAGCTGACTCCAGCTGGACATCGGATTTATGATTCATCCTCGAATTGAACCTGATATCACGATTCACCTTCATGGCCACCGACAACCATCTCAACTACGAAACAAAAAGGAATCTTCTTTCCCAAGCAAGTCTAATAATTCTTACATACAGTCACTCCCGAAATCTTTGAGCAAAAGTGATGCCGCAATGATTCCCACAAAACATACATAGACACCTTGCCAACAGCGCTCTAGATCCAGACGTTATGGCTATCCGCAATATCTACTTCCAACCCAATGCTCTCCGTGCCTTCTTCCAGCGCTGATTGTTTCACATCCCCAGGACCAACCTCCGTTTCTCTATTTCCCCGTTGGTCCACATCTCCAGGAACACCCACAATCCTCACAGTGTCTCCTCGCCTCAACACTGCCTCCACATGTTCTCTTCGAGATTCTCGCATGTGTGTACACCTGCTGCAGTCGTTTCCGTTCGTGCAGACGCTCTGACAGGAACTTTCATGGCTGAGGTGTTGGTTGCAACCCATGCGTGTGTAGTGAGGTGGCTTCTTGCAGTATTTATTCGGGGTGGCGTTGGAGGATGAGGAGGGCTTTGAGGGTTTGCAGCCCATTGTGAGATGTTGGTTTCGTGTTGGGTTGTGGTTTGTGGATTTACTTAGGTACTGTGAGCTTGAGTGGGAGGAAGAGAATGTGGATACTGCTTGATATGCTTTCAGCCTGTGGATTTGTCAACTGAGGACTTGGTAAGGTTTTTGAGGGCCATGAAATAATGAATTCGTGTCGGAGGTTTGGTGCTTGGTGCTTGGTTGAATGATTTTGTCACGCATGCGTGATTCGCACAATTTGAAAGATAAACCATAGTGCATTGTCAATATCGGACACACATCATTCACAAGCCTGAGAGCAACGCCCTTCCTCAACAGTTCCTCCACCCTGAACATCATAATTCCCCACTAGGTGAAGATAAGGTGCAGCTCACTGTCACCCAAATAATTGTACACGCCATATCTCAACAAGCGTCCAGCTCTCTTCCGCCTCGATTTCACTTCAAGCTACTGGCCGGTGAGAACCTGCCACTTTCTGCTTCTTTTCCTATCAGTCCCTGAAGCATACCTCGGTGGAAGTTGTGGAATCTTACTTCTTCTCCTCAATTCTCTGCAGTTTTGGCAATCATTGTGCAGTCTACCGTGCCTGGGCATGTATAGCCGAGATGACGAAAACAGCTGAAGAAGCCTTTTTCATGGGGTTTGCAGGGTATGCCGCGTTTCTTGTTGGAGCGAGAGGAAGCCATTGTAATACTTGAGAATGAATGGATGATTGGAATTTGATTTTACTACCATGAGTTTATAGAGCGATGAGGCTGGTGAGGTGTAGTTGGGGTCATCGTCAACCAGTATGGCTGCTCTTGGAACAGGTTGAACAACTGAAGAGAAACTGTACATGCACACACAATACGTATTGCTACCAAATTATATGGCATAATCCAAGGGAAGACCTTCCAATGATTCACTTATAGGAAGCAAGGCGAAGTCAAGTGTGGACTCATAGATGGCCAACTGTCAGAGAAGCAAGAGTATATTTGGGTATACCATAAGCTTCGTCATCTTTATGATACCGCACGCATCGAAATCATCCCCAGTTGTTGAACTTCTGGAAATCGATTTGTCATTGTTCCCAAGAGCCTTTATTGTCCTTATTAGCACGTGTTCTTGTGCACCCTCGGCCAGTTGCTTCTCACCTTCGCAACGCGTCATTCAGTCTTCTCAGGTCCATCATGCCAGATTTAGTCCTTCAGAGTTCCTCGGTGCCTCAACTCATTCTTCATCCTCTCCTCCATTTCTCTGTTTGAATTGCGGATGTAGCGGCAGGTGGCACAGTCTCTCTTGCAGCGGTCCTTCTTGGGGCAGTCGGCGACGTGGGCTTTGCACATGGGATGGAACCTAGGGATGTGGTGACCGCACTTCTTGGCCGGCGTATATCCTCCTGGCAAGACTTCGGTTGAATTTCTGTTCCCCATAGTGATCAGGTGCTGGTCTTTGTGCTCGTTTGACTTTTGTGATTCGTTGATTGTTGAGACTGTGCGATTAGGAGTTCGCAAGGAGGAGGTTGGAAAGTTTGAAAGATCGGACCCTCCAAAAGCCGAAATTTTCACAAGTGTTTGATTCACAAATATGTCGGCACATCATCGGCGTCCGCCTGTGATGTAAATAATATTGACAAAACTGAACCAGCTGGCAAACTGCTCTCAAGGTAATACCAGAGATGACTTGTCAGGCCTTCAATCATACTTCTCATCTCTGATACTCTTCTAAGAAATATCAATTCTCGAGTTGGTACGAATTAACCATGCTTGATATATATTTGCTTGCAGTATCAAGAGAATATGGTATCAGTCAACTAAGTTGCCCCCCTATTCACCTTCGCTTAAGACAACACATCTTTCTCAACCCCCAAAGGTCGCTAGAGTAGTTTAACCTTTCTTCCTACAGTATCGTGCGCTTTTATTAATGGCTGACCACTTAAATTCAAGCTTCTAACTGTTTACCAACTCACTCTCGTTGTGACCAAGTCATGTGACTTCCCGGCCGCTCGGCTACGGGATCTGCGGGCGCTAACTCTATCGCAACATCTCGATGTCAAACATCTCCTCTCTTGTCCGTCAACCACAAAATGATATAGCAGCATCGAGATGAGGCGAACGACGCGAAAAGCCCTGATAAACCTCGGCTTATTCAGCACTGTGCTCCTCTTCATCATATACGTCAACGGGCCACAATCGAAGACCAAAACCTTCGCCTGGAACGAAATTCGCTACAAGCCCACCTCAGCCACACTCCCGAAATCCCGAGGTATCTGCCACGGCGTATCAGGGAGTTCGAAACCGGCGCTGGTCGTATCACGAGTCGCAGCTGATGGGGATGCAAAATGGCTCGATCCGTTGTCCAAGCTGTACCACTTCTGTGTCTACACAGTCGATGCGCCCGACCCCGATTCCAAGTACCTCCAAGTTCCTGCGAATCGTGGACATGAAGCAATGGCGTATTTGACCTTTATGATTGATAATTATGATCATATTCCATTGGCTGGTGCAGTGTTCATTCATGGAGCACGGTTCCAGTGGCACAACGATGAGCCTCAATATGATAACGTTGCCCTCCTCACGGCGCTGAATGTCTCAAGAGCGCTCAAGCCGTCAGGATACCATAATCTGCGATGTGATTGGAGCCTCAGCACCTGCCCTTCCTCTGTTCCTCCGCAAGGGAGCTTTGAGACTTCCTCTCAGGCGAAGCTTGTGCCGTGGGATGACCGCGCTGCTTCTGATGCCGGTCTCCCGAAGGCTCTGGCTACGATCTTTGGAGGTGATGATGCTTCTATGGTACGCCCAGCTGCTTCTGATGCAGTTCGCTCACAGTGCTGTGCGCAATTTGTTGTTTCGCGGAAGAGCATATTACGTCATTCGAGAGAAGAGTACATTGCCTTGCGGCAGTGGTTGCTTGAGGATAACAGAGGTGATCTTGTGGTTGGAAGAATATTGTCATATGTGTGGCATGTTCTGTTTATAGAACAAGGCAGGGCTGGGACCGAGGGGATCAATCTTGAGAACCTGAATAAGCGAGCATGCCCGAGTGCACAGGAGTGCTATTGCCGCTTATATGGACGTTGCAACCTTGAGAGCTGTACCTCAGGCAGCTGCTATGGACAATACGAGCTTCCAACAGATCTAAAGCTCCCAAATGACTGGGCTGAGACGCAGGGACAAGCCACATAAAGTTTGAATGTTGCCTGAGAGGTGGTACAATAGAGAGTGAGCATTGTTCTGAATGTTCCTGGACATGGAGTGCAAATCAAGGAGAAGAATTGTAGCCAGGCATGATGTGAATGTCCCAGGCTGCAGGGCATAATGGAGGGCATATTAAGAATCTGCCGCTTCCGTTATTGATGTATGTGAATCACTCAGGACATTGATTCACATATTTTAGTACCAACCACTACTGGTCGTGAACATCCCAATAGCCACGGGTTATAAAAGCTCATTCAGTTATCAGCTCTAGATGCTTTCCTTCTTCCATCAACAGCATCTTTGCCTCCGTTTTATCTTCGTCCACCTTCCACGAAACCTTAGATCTTTTGCGCACTCACTTCGTCGTTGCCAAGATGCATTTCAGACATCATAACACGCCTGAGAACACAGAAGTCTTTGTCCAGAACATGGTTGAGAACAGCCCAATCCAAGCTGGTGCAAGTCAAGCCAAGCTGGTCAGCCAAGGCACCGGCCAACTCCACCGCAAGCTGTCTGAGAAGATACATGACAGCTTGAAAGCCCATTCAGAGAGCTTTCTAGCCCCATCCCCGCACTGGCAAAAAGAATGTGATGAGGCAGCGAGGAGACACAAGGAGAAGCACGACCGTCATCTCCACTCCGAGGCTTCTATGACAAATATACTTGCAAGCTCCTCGGCAGCTGCTGGCTTCGGTGTTATCCATGCAAGCACTTTTACTGCTGCAGGGGACGGTCAACATGACTTCAACGCTCCGGGTCACAATTCTCCGGGCTACCACCAAGATCAATATGATTCGCAAGCATCTTCCTCCAACTTTGGTGCACCAGCAGTAAGCTTCGGTCGCCAAGAAAGTGGTATTGCTGCAGCAAATGGAAACCAGTATGAGTCCAAATTACCAGCCTCGCCCACTACGGCAAGAGAGCTGGCCGATGAGTCTCTGGGCTTTATCTCAGGACCCTCCTCAAACGACGGCAACTACACTCCTCACTCAAACCAAGTAAATAGCTCTGTACCAACAAAGCAAGCTCGGAACATCAACTCTCCTGCTCCGTATCCCAACCCCAGCACCCTCCCAGCACAACTCCAAATCCGTCCCAAACCCTCCACTCCTCCCTACCCAAGCCAGCAATCAAGCAACGCCTCTTACCCTTCGTGCACCGCCGAGGTAACAATCAAATCCACCTCTCAAATCATTGATATCATCCGCCAGCTGCAGATCGAAGGCTTCTTCAACCCGAGTAATGTTTTGCTTCTGCCATCCCAGCTGGAGATGAGGTTGAAGAAGCAGGATGTTGTTGGCCCGACTGGTGGAAGGGGACCCGTGGTTGAGCTGCCGGGTTGTATGCCTGATGAGCGAGGGTTTGGTGCCGAGGGGGATGGAGGGGGAGATAAGAATAGGGAAGAGGGAGAGAGTAGGGCGCATAGTGACGCTGAAGACGGCGAGATGGCTGACGAGGGCGAGAGTGAGAAGAACCAAGGCGGACATGATGACGAGAGTCACGGAGAGGGCGAGGATGGAGAGGGTGAGGATGGAGAGGGCGATGAAGGAAAGGGCGATGGTGGTGAGGGCAAGGATGGAGAGGACGGATATGATAATGAGAGCCATCACGAGGCTGGAGAGGATGAGCATGGGGAGGGGGAGGATTCTGAGCATGAGGGCCATAACGAAGACGAGGAGGCCGGAGAGACTGGAGACGATGAAGATGGAGAGAACGAAAATGGCGCTGAGAGCCATGGAGAGGAGAGTGAGGGTGAACAAAGCGAACATGAAGATGGAGACGCTGAAGAGCATGAGGATGAGAGTTACGAAGAAAGTGAGGAGGGCCACGAAGCTGAGAATGGTGAGGGTGAAGATGAGGACGGAGAGGGAGAATCTGACGATGAAGGTTATGTCGAGGGCTCTGATGAAGTCAAAAAATAAATGTAACGTGGATCATGTTGATCGTAAGACAGTTGAAGGCGGGGAATAGTCGTCTTCCAACGTGGGGATCTGGAAAATGTTTGGGTGATTGGATTGATAGGTAGATGAGTCTACCTTTGGAATTTTTGGTATCGCGCTGCGTCTGCATTGGCATGGGCTTCGCTTGACCGCATGTATCTTTTGTGTGAGACAATAGGCGAGCAGGCATAGACATCATCGTTGAGTTATTCGAAAAGCACATAATCTTGTGAAATGGGCTTGTTAACGTGACCACGTATCTTAATGTTCCACCGGAAAATACGGGCATCAGAAACCAATGACCATGAACAATGGCAAGATCCAAAGATTGCGATATTATGTATAAATCTCGAGGAAGGTAAATGTACCAAGGTTGGTTGAACAAATGTCGGGCTAGAGAATATGCCTAGGCAACTTCCCAGCACATGTAGAGAGCATCCCATACCGACCGTCGAATCTCTACAACTTACGAAAACCATCTAGAACAATTAAAATTTCTTAACTCTTGGCTTGTTCTCACCTTATCCTGAAGTTCCAAAACGCAGCAATGAAACTCAGTCCAGGATATCATAGTAACGAAAAATAGTTAGAATCAAGATTACGATTCAAAGCTTCCTACTGGCTCCTCTCCCGTCCTAACCCCTGAAGATCTCTAAGGAGAGTGCTGACCCCGCGTATTGGTACACTGCGCCGCATGCGCCTTTTGCTTGTGGGGTCCGAATTGCAGATCTCGCCGCGCTTGACTCAATCACAACAAATAAGGGACGACTTTGAGAAAACGATCGCCATCATAGGTATCTGATCCGGCGCCTATTGTGATGGAAGTTTCAAACTTAGCCAAGGAGCTGTTCTCGATGTTACATTGTGCTTCAGAGGCAGATGTCTCAGAATGAAAATTACGGACGGTCCAGTAGAATCCGGGGGATCAGCAGGCCCAGCGAGGAATTAGACGAAGGATCAGGCGGAAGAGAGTTATTCTTCGATCACCGTACCATTGAGTGGGAGTTTTGGCGCTTTGACTACTGCACGAAGCAGAAATAGCCAGAGATCAGCAAACGCTCTTTGCTGTAAGTTCTCCTTCGATACGTTCTATAAAGTCTGCAGCTTTATCCATCAACTTAAACATTAACAACCACTCAAACGCATTCAAACCTTACCTACTATCAACTCATCTCGCTCTTCTATTCAATTCATTTTATATCCTAAAACGAAATGCAGTTCACTAAACTCATCATCTGCTTCATCGCCCTCGCAGTCTCGGCCACTGCCTTCCCGAGCACCTCCCCTCTCGACAAGCGGCAACAGAGTTGCGGCTCTTGCGAGGAGGATTTGGAGGACGGAGAAGATGCCTGTGGGTGGGGAGAGTGTCAGGGCTGTGGGCTCTGTTAGTTTGAGGTGAGGACTTTCGACGTGTTACTTGATAGCTTTCGCTGACTGTTATCGCTAGTACTCGTTGGAATTGCGCGAGGGCCGCTGCTATGTCGAGTATAAAATGAGGAAGGAAAATGTATAGTGCAGTTTGCGGTGTCTGAGGAGTTTGAGGCTACGCGCATCTGGAACACCAAAAAATTAAATTATGAAATTCTATAAACAAGATCTGTTTACGTGTTGTGAATTTTGAGCAGAATCTAAGTATCACATGATGTGCATTGCGATGCGTACATGCCAGCTAGTGGGATACTCGACTAATCTACGGACTTCCTTCCGTGCATCTCTTTTGGGATCCAAATCCCGGAAGAGGTATGATTTACCCATAACAACTCGTAGACACGACCAATAACTGAGCTTATAGAGATAGGTGTCAACATATCAGGCATGGCCCGCGGAAGCGGCACCATTCGTAACTATCTCTGTCCCGGATAAACTCCCACCTTCGACAAAGAGCATTTTTCCGTTTCGAAACGATATCCGGACGGGCCGATCCGGGGAATAACCAATGAAGGGGAGCTGTCAAGCGCGGTGGTAATATAAACATATTTAACCTTAATAGATTAAAAGCTGGAGCGACCAGTCATATTTATTCCAGAGGTTTCAATGCCGCATGACGAAGTCATACCGTAGTGTCCGAGCTCTTGGTACAATAAACACTAACAGTCCACTTCGTTTCTATTTCAGGTTTTGCTTTAACCAGGCAGTTCTATAATAATGGTTCCGCCCCTGCTGCGTTTCGCTCGCTTGATCACGCACCTCATAATCAACCATGCATCTCAACAGACTCCTCTTCTGCGCAGCAACTTTCGCAGCCTGTGTCATCGCATCGCCTTCATCATTTCCTTCTAATCAGATATCGCCATCTCAAGATGAAGTCTGCTATCCGGCGGACAAGAACTCGCCAGATAATCAGAAACAGAGCTGCGCCGACTGCGAAAATCGAGTGATGGCTGGTGAGAATTGTTTATGCCAGCTTAAAATATGTCAAGGCTGTGGACTTTGTTAGCAAGTATGTGTATGGGGAGGCGTTTTGGCCAATCTCATACTGACATGATTTTGAGAACATATTGCAAGCTTCAAATTTCAGGAGCCACGTGGTTACGAAGGAATTGAAAAGCCGGACGTGACACTGGATGTCAAGCTGGTACTACGATTACTAAGGAAGCAGGCTTCCAGAAGATCTTTTGACGTTTATATACGAAAAATAAAAGAAAGCGAAGCTTGTTGTGTGTTTTATGGATAGAAAAAGGAGCTAGGAAGAGGTTTTCTGCGAATGGTACACTGCGGAAGCCCCGATCTTTCAAGGCCAACATATTGATCGTGGGTTTCTAGATATAAGTATATTTCCTCTGCAAAAATATAAACACATTAGAATGACTACTTTTCAATTTCTCGACTGTTGACAATGGCCCGCATAGGAAGGTATCCAGATCTAGAGTAAGCGAAGAAGCGATAGGGGAGTTCCCTGCACTTCGGTAACCTCAGCGGAGGAGGCAAAGGACAGGTATAACTTCAATCCTTGGCAGCTATCCACTACATCACATGAAAAGAGAACTTAGATTTTAGGGAGAGCGGGAGATCGTCGAATAAGATTTTCTGCACATGCAGACCTAGAGAAGATGCCGAGATAGCGCCCCGCTTCTCCATCTTCGTGGGGAGCCTTGCACGAGGCTTGTCATCTAGGAGCCAGCCTCTGCCCCATTTCGCAAGGGCTAGGATCTGCGGACGCCATCCGGACTTCGATTTCAAACTAATAAATAGCTAAATCGACATAGATCTGCAGGAACCCTGAGAAAATATTCTATCAACAGTAGCTGCCGAATTTGCCTGCCTGAGAGTGAGTTGATAACTAACTGTATGTATAAGCTCTATGATACAGCACATGGAGGAACATAGATCCGATCAAAATCACAGATCTGCAAAAGAAAAGCTGAAACAAGAAGCTTTACCTTTCCAACACATCAGTGGGGGCCTCGCATGAACTGCCGACTCCACAACGCTAACCCCGCCATTACAACGTACCGAGGTCTCCTGTGAAACTTCGCATCGACACTTCACCGCGCCGCAATCATATGCAAATGTTTTCCCCATCGCTACGTCATGTCCGCGTATTTCATGCCATCGAAGCCTAAATTTAATCTTTCTTTTGTGCTGCCTGATCGTTGCGACGCTCGACTAGCCAAGTGAAGCAACCAAGACGCCAACCTCGGCCTCTGCAACGCTTGGGATGGTCTATATTAGTGTGTTTGGTGTCGTATATCGCACGACTCTGGACGTCTTTTAATCTTATACCTTCTCCTTTCCAACTTCCCTTTTAGATGAAGATTATTCTTCTTTCTTTGTGAAGATATACTTTGGTCGTAACCTCGCGACGAGATCGAAACCAAAATGGGTAACTTCAAGATAACCTTCGCTGTCACCAGCGTCATAACTGCCATTGCGGTCTACTCAGCGCCCCAACTTCTCCCCGAGCGCTTTTCACGAGCTGTAATCCGCTTCTTCGTCTACGATCTGTTCCTCGCATTCTTCTACTCCGTTTTCATATGGCCCTTCTTTGTCAACCCTCTGCGCCACATCCCAGGTCCCACAGTAAGTTCAAATGCACCCTTCATTCCACTCACGCCGCTCTCAGAAAGAAAATGTACTGAAAACCAACAGAGCTACAATTTCTTCTACGGCAACGGCCCAGCGCAATTCTCCAAGCCCCCGGGACAAGAAATGCTCAATTGGGTGCAAACAATTCCAAACAACGGCCTCCTGCGCTTCAGAGGGTTCTTCAACGAAGACCGCCTCATCCCCACTTCGCCCGAAACCCTGAAATCCGTGCTCTCCGACAACTCCTACGACTTCGAGAAACCACCCGCGATCCGAAAGTTCCTGGTCAAGATCCTCGGCGCCGGATTGATTCTGGTAGAAGGCGACGTGCATAAGTTCCAGCGCAAGAACGTCCTGCCTAGTTTCCAGCTGAAACATATCAAGGAGCTGTATCCCGTATTCTGGGGTAAGAGCCGGGGCCTGGTGGAGGGCATTGAGAAGGAGTTGGATGGAAGTGAGAAGGACCATGTCGTTGAATTCGGGGAGTGGGCGACGCGGGTGACGCTCGATATCATCGGTCTCGCTGGCATGGGGCGGGACTTTAACGCTGTGCGAAACGACGACGATCCCCTCGTCCACGCATACAATGAACTTCTAGAGCCGACGATGGAACGAGCGATTTACTTTGCGACAAATATTGTCGGCCCTCAAGATCTGGTGCAGAAGTTGCCGATTAATCAGAACAAGGTGTTGAGAGAAACGACCGGGAAGTTGAAGTATTTTTGCTTGCAGACAGTGCGGGATAAGAGGGAGAAAGCTAGGACGAAGGGCGAGGGTGGTAACGATATTCTGAGTCTGTTGATTGAGTCGAATAATTTTAGTGATGAGGAGTTGGTGGATCAGATGCTGACTTTCCTTGCTGCTGGGTACGTTCCCCTTCCATCTTTTCTCGTTTTCAATGCTAATGAGATTGAAGACATGAGACGACGAGCAGCGCTCTCACCTGGGCAGTCTGGCTCCTAGCCACAAATCCGGACTGGCAAACGCAGCTCCGTGACGAGATCCGCGAGCACCTCCCCTCCATCACCTCGAACGAAACACCCACAGACGCCGAGATCGAAGCCTTGCCCATCCTGAACGCCGTTGTGAACGAGACGCTTCGCCTCTATCCCACAGTCCCGATTACCATCCGTCAAGCCACACGCGATACCTACATCGGGCCCCAACCAATCACAAAAGGAACCCGTGTACTTCTCGTCCCGTGGGCAATCAACCGCAGCAAGCACCTCTGGGGCGAAGAAGCCGAGGTTTTCTTGCCCGGAAGGTGGCTACAGCCCGGAACAGCAAACACAGGCGGTGCGAAGAGCAATTATGCACAAATCACGTTCTTGCATGGACCGCGGAGTTGCATCGGGATGGGATTCGCGAAGAGCGAGTTCAAGTGCATGCTCGCTGCTGTGGCGGGAAGGTTTGAGCTTAAGATGGCGGATCCGAATGAGAAAGTTTGGCCGGCGGGCGTTATTACTACAAAGCCTGTGCATGGGATGCATTTGAAGATGAAGAAGGTTGAGGGGTGGTAAACACGCTTGCGCTACGCATTTGATGAACTCGGTCGACCAACTGGGCTTCGACGTTCAGAGTGTGATTGAAGTCTTCGAGGTGAGATTAGAAGTGAAGGGCGATGCAAAGAAAGACGATTCGAGGCACACACGGGCATTGTACCAGGTAGGATGGGGCACTAGTTAGTCATTCAGGGGAATGTCCTACTCAAATATGGAATAACGGGTGGCAGTTTTGGTTGCGTACGGGAGAAAGCAGCTGTTAAATTCTGGAATCTCTAGAAGCTGGAATGAGTGGAATTATATTGCGGGTCTAAACATCCTTGTATATGAATTGAGATGCTTGACTTTCTCATGGCAAAGTGTCATCCTCCGGGTCCGCAGGCTTGACAAGTGTAACCGTCGCATCGTGATCCTTCGAGTACACCAGCAGCCCAATGACCGTGACAGCATTCCAGGGATTATCCGCTGGCTCGACGTCCGATGCCTTCGGCTTCTCTGGCTCGTCTTTCTTGACCTCCTCATCCTTCTTCTTTTCCTCCTTCTCTTTCTCCGCATCTTCAGGCTCTCCGCTCTCCTCCTCTCCAGGCGGACGCGGCTTGGCGGAGTCTTCAGAAACGCGGACCTTCTTGGTCGGATCGTGTTCTTTGGTTATTTCGACTTCATCCTTGTGTGTTTGCGTCTGCCGAGCATCATCTGAGGCGTGTTTTGGATGCGGCTTGGGGTCTTCTTTAACTTCTTTGACCTCTCGAACGTTCTTCTCGGGCTCTTCTTTGGCTTCTTCCTTGGAGTCTGTCTTCGTCTCTTTCTTAGTCTCGCCTTTGGATCCCTCGCCCTTTTCATCCGTCTCATCTTTGGCATCCTCCTTAGCATCCACGAAGGTCTCTTCTTCAGCGCCTTCTTTGCTCTCCTCAGCCTTCTCACCAGTCTCTTTCGAATCACCCTTCTTTCCCTCTCCAGCCTCCTCCTTCAATTCACTCTTAATCTCCTCCATCAACGCCTCCTTCTGCTCTTCTTTAATCATATCATCAGCAGCCTTCTTCGCCGCCTCCTCCATCTTCAACCTCTCTTCCTTCCTTTTCTTTTCCTCTTTCTCCTTTTTCCTCTTCTCCCTCTCCTTCTTCTGCAACTCCTCTTCCTCAAATCCGCCTTTCGCATGCGCAATATCATAATTCATCCCAATCTGCCTCAATTTCTTCGGATTATTCTCCGCCGCCAGTTTGACAACTGCTTCTACAACGGGTTTTGACGTGTCTCGCGCAGCCGTGATCTTGGGCAGGACTTCGTATTTCCCGGGCTTGAGAGTCACTTCAGCCGAGATGGAGCGGTCACCCCATGGAGAGGCGGAGCGCGCGCGCACGATGTAGTCGTCTTGCTCAGCTCCCTCTTCAAGCAGGAGGAACTCGAGGTCAAACCAATACTGGCCTTCTAGGCCTTTGAAGTAGCGGTCATCCAGCTATTTCATTGAATAATCAGCATCTCAATCACAGAGTATAAGAAGAAGAATTCTGCACTTACTTGTCTGAAGACGACAACAACAGGTCCCTCATTCTTTACCTCAATGACGAATTTGGTCTTCAGGTACCCAATGACCCATGATACATGGACAGAAGTCCACTGCTGAACCACATTCCAATTCTTGTCGAAGAGCCGCGTACGATTGATGACATTGAATTTCCTCGTGAAGTCACGGAAAGACATCCAGAATTCTCCGTCGTCGCCAAAGCGATGCTTGAGCTTCTTCATCCAGTAAGGAGTCCATTCTTTTGAGCCATCGCTCCAAGAGCCGCTCCACTCTCCCATGCCATTCCAGGCGCGTTTGCCCCAGGGGTTGCTTTGAGATAGTCAGTAATGTTCTTGATATCTTGCTCGGAATACTGACCGGATCAATAGCAACTGAACCTTTTTGTCATCCTCACCCACCTCCTCTACTGCCTTCAAGACAGAGTATGCATGACTCAAGGCAAGACCCTGTCTTGATTCGGTGTCCTTTCCCATCCATGGCGATGAAGCAGCAAACACGAACTCTTTATTCTCATTCAACAACTCCTTCCACAGCTTCTGCTTATTCAGAATTTTGTTCGTCATAATCGTCGTCGTAACACCACCCGTCATATCCTCAACCGCCTCGCCAGGATTCCCGCCAGCAATAGCATCATAATCTCCATGGGCTTTCGCATACGCCTTCTCTAGCAGCGGCAGCCACGTCTCATTCGAACTCTGACACTTCGCAAAATACAACGCCTCACTGCCCGTCTGATACCGATCCTTATACTTCTTCTCCTTCTCGCCGGTTGGATCATAATCATCGAAATCCGCATCATAATCCCGCATCCGCAAATATAGACTATCATCCACGACCGTCGAAATCCACTCCCCATCGCGATAAAACACAAATCCATAAACCCCACACTCGGCATCTCGTGCTACACAAACGCGATCCATAAGTCCTTCCATGGAGCAGAGCGTAGCAACAGCCGCAATCCACCAACAATCCCCATTACTCCCCTGCTGCACATCACTACTCGCAAAGCCGTCGACCGTAAAGCTAGGCTCCTCAAAAATCCAGTCGACGCGATGCACACACTCAGGCTCATTCTTCCTGCCGCCCCCAGCACCGGCCCTCAACGTCTGCATCAGCGGCACCAAATCAAGATTCACGCTCGGTCTCAGCCCCAGAACATTGGAAGCAAGCAGCGTAGTTAACGCAGCGCCCAGATCGCCCCCATCGACTCTCGGCGGCCCCTCATCGTCGGAATCTTCTTCCGTTTCCAGGCCGTGCAGACAATTCTTCCGGCCGCGGCGAAAATCTTCTTCAAGATCGAAGTCCGGATCAGTGTATTTCTCGTTCGTGCGCTGGCATTCGCGCACGATGCGCTGCACTTTGATGCGGCAGGCTTCAGCCGCTTCCTCGTATGAGGCAGCTGCGTTACGAACGGATGAGGCGCCGGCGGTTTTGGTGGGCGAGAGGATGTTGGCATACAGGCTGCGGGGGAAGATGTTGGAGACCTTTCCTGGGGCTTTGGAGATTATGCTGTCCCAGAAGTCTTCGAGGGTTTGCTGGGGTGGCTTGAGGTTTGGTGGTGGGCCTGGTGGGTCAGAGCCGGCGCGGGAAGGGGGTCGTGAGCCATAGGCTAGAGACATGGCTGCGAGCTTGGATGAGAGGTGTGAAGAAAGGATAGGATGCTCGTGATGAGAAGTAAGAGATGAGGTGAAAAAAGATGAGAGCAAGAGGTGGAGGTGAAGAGGGGAAATAGAGTTGTGAGCTGCGAGTGAGTTGTAAGTTATATGCAGTGAGACAGCTCAGCTGAAAACGTAGCATAAAGGGTCCAATGAGGATGTGCTGAATTGTGTGAGAAAATCGGCGTGGCGGGGGAGCTACTGCAGAGTAATCCGGCGGCCGTTCTCAGCCCCTCAGCCCTGTAGCCCGTTCGCGGGGTGGGGGTGGGGGCCGTCACGTGAACTTGGCACTTGAAAATAATCAAGCAGATGAACGGAGGCCTTAGGAATCAAAATTCGTTCATAGATTGGGCAAAAGGGGGAAATGGAATAGAATATTGCCACAAACTAACAATCCTTATCGTGTAATTAAGGGTTTGCTTCGAGCGGGGTGAACCTTGTCAGGGGTTGTTAGCGATGTCAACATGTTATTTAATTTAGTTCCTCCCAGAGGCAAGCCTTGGGGTTCCACGTATCGTCTAAAAGATTAATATCAGAAAGTTCATAAATTACGCCTACTGGATAAACTAGAAATCAGCTGGTTCCAAATCCAGCTCCAGTGTTTCTAGACAGCATACAAATAAGAACCTCTTACTAGTTCATAAATATCAACGATTGCTGTTATTACTTGTATTACTTCCTTAGTTTTACAGCTTTTATAACACCTCAAGGGTCTGTAAAGGTACTTATCTGTTTTCCAATCGAAAGTCAATGTTAATATCATATTAATATGATTTTATGACGTTTGCACTATCGAGGGACAAGTGCATATAGAATAGCTTTAGTCATTAATCGAACTATACGAGTATACTACACCTTTGATTAGGGAGCTATGGCGGAGCTTAGAGAGAGTCTACAAAGTCCTTGCTATATCGTATTGAAGCTTGGGGTCGGCTTTGTTTTATCGGTTGTATATTTGGAATCTTTTTATAAACTTTCGCCTTAAATGAGTGCACTCAATTTATTGCGCTACTGTACGCTCGCGAGGTAATTATATTATATTAGACCTAGCCATACCCACAAATTTACATCGCTATAATGTATTAAAAAAACGAATACTACTGTCTCTAAGAGCATTTATTCAGATAATTAACTTTTTGCTTTACGTAGCATGCCCAATTCATTCTTTTATTCGGCTCCCAACACACGTTATACATAGAGAAGCGACGTAAGTCTATACAATACCTCTTTTGATTGTAAAAGAAGTATTATTGACTATCCATCGGAGCTATAAAACTCTTTTGCTCTCTTGTGGCTTATAGGAACCCCCTAACCCCCTTCCAGACCCGCAGAACTCTCTATCAAACTCGTAGAATGTTGTAAACCCCCTAACTCGTGCTTTCCCGCGGTTCTGTATAGCCCGCGCACTGCCGATAGGGGCCCTCTTATTACAATCTCTCCTCAAAGTACTCTCTAGTCTCTACGAACGGCTACACCTGTCTAAAATTCGTAGCAGTAATGTGGGCCGGCCATTAGAGCGTAAGACGATAGAAGGAGAAGAAGAAGGAATGTGTGAGTATATTTGGTCTTACATGGATGCTTTTCGTTACATGGCAGTTTCCGGATTGTACGGGTCTTCCACAGTTGGTACTTAAACTGTTGCCAGGAACTTAGGTCGAGATAGAGAAGGCTGATCGACTTGCCCAATTTCGTAGATCTTTGAAGCATTTGACTTGCAGCTATCATGGAATTTGCTATGTTGAATTTTCTTCCGTCTCGAAATTTCGATAGCTTCAGCCTATTACTTGGACGGAAAACATTTTCGCAAAATTTACGTCGGCTTTTCGTTATAACGGCGTAAGAAGATAGCTCTCCACTTACTTTCCCTCACCCACTCAACGAAGTCTTCTATCATGGCTTCTATTTTGCTTGTATTCAAAAAACAATGGGCAGGCAGGGCACGAGGCTGGGCAGAGCAGCGCACCAGAAAGGCTACCCGTCATACCCCATGGTTGTTTCGTCCTCCAAAGCCCATATTTACAGAATTGGCTCAACCGCAGAATGGCCGCTGCAGACATATTCCGAGGCAGCTGATACACCAAACAATTCCTAGGACATATTCCTCGTCCAAACACTTGCCCAAGGTTTATTTTCCACCTGTCTTCTATCTAAGAATGCAAATTGATCAAGTTACAGACCCTGAAGGTAGCAGGTGTGCTCCTCAACTAGATGAGTGACCAGAATACCCGGACGTCTGGCAAATCTTAGGTCGTGCTCATAAGGCTCCCAACAAAAACATCGTCAAGCGCATGTTGAAAAGAATCGAATGGTCATCGACTAAAATTCAGCATAATGGTAAAAACTGGTGTTAAGATTCTTTATAGTATATCTGTATCAGATTGAGCCTTGTGTCTTTCTAGTTCGGGTGCTATTCGGGGTTATATGTATAAGTTATTATATAAATGATAAGGGATTAAAAACAAGGTACAGCCCTCATACAATAAGAAAAACTAGTCCCTCTTTGTTCATCTAATCAGCAACCTCATGAGTGTGCCTTGCCATCTGATCACCCTACCTTCTCTTCTTTTTGAGTCTTTGGGTTACACAATTGAATCCTTTAGAGCGGTTACATTGCAGAACATGCTTGGCAGTTGCGGCATAAAAATTTGTAAGCTCCAATGTGCAACGCTCTTGAGGTTACATTCCGCCAGAAGCAGGCGCATGCAGATGCGGCGTTAATATTCCCCCACCGCCGTTGGCTCCCCCGCTCTTGGCTGAACGGTTTGGTTGCAGTGGGGGCGGTTTGGCTGCAAGTGCCTTTGAAGGATTCAAATATTCATGAGGCTTTTCCATACATTTCATTTGTCCAACCTCAGCTGAAAAACGTGGCGCCAATCACGGGGAATGAAGACAATTCCATTGCACACCGTTTGGAACCCTTGCAATCTTGACTTGCGGTAGATAACATGCTCAAAGTCCACTGTTCGCCGTAGACTTTCCACAGCCTTGTATACGATGCCTTTCATAGAATGCTCCGGTAGCCATCTCACATTGACGGAATATTGAATAGCGGAGAAAATCGACTCCAAGCCACCGTTCCATACTATTGAGTTTCAATGTTTCTACTGTAGCATAGATTTTGCGTGATTCATTATCTATCAACGATGGCCTCAGCAGATGTTGCGACCCAGAACCCTGGAACAGATTGCTCCAGCGATTTTGAGAGCCAATCAAGTGTCTGTCAAAATGTACTTACAGTCGGCTACCTATGCTATGGTTCTCAAGTCTCGATGGGGAATAATCTTTGCTCTGGAGAATCATTTTCACATCCAGGCACTGTAACGGGATATTGTCCTACTAGCATGGAATCCGGGGATTACGCTACCACAATGTGAGCATAGATTATTCCTATAACAAATGACCTTCACTTGTGAAGAAGCTGAAAATACTGATATGTCTGGTAGTTGCTGTGAATCGGACTCCGAGTCCGTATGCAATCCATCGCAGCCGTTGTGTATTAGTTCAGGCCAAAGTTGCTGCGGCACGGGATATTGCGACGTTGGTCAAGAATGTATTCTCTATAACGGCGAAAACAGGTACGCAGAGAATTCCCTGTTCTCGATCCGGTACTAAACGATAGAAGGTGCTGCGCCAATCTTTGCGGAGATTTCTGTCTTGATAACAACCCAGGATATACTTGCTGTGGTGGGTCAGCGTGTACTTCACAGTGTGTAAATGATAAGTGAGTAAATTAAAATGCCGAATTGAATGCTCTACGACTGATTCCCAATAGATGCTGCTCTACTACTTGCGAAAATTCATGTCTCGATGGCACAGGTAATGTTTGTTGTGGGGGAACAACGTGCTCTTCTTCAAACTGCCTGAACAATAGGTGAGTAATCAAATGTAACAGATGCCATAGCTTCCTGCTAACTTCTAATAGCTGCTGCTCTACTGTTTGCGAAAATTCATGTCTCGATGGCACAGGTAAGGTTTGTTGTGGTGGAACGACATGCTCTTCTTCAAGCTGCCTGAACAATAAGTGAGTAATTGGATGCACCAGATGGCATATTCTCCTGATAACTTCTAATAGCTGCTGCTCAAATGTTTGCGGAGACGAATGCTTGGTAAGTAATCAACTTCTTCTCAGTGAAAATCCTCCTTTGTGCTTATCTCTTGAGTTGCGACTCAATTCACTTAAAACTCATGCATGTCTCGTCACTCCTGAGATTTGCTCCCGAAGAATTTCTACAAGACATGCTAACTCGAAGATATCGGGGCAGGATGGGATTGGAAATACCTGCTGCGGAGGAACGTCAGTTTGTTCTTCTGGACAGGAGTGTGTCTCAAACCAGTAAGATAACTGCGATGAATGCGTAGGACGGCCTCTCTGACCAATCGCAGATGCAGCTCAGTAGAATCTAGCTCACCTACGACTCAGTCTCAGGAAGCCTCGGTACCCACTACGTCGCCCCTAGCCCCAGCCCCTCCTCTCTCAACACAGGCTGCGCTAGCCGAGCTCACCTCAGACGTCCCCCTCAGTGCGCAGACTGATCCAGCAGCGGCTTGTTTTCTGTCTCCCCAGTTCTCGTGTTTTTACACGACCCCCCCTTGGTATCAGTCCTTGCCAACCGAAGCTCAGAGTTTGTATTCAGTCACCAACTCCGAAGCTTCTCAAACCGCCTACTGCACCTCAACAGCCATCATAAACTCACAATGTCCGAACAGTACCCAGAACTCGGGGAGCTCGGGGCTGTCACCTGGTGCGAAAGCAGGCATTGGCGCGGCCTCGGCAGCCGCAGGACTAGCACTTGCAGGTCTTATCGTGAAGTTTTGTTTATCAAAATTCTGTTTCCATCCACCACCTTTCAAACCAGTTCCACCTGTAATACCTCCTACATGGATTCCTCATGGCCCACCTGGAGGACCTACTGGACCGCAAGCTCCTGGGAATCCTGGACAGCCCACCGGCCCTACTAGTCCTCATCACCTGCCCACTCCAACGGGCCCACTCCATCCACCACCACCCCCGCACCCATA
Organism: Stipitochalara longipes BDJ; assembly: GCA_009732865.1. NCBI lineage: Eukaryota > Fungi > Ascomycota > Leotiomycetes > Helotiales > Hamatocanthoscyphaceae > Stipitochalara > Stipitochalara longipes. The sequence goes on along the minus strand of ML769336.1, from coordinate 2,537,003 downwards.
TCCGCCGCACCCGACTTCTCCAAATGCCCCGACGACTTCACCCAATACTGCATCGGGACCAACGACCGGACCGAACACCACTTCCACAACGCCAGGAAGTGACCCAGGGCATCCAGGTTGGGATGGTGTCTCAGGAGATCCAGGAGGATGGACAGGCGTGTCTGGATCTGGAGCCCACCCACCACCTGTACCTCACCATGGTCACCACGCAGTTGCCGTGCCCCTAATCATCGGCGGTATACGTCAACGAGACAACCGAAATGATAGGGCAGGGATTCGAGCAAACACTATTTCTCGGAAGGATGTTGGTTCTTCGCGATCTCGGCAGTCGCCCGATCGGTTCGCGGAGGGAGTGAATGAGGCGGGAGGTAGTGGCATCTCTGAGATGTCTTCGGCCCGCTCGGCCACTATTAGTTCGGTGGAGGATATTGCGAGGGGAAGTTGGGGCTTTGGGGTTCATGAGATGCAAGGAGACAATCTGTATGAGGTGGATGAGACAGCGGAGGTGGAGGGAGGGGCTAGTAGGAATGAGGTTGCCGAGGGACCGCGAAGATACGAGATGTCGGGCCATCAAGTGCACGAAGTGCCAGGATCTGATAGGACAGGTAGTAGGAATTAATGAGAATGAACGAGTTTGAGAACGAGCCTCGGAAGCTACTGATAGGAAATCGGGGAGCTCGCCTATTTAAGCTTTAGGAAGCCGACATCGATGATAATATTAATATAATCACGTACCGCAAATTGCAACTTCTTTATCTTTCTATAATAGTGTACTAAAATGAGATTTGATGTTGTGTGTCTTATTAGATTAGAATAGTCTGCTGTAAACTCCAAGCACATCTTCACGTGACGGCCACTCCTGAAGAAGGGTTACGATCGCTGGAGTTGATAATCTACCATAGTCAATATCAGGTTAATGTAACACGACGCGAGAATCAATTTGAGGGGTGCATGTTGCCGAGCTGAGAGAAGGTTCAGGGAGTAGAGACTCATAGTCTGATGGATAATATACGGTCTAGAGTGGAGCTCTTGCGTGTGTATATGAGTTTGGTGGTAGGAGAATGCCAAGCAGAATCAACCAAGTCTTCTGCCCTCGAACGAGCGAGTCTGTTCTAGCTACCAAAAGTAGCAAGCTGACCCTACCCTCCTCACTATATCATCTATCCCTAATCATATGCCCTGACCTTAAAGAAATTTCGCCCCTTTCCTTTCTATGTCCTTTCCGTGGCTTGCCAAGATACTGCAACAAGTAGGTCACAATGCAAAGCTGCAGGTGGCTTGGCTTCAGTTTTAAGCGAATATCATGCTTCAGGCACAGTGCGCGCAGAGGGTAGGTAGTTTCAACCACCAAAGCCTCAGGTTTACCCCTCTTCTGATCCCGTTTGTAAGGGTTGGTGAACGAATCTGGTTGTTTGCGCATGGCAAGCTTGGATGTGTGTTGAGCTCGCATCTTCTATTGGGTTGTTCTAGCGCCAAGGGCAGCCGTGAAGGTGGATGCAGTGGCTCTGACCAGGAGCATGCAACATTCTGTTGTACGGAGTATGCCTTGTGTAAACGCCAAATGCTGTCCCTCAAATTTCCACTAAATATGAGGCTGGAACATAAACCGTCTCGCGAGAAGAAACGATAGGATAACCGCTGGGGCTGAAGGTATTAAGCCACGATAGTTTGTTTTTCTCGGCACTCAGCCAACCCCTGAATTGTGAGGGGTGAACATTTATAAGTAATGGGATAACGGATCATTCATGGCCCAAAGGCTACAGCAAATTTTAAAGCAATTATTTGCTACGCTCGATTCTTGCCGACAGCAGCCATTCAGCAGTCAGTCCAGACAAAATGCAGCTTCTTCTCTCTCTTACAGCCTTCTTTATTGCTACGAACGCAGTCCTTACTTCTCTCGAGGCTCGTGGCAGCAAGTGCACCGATCCCAATGGTGCGGGGATGCAGTAAGTAGCCAAAATTTCTAGGCTAGTCTGCTTTATATGCTACACATGAATTGGAATACGTCTAACCTCCGATTCACAGATGCTACAACTCCTGCTCCCTTTCCTTTGTCGAGGCTCTCCCATTCACTACCTGCGATGACGCACTGTTTTTTAACACAGCAACCGCATCAAACACAGCCCCAGCCTGCTATTGTACTTTGCATTCGGGTAATCTAGGGTAAGAATTGGTTTCCTTGATAAACGCCCCCTCTCAAGGATAAGTTGGCTGTGTTGCTAACCTGTCCATTCAGATGCATCAATAAGTGCTGTGATGATCCGGACTATGCCGGTGAGGAGTCTTCAATCTTGGCGAATTACTGCGGTGGGCCAGCCGTTGCGGCTGTACCTACCGCTGCGGCGACTACAACTGTTGGAGACACGCCGGCAAAGACAACATCCGCTAGAGGTACAAAGACAACCTCTGCTGGACGTGTGGCGACTGCTACTGCGACAAAGAAGCCTAATACAGGGTCGATTATGGCACCTGCGCCTTTCGTACTAGGGGGAATACTGTCCTGTGGGTTACTATTCGTTGGGCTGTGGATGTGATCAATACAGAGTTACCAAATCATGGCATTGGATGATCTGTTGTTATAAACCTAAAAAATACTTCTATTGCAGCTGGTGGGGTTAGATTTGATAGCAAAAGCAATTGATCTAAATCATAGGAGAAACCAACCATCATACCATTGTGGGCTTTTACACAAAACAACTATTGCTTCCTAAGAGGCAGCCTCATTACTATTCCTAATCACCTCATCTTTGAAACTACTATCCAAAGATCCAGGCTCAACAAGAAAACGAGAGGGTTATATCAGAAAGAGTGTGTTTGAATACTTGGGAGTAGAATACCTTTGTCTGCTCAATTATGGTACCGAGTTTACTGCCTCCGTTCTATCTTAAGCAATATCCATCGTTACCTCGTGAACAGAACTACAGTCCCTTTGCGTTACCAATGAAGTCAAGTCCATCACCGTTGTACTTCTATCACGCTACTTTGTTGCTACAACGACAGCTCTCCGTAGCAAATTAGTCTGAGATCTTTAGTTGCACAGAATAACACGATATTTCGGTTCTCAGATCACAGCGGACAGACAGTAACAGAATAGCGAAAGGACCAAATGCAGCCCCCCAATAAAAACACTCGAAAATTATTCCCAGATTTAAATTTGACTTTCCTTATCACATCCAAACTCGATCCACCATACATCAAGATATTTCAGATACCTATACTTAGAAGAAATATCTTCTTAATATCAACCGTAGACAACGCAAACCCTTTTCAAACAATACTCAAGCTATGTCTTCCCTAAGCGGCGCCAACGGGATGCACCACGCTCAATTCCCAAATTACCGCCAGATTGACAACATCGCTGGTTGGGAATGCTACGAGTGCGGATGTGGATCCACGTTCAACACAGCTATCTCTTAATGGAACCCAAGAAATTACCCTAGCGCAAACAGACATCTTGAGCCACGTTGTGCGAACGAAGGATGCCATCATCGTCCCTGCTACAAATGCTACTATCAGGATCAGAACGGCAATCGTATTGCTCGCTGCGATGGTGAGGACCCTCCTGCCGAAAAGATACAGTCTCTCGCAGACATGGGTTACTAATTTGTGCAAACCTCAATTAGTCTTCCGATCGCTAATGTTAGTCTAAGTGTTATTAGTTGCTCTGTCTACATATGTAGAGCTTCATTCTTTCAGTTGGCATCAATCAATCAAGCTTGTTTCTATTCAATTTGAAGTCTCCCTTCGGTACTAAGGCCCTACTTGAAGAGTAAACATACGTTCACACTTTGCAGCCAAAGATGCCAAACCTCCTCATCCCGTATTCCTCAGAAACAAAAGTGACTCGGCAGTTTGCCATCACGCCATTTCACACCTGGTGTGAATCTTCCGAAAGCACAATTCAAGCCCCTGTTGCTCTTCTATAGCGCCATCTCACTTCATACAATCAGAGTTCTGCAGTTAGTTGTAATCCCAGCTACTGAAAAACAAGGATGCTATTAGGTGAGCACATGGTTCTAACTTCGAAGGGGGGTTTTGTAACTAAGTGAAAATAGGCAAACTGCACTATCTCGCGTTCCTTTCTCATTGAAGAAGTGTTCTGAATTTTCCTTTTGTATTGATATTACGTAGTATTGTTTCTATAAGTCACCATGCGGCTGTGTAGGCAAGACGTCTCAGTGAGGCGTGACATAGGCTGGTTCCTCTATACTTGCCTCTTACTCACAGGGGTGCCAGGCTGAGAAGATAACCCACTGCGAACTTCCCAAAAAACACCGTTGCCGAACACCGTCCGAATTTCCGCCAGCTCGGAGTTCGGCGCGGAACCAGAGCTGCTGTTCGGTGTCAATCCCTTTCAATACCGAGGCGGGTATAGCAAAAGCGTATTTAAAGTTAAATTAAATCCTAGGTTTTCAACATCTTCCATAAACACTAATTCTAGTCATAAGGAGGGTGTTTGTAATATATCAAAGGAGTGAGTGCGTGGGAGGACGTGGAAGACCCTATAAGGGTATAAAGAGGTTTTATAGGATCAACAGAGCAAGATTATAATAGAAGCGGTCCGTGAACAAATCACAACAATGCTAAACCGACGTAAAATAAAACTAGTAAAATTAGGTGGAGGGCCTATTAAGTGCGAATTAGGGTGAAGTAAGTCCCAAAATCAGTCGGTTTAGTGGTTTTTGAGCATTCGGGGTAAATATAGGTGAGTGAATTCTGTTAACCTATCCATGGTGCTTGCTGTGCCTCCACTATGGCTCGCTAAGCCTTGCTGAGCCTCGCTGACGGTATGCGGTCCTCGGGTCCTCGGGTTGAGGCATCCTTTTCCAGAGCTTCATGCTCATTGGTTAACCCTAACTGCTCTAGCCAGATGGAGCAGCTGGAATCGACATCTTTGCGTCGGAGTTACTTGTGCGGGTAAGATTTCTATAATTCATCCCGAGTTTATCTCTGAATTCCTCTTCTCTTTCCTTCGGTCTTCGGCGTACTGGTAAGATCAACTGATTGAAAGGGCAAGATCGGCAAGAAAGTTCGTACTCTTAGGAAGCATGAAGTTATTATCCGTTGCGCTGCCACAAAGTGCGTCCTGAACCCTGCACATCTAAACGAACTAGATCAGCAGACCAAACTGCTGAGATCTTAATTTAAGCTACCTTATTTGCTGCAATTTTGCGATCTGGTCATGGGTAGACGCACCTGGTGGCAGCGCATCGGGTAAACATTATCATTTCGCTGCGGTGTTTCGATGCAAGTATCCAGGCTTAGTTGTGGTGATTTGAACGTTTACCTAAGTCAGTTTAAGTATAAATATTTGTATTTTCTGTATTATAAACTGAAAATTTGGAATTCCGAAGGATACACATTTCCCTGGGATGAGGGCAATGCAGACATCTAACGAATCCGATATACATCTTACTGCAAGCGGCGTAGGAGTGAAATGATATCTTCAAGGTTGACTCGATGGTACGCTGCAGATTCAGGCCTGCAATACCTTGCGAGCGAGAGCGAGGGCGATAGCGAGATGACATCTTCGAGGCTCGCTTGATGGCACGCTGCAAACCCAACTCTGGATTGCTTCAGTCTGATTCGACTATTGCTCTAGCACAGCTATTCATCTCTGAGGCCAAGTATTGGCCCTTGCTGTCTGTCAGCAGTTCATATTTATACTCCTCCAAATTCCCTTCGATTTCCAAACGCTGCATTCACATCCAACTGCTTCAAAATTCATCATCCACACAATCATGAAGACCTACCACTTTTTCATCTGGACGTGCAGCGTCTTGCCGATCAGAGCATCCGCGGTACTGATCAATCAGATTCCAAGAACGGCTCCGACACTGCTTGGTCCCATCTATCTGCCTCCTACAAACAGTTCCTGGCAAGCACTTTCGGACGCCAGCATTCAAGCACAAAATGCCATTCTCCAAGCCCTCCAGCTTGGATTATCCGACTATGGACCTATAGATAACCAAACGACATCTTTTTCAGCATCAGTCTTTTCTGCAACGACTAACGAGACATTATTCGAATACCATTTTGAAGCCCCTGGGCTCAACGGCTCCTATACCAAGGGAAATCTAACTGAAAATACCATCTACCGAACAGGTAGTTTGGGGAAGCTTTTTATGGTCTACTTGTTTCTCGTCGATATTGGTGAAGGCGTATTCCTTGATCCCGTCACAGATTATGTCGTAAGTTTCAGAATCTAAATATACCATTGATGGATGCCTTCATTCTAACTTTATTCCTTCACAGCCCGAGCTTTACGAAGCAGCTCAAACTCAACCCGATGATCCTATTCGATTTGTAAACTGGAACGAAGTAACCGTAGGCTCAATGGCCTCCCAACTCTCAGGAATCGGACGAGACTGTAACCTCCCTCTATTTTCCCAAACCTGCGAAATTGCCACTAACAGTATATCTGCAGTGTATCTCGGTGACTTCGCGTTAGGCGGAATGGGTACCCCTTCTACATCTTTAGCAGTTGAAGACGGTTTTCCTCCACTGCCAAATGGATCTCTACCTACTTGTTCATTCTACAGCTATACCCTCCCTTCATGTACCCGAGCCCGTAAGTTCCCCCCACCAACTTACAAATATAACATGCATACTTACGTTAAATGCCAGAATTCTTCCAAGGATTAATTAATCATCCCCCTGCATTCAAGTCCTACACAACGCCCATGTACTCAAACTTAAACTACGCTCTCCTCGGCCTAGTCTACGAGAACATAACTGGAACCACTGTTGAAGAAGGCTGGAACAAGCTCTACCATTCTAAATTGAATATGCTGTCTAGCAGTTACGTGTATCCGGGCCTAGATGCAGATGCGATAATACCGCATAACGATTCCTGGGCTGTTTTCAGTTATAGTCTTGGGATACAAGCGCCGTAGGTCCCTTTTTATTTTTTTGTTTTTGTTTCGTGGCTCTTTGGTAAGGATAACGTAAGACTAATTATGCTTTTGGGGCAGGGCAGGAGGAGAATATACCAGCCTCAAAGATCTAAACACCTGGGGTCAAGCAATTCTCCAAAGCACCCAACTATCGAAGCTTGCTACTAGAAGATGGTTAAAACCCACCAGTTTCACAGCAGGTTGGACTTCTAACGTTGGCGTAGGCGCCCTCCCTCTTCTCCTTTCTCCCAAATCTCAAATTTCAATTCTCACTTCTCAAAATGTATCCAGCTAATATTAATGGATTGCTAGATACCATTCGAGCTCTACCGCCTCCCAATTACAGCAGATTTCTCAAACAACATCACCCGCATCGTAGACGTATACACCAAATCAGGAGATATAGGACAGTACTCCACATTCTTTGGTGTAGTTCCTGATCATGATATTGCTATATCTGTTCTTGCAGCTGGGGAATCGCCAAACAATGCCATTTCTGCTATACGTGACACTCTAATGGAAATCTATGTACGTTGCCTTCTCTGTACTCGTACTTCCACAACGCACAGACCCTAGAGCAGAAGATACTGATATTTTTTCTTTCAAAAAATTAGGTCAATGCAATAGAAGCAGCAGCTAAAGACCAGGCCTCCCAATCATTCACTGGCACATTTTCCAGTTCTAACATCAATTCATCAATCACACTTTCGGTTGATACCGGCCCAGGGGTGCTAATAACATCCTGGATCTCCAACTCCTCCAATTTTCTCTCTCAATCCAGCCCTTTTTTCCCGGGTTCCAACCTTCGCCTCTACCCAACAAATCTCGTGTCTCCTCCCGATGCAAACGGCACAATTTTTAGGGCGTACAGAGCTGTGCTTGCAAACAGTAGAGTGCCGGGGACGACAGGGTTGTGGCCGGAGACTAATGATTGGTGGCTTGAGGTGGATAGCACGGATTATGATGATCAGCCTATGGATGGGTTTGTGATTGGTTTTGGTGAGGATGGGATGGTGCAAACTGTGTCGAATGATGCATTGAGGGTTGTATTGGAGAAGGTTGATGATTGATTGGGGCTGCAATACTCGGAATGACATTGAAAAATGCCTTTGTTTGAGAACCAAAACTCGCGATTTCACTTCAAACCCAAATTATTATTTTATATCGATATACATATAGAAAGCCTAGTTAGCAGTCTGCAGTCTCATTAATTTCAACTCGATCTTGATTTCTATATATTTAGAATTAAAGCATTATAATGGATTTATTAATTAGAAACCATTGGAACTAATCCAGGTACCTTTCTCCGGGTTAAGGAATTAACCTTCTAGACGCAGTCGAACTCTCTCTAATATAAAGATATTTATTATATATAAGAAGATAATAGTAAGTTAATTATACTTCTATATTAACTTTAGAATTAAAGAGACTTTAAGTATTTTATAACTTAATAATCTTTAGAGTAAGAAAGTACTTAAAACAGTTTAACTTAAACGTACATCCTTAACTTTGCATTGTCGCATTTTCTGTTCATTGGGAGTAACTGCTTAGGGTAAAGACAATAAATATTTCCCGCCATTAATGCTACGCTTTGTTTCTCAATTATATGATACTCAAGTTTGAATCGACTTGCACAACCTTAACTTCAATATCTCTCTTTCGCTCCTCCCAATCTCTACCTCTGATGGAGATGTTTGCTTCTTTTTTCGTGGCTAGGCTTTGGAACCACCTCGCGCAAATTTTCAACCGTGCCAAACGTCCTCCCCCTCACACCTCGTCCTTCAAAAGCCTTCTTCTGTAACTGCAGCGTCCTCTCCGACCACCAAGCCCTCATTCTCTACTTCCCCTTTCTTTTCGCCCATGTGCCCGCAACACCGCCGACCCCAGCTGCAGTGCAAATCAGCAATCCGTGATTCGGTACAGTAGCCGCAAGCTCAAAGACGATGGCCATCCCTTAACGCAATGGCGGGTATGCTACGACGCATTGCTCGTGAAATTGGCTCTAGCGTTTGCGGGCGTAGTAACATCCCTTTTCAATCTCCATTCCCCGTTCTGGCATCTGGGTGCCTCTGGCCCCCAATTTAGGCGAGGTTCCTTAGCTGATTATGAGCGGGATGGAAGAATAACGAGGTGCATTTGCCTCTAGAGTTGGATGGACAGGAGGTTGACAAATGGATGGCAACCAAGACTTCAGACTTCTGGTACTACAGGTGGTTACTAGCATATTAGCTGCCGATGGCGATGGCAAGTTGCACGACAAGCTGAAACAACTTTAAGCGCTGAGAGGTAGAGCTGGATAGAGATATCAAGGCTCTGAAGAGGGCTGTGGATATTTTGAGGGTGTTCGTTGCCTTGAGATGCGTCCTCGTCGTGTTTCCATTGTCTGATTTGAGGCTTGTTAGCGCTGTATCTATGCGGGCGTAAGGAGTTGTGTTGCGCCTCAGGGTGGCGTCTTGGAAGTGTGCCTGATCAGCAAGAATTATAGGGGCTCGCCCTAAATTAAGCGAGATCTTCAGGGGCTTCGGCTACTGTTTCTAAACTCTCGTGACTTCGAGAAGTACTCGTCGGCTAATCCTCCCCCTGTTTTGGGCCTCCTCGCTAAGCTCAGCGAGCTGGCCCGAACTTAGTACGGAATATCCTGCGAGTAGGAGCCTGTCATACCAAGCTTCCATCTGGGGTCAGAGACTTCAAATATGCAAGTTTCTCTCAAGAGATAACGATGCTCGAAATAAATTACATGCCATGCGGGCAGGCATTTGCCCGCCAAGCCGCTGAGGCTGAGAAGCCACAGCTTCGCGAGCAAATGACACGCGACCCCCAAAATTGGTGGCGCGTCTGTGGAACAGCCATGTCTTTAATTTATGTTCCCCTGAAAACTTCCTTCTGGGCTTCCGAAAATGTTTATAATGGCCGTGCTGCCCTGCTAGAAGCAAGGCTCTTCTCCCTTCCAAAGAACCTCCAACTCCAAACTCAAAATTTCCTTCGCCCGCCGACAGCACCTCCTCGAAACCCCACCTCGTCAAAACCTCCAACATCAACATGACGAACGAAAAGATCGAAGAGAACCACAAGCCGGAAGAGGCTGAGAAGCCACAGAGCCCGCTCGAGAGCTTCCTCGGTGTATTCAAGAATCTATTTGGCTGTATAAAGAATGCCGAGGAGGCGTACGATCATGCTCCACCAGGATTGTCGCAGCAGCTTCCGCAGAGTGTGCAAGTCCCGCAACAGGTGAGTTTACAATTTGATCTTCTTGTAAATAGGAAGTTTGGAGAGATGCTGACTTTCTCAATCGCAGCCTCAACCCACTACGCAGAACTAGCGATTGGAAATGTTGATTCCGGGACCAGTGATTGCATAATACCCTGGGATCTCAGCCGCAGCGGATTTCTTGTTGTATCTTGGGGGGGTTTGGCAAGTTGCTGGCTGCTGCGACACTCGTGTTACTTGGGGAGGAGGAATAAGTTTGTCTTCTCATGTACATTCTTGGGTTTTAGATAGGTTTCGTTGGGGAGAAGAGAAACGGAAGGATTGAAGGCGTGTAGAAAGCGTGGCGCTCGGCTCGGAAGTCTGGAGACATGTTGTCCTGATTTACAATATGTTTTTTATGTTGCCATCAAGTTTTTAGAAAATTTGAAGACATGCACTTCGACTTCGTTTGCCATTTTTGTTTATGCTTGTCAATCACGAGATTGTGCCGTCAGGACAGATATTGGTTGTCAGTTCAACTTTGAGAAATGTCCACACCAGTGGTGATCGAACTCCAATTCAAGTTACGTACATCCTGTAATAGTGTTGAGTTGATTTGGTGCATCCGCGAACTCTTCCCAGATCTTGTTGGCCAGTTGAATTACAGCGAGAAAATCGCTAATGCTAAAGCCAAGGCTCATCGTATGTATCAAGCATAGCTCTATTTTACACCCAAGGAAGTGAGTGTTTCTATGATTTTATGGCGGATAAAGTTTTGCTATTGCGAAGATAGAAGTTAAAGGCGAGAGAGTAAGGAGTGTAAGCTTATGAATGTAATCCGTAAACTTATGGCTTATGACAACCGCATCAACCCATCTCTAATCTCCTTCCTTCCTTCCTCCTTCCTTCCATATTGGCATGCCCGAACCGTATCAACAATTATCACATCCTCAGTCTCCATCTTCCTCAACCCCAGCCGAGGTGGTAGGGTCACTTTATACCCACGTGCTACATCCTCGACTCCTTTAATAGCTTCTTCGACGTCTGCAATGCTTTGGCAGCATGAGTCAATTGCATACCATTGTTTGCTGAAGAAAGTTGCAACTCTACTTTGCGAGTCGGTGAGCCAATCGTCGATGAAGATGTGGAAGTAGAGCTTTCACTGTTTGGAGGAAGTACAGAGGCGAGATGAGTGTCTCGAATCTAGAGTAGAGTTCGGCCCTTAGTTCTTCTACTGCAACTCTCCTTCCACATCATCATCTTTCAAGTTGAAGCTGCCTGGAAACTGTTTTTATTCATCGTCAAGCCGAGGGTATTCCACTGGACGCACAGTTTGCTACTGTTTTTGCATTGAGACCTTCCTAGTCTCCTGCTAGCACACCTGCCTGGTGGCTGAATCTTCTCAGCTGCCGCCAAGCCCAAGCAACTTCTTCCATTCAACCATTTTGCCCTCTTCGGATATGTTACCAGGGAACCGATTGTGCGTTAAAAATCCAGGGTTATGTAGAGGGGAAGTTCATTCGTGCTGGTTGAGGTAGCAATCTCTGCATATTGGATCTCTAATCTAGTCAATCACATTCAAAAATCATCGCTGCTAACCATGATACAATTCGAGAAGTCTCTTGACTGCATGATGCCCATTCTCTGACGCTCTTCTCATAGCATTTTCATACTGTTCCTGTCCATCTTGAAAGACATTCGCTCCAGAGTTGAGGAGCAGTTGCACCATGTCAATCCTTCCGTACTCAGCCGCCCCTTCCAACGCTGTCCTTCCATCGACCTCTGCGGCGGGAGCATTCACATCCGCGTCGTACTGCAGAAGTACACAGGCAATCCCGAGAAGACCTTTGATGGCTGCAAACTGTAGTGCCGTTGCACCGAATTCTCTCGCTGGTGGCGCGTTCACATCTGCGCCTTCCTCTAGAAGAAGTTCCACAATTTCTTTGCTTCCATCTCTGCTCGCCATCTGTAAGGCGGTATGATGCACATTGCCAAAAACGGCATTTGTGTTTGCCTTGTATTGAAGTAGCAGTCTAACCATTTCGATATCTGGACACCTCACTGCCATCTGAAGTGGTGTTCCGGTATCACGATCCGTATGCAAGTCGCATGTTCCTTTTCTCGGTGGAAGAGGCACCGCATTCGGATCCGATCCATTCTCGAGAAGTATGCGTACTGTATCATGCATGTTCATACATACAGCAGATTGCATTGGGGATTCACGCATACCAATCAGATTCGCATCTGCATTGCCACCTGCGTCTAGCAGCATTTGAACTTTGCTCTGGCTCTTCTCATAAATGGCTACACGCAGAGCAGCCTCTATATAAGGCCCCAAGCGACGATCAGCAATCTCCCAGACGGTGTTTGGGTCAGCACCACGGTCAAGAACCATGCGAACAATCGGGTGGTTGACGGTGGTATCATGTTTGAGGGCTATCATCAACGTCCAAGACAATAACCAATTGGTCTGTTTGATATACTTTAAGAGCCCATCAAGGAGAGCCATGGTAGTATTCAAGTCTTGCGCGCTCATTGCTTTCGCAAGCGCTTCGTGACCTACATTCTCACTACAATCTGGTATGTCGCAACTGCCAAATGCCGTGAGAAGGACTTGAAGTTGTCGGAAGTCATTTGTGGCCTCTTTTAGAGCCAGGGAATCATAAGGGCTTGCACCCTTCTGAAAAAGAGAGTTCACCACTTCCCAGTGCCCATTCTTGAGAGCAGCTGCAAGGGGCGTCATGGAACGACTTGCAGATCCAGGAGGATTGTTGACAGCAGCCCCATTACACAAGAGCGTGTCAATCAAAGGAAAGTTGCTTTTCATGATTGCAGCAGTAAGGGGAGTTATGCAAGTGCACGCATCCAATCCCCTATAGCCATTGGCTTTACCCATAGCGTCTATGCTAGCACCGGCGTTGAGGAGTTTCTCAACCACAAAATCATCGCCCCAGTCGACAGCCATAATTAGTGCATCACCACAGACATCGTGTATATGAACGCAACTCGAAGTTGATTGCTTATCGTAGCTAACGCTGTGGAATGCCGTTTTGGTGTTCAAGATGGAATCGGCATTGAGGAGTTTCAAGACTGCCTTCCGATCTTTCTTCTCGACTGCTACAATTAGTGCAGTTTTGCCAAGGTAGGACACGCCTTTGACATCCGCACCAGCCAATAGAAGCATATCCACGATATCATCGTAACCCTGATAGACTGCCGAACGTAACGCGTCTCCAAGATACAAAGAAATTGACATATTACACCTTGAAAACTTGTCAATAATGAAACCCAAGGTGTCAATATATCCCGAGTTGCAGCAGTCCGTGAGAGCCTCATCCAGCTTATTTGGAGTTTGAAGAAGTCTGTAGCCGTTGGAAGCTCCAAACTCGAAGACGTACTCTATGATAGGTTTTTCCCCTACTCTTATAGCCTCAAATAAAATCATCCTTTGTGTTCTGATATCCGATCGCATCCTGAGCAGTACCCTTATATTTTTCCCGCTGCGGTCTCGGCGTATGATGCTGCGTAAGGCATCTGATGATAAAGGAGCTCCATGATCTAAAAGTATCTTTATAAGCTTGACACATCCTATGGTGGCAGCTTGCTCGAAGGAGTGTTTGGTCATTCTAGACGACCCGGCGCGTATCATCATCTGAACAATTACCAGACTTTCTGTCAACACACTTAAATCAAGTGTTGTCCAGTAGCAACCTCCTTCTTCGTGGTCGTGGTCCAAGTATTTTGACCAATAACAATCCCCAACCTGTCCGTCGACATCAGCCCCAGCATATAGGAGACTTTGAACTACACCCATGACCCTAGATACTCCTTTCGCACCTAGGAATAGTGGCTTGCGTTTGGATAGGGGTCTTGGTATGGAGTCGTCATCTTCATCCAACAGTCGTTCCTCTCTGCTGTAAAGACATTCCTGGAGCGCGGAACAACCTTGTCCCGTCAAAAAGTTTACATCTGCTCCTCTGTGAATAAACGTATCGACGAGCTCCTGATTCCGATATTTGGAAGCCACTGTCAGTGGTGAGTGCCTCTCTTCCATAACTGAAGATAACGCATTATCAAACGATGGTATACCCTCTTCCTTCCCTGACAGATTCTCCGAGCTCAACTCATGAACATTCGGATTGGCAGCCGCCCCAGCCTCCATCAAGGATTTAACGAGAGCGAGGAAGAGAGCGGCCTTTTCTTCATCGTCTACATTGCCGTCGAGATAATCATCGTCGTCCTTATTGGGATCATAATCACATCGGGATTCCGTATATGTCTCAGTTTTAGGGCTCCAGAAGTATTCACTTCCGCGCCGGTACTCTCCAAGAATAGCAAGAACCAACCCGCTGCTTTTCCACCCATGGCCAGGTTGGTCAATACTCGATCCGGCATTGACCAGTACATGGACCAGTTCTGTGTTTCCTCTGATGCAGGCAAACTGAAATGGATTCATAGTATCGGGGATTCGTGAGTGGCGGCAAACGTGCCCGTTAGGATTCACTCCTGCTTCGATCAAGAGCTTGACCTTTGAAATATCTTCAGCCTCCACTGCCAAGCGAAAAAGTGTTTCGCGCAGTGCCTCCGCAATCGCCCCTTTCGCTGAGACCACGGTCCTTAGAACATCTGGGCCGCTTTGGATGAACCATTCATACAATTTCTCATCGCTAGTGTCTCCAGGGAAGTTGTTTGAGACCAAGAACATTCCAAGATTTAACAATTGAAGAGAACCCGGTTTCTCGACTTGTCCTAGTGCAATCCCTGCGGCACAAGGCTCTTGTTGAAAAGCTGAATTGGGGAGCAGTGAGTTTATGATGGACAAACTCTCCTTGTCGAGATTTTTCTGGGGGGAGAGCTTCTTCAAGAACGGTATAAGTGCCGAAAAATCGGAGTCAAAGGACTTGATGGCGTCTGCGATGAAGCATAATTGTTAGCAATGGCTTCTACAAATGAGCCTGTCCATAGGTTACCAGCTAAGGGTTGCACTACTTCTTGGAATTGAAGTATGGGCAGGTTCTCAAAGACAAGTCTGAAAATTGGTATCGCGGTCGGGGTGCGTATATCGAATCTAGGAGGTGTTTGGGGAGGCATAGCTAGTCTCCGTTAACCAGTGGTCTTGAGTTTCGCGTATAAGCTACTCACCATAAGCTTGATTGCACTGCTCCGTGAAGGACATATATCCCTGACGAGATATCTCCTTCTGAACTTTCTTCCTCGGCATCAGTTCACTGTCAAGATAGACAGCACTATCTTTGCCCATGCTTTTCCTTTTTCCAATCTTTTGGCCAACAATTTTCCAGTCGTCCTTTTTGTGGTTCTTCTTGAATCCCCATTCTCTGAACTTTTTTTCGTATTGTGCTTTCCTATGTAGCATCATCAAATCAGCCACCATCAACTTTGGAGACGATTCCTCGGCGCAAGTGTACTTACGTTGCCTTGAAACCATGTCTTCCTTCCATAAACTTGATGACACCATCGGGTCCTTCAAGTTCTTGCCCGTTCACGATGTAGAGACCTCGTATTGCATTTTTGAAGCGCTCCCAGCCTTGCGGGTCAACCCCTACGGACATCTTGCACACGTGTTTGCGCTCAACACAATGTACCAGAATGCTCAATTGAATGGATTGAAAGAAGACAAATGTGAATGATGGTATCAATTTTATCCAAGGAGGTGCGCACCGTTGTGTTCAAGAGAAACAGCATCGAAGGCAATGAGAAGTCAGAGAAAGCATAGCCACGAACATCTGGCTTTGGTGCAACATCGGGCTGAAACGCCTATTTTCTATTCGTAGATTCCAAAATCTGAGCTGCAGCCAATTCAGCGCCTCACCGCAAATTCAACATGGCTTGGCGTGTCTCTTGCATTGTTAAATTGTCTCCGCGTTTTCGATTGGTCGATCCCAAACCCTGCCTGCGTCGAACTCGCCGTGTGGCGTTCTAGGGTTGTCACCACATTTACCCTTATTGGTGGGTTCCAAAATCTTTTGCGGCGCGGTCATTCGGCGGCATGGAATAGACGGCGGTCCTGACATGTGCTGTCAGTAGATCAAGCCTGTTTGCAGAATGGTTCAATTTCAACCAAGGAGATGGTACACACGTTAACTGGCTGCTCCCCAAAATCTGTCCACTCGGTCTTACTTGAGAGCTGTTCAAGATCCCACTAGGCGGAGCCAGAGGCTCGATTTGCTTCTAACAATACGGGCGCTCAGATCACAAGCGACTTTACTTAAGCTCCATTCATTGGGGAATTCCAAACTCCTCTGCTGTACTGGCAGGGAAGAAGCAGTAATGAGATATCCATTGGAAATTTCCAAAGTATGCGGCACATATCCAATGCCATGGACAATGGATCAAGGCCGGTGGCTCAACAAGTCTCCACTATAAAGCCAATATGAGAGCCCTGGAGTTGAATTTCATAGCCTCCTCACACGCTTACTCTCTTCGATTTTGAATTCCAGAACCAAGCCTTTCCATTTGAACATTCATATCTTGTCCTCAAAAATGAGTCTTTCGCCAGAGGCAATCATTGGATTGGTTACTCTATTTGTCACATGTATGCCGTCCACCTTGCTTGTACTAGGCTGGGTCAACAGACGGAGGAGAAGGATGAAAGCCCTTTCAGGAAATGGTATGTATTGGAATATCTGGAATCATTAATGCTGTCTGATATCTTGGGTAGATGGGAGGCTTCAAATAGTCCCGGTTTTCAGACGTGATAGCACAAAAAATGATCTACACAATGCAGATGTTGAGAGGAGGCCCCAGTTGGGTGCTGTTAGTATTTTCAAGCACGGTGCGTTGCAATTTTACCTGATCTAGCTTACATCATTGAGAATACTGCTGAATCTCTTGGATGTCTCTAGAAACTGTTTCCTTCTCTTTTCAATCGCGGTCGTATGTTCACATATTGTGCTAAAGGACTGCCTTGGAAAGGTTTCATCACTCGGGTTCTTTTTGTAATTTTATAAATATTAGTTAGAAGAAACTACAAAGGCGCCTAAGAAAAGTAAAAATAGGATGAATAATCCTCCGTCAAGGTCGCTCGTGCTCCAGAGGTCCATTGCTTAACTGAACCGCGTCAAGTAACACGTGACACAACTTTCAAAGCCATGATGGTGTTTCCGTGGGGGCCCGACTCCGCAGCTCAGGGCTTAGCACAAAATGGGTGTAAAATCCAGAAATTTACCAATCTTCTTCAACTACCTCCACTTCCAGCTCCCAGCAACTGTCTTCATCATGCAAGTTGGAGATATGCCAAGCATATATCCCAATCTAAATTAATAAGATACAAAAGAACTATCCCTTGTGTGGTTTGCGGTGCTTTTTCAGTTAGCATTGGAGCTCGGTGTTGGATCTGGATGAGACGGCAGAGCCCCATGGCCCCAAGTGGAAGTTTGAAGCAATTTTGGCAACAGAAAATATTGTGTTGCAAGGCCTAGAGGTTTCAATGGTCCGTGTTGGGATGATTGGGGCCTTACGTAGTTGCACTTTGGTACACCGAATTGTTTTCAGTCCTGAACCAAACACCTGACCCCGCAATTTATTGGTATAAATCCCACCAAACCACTCTTGGCTGTCCCCCTTGAGCAACCTTCCATCTCCTTATTAGACCGAAACCACCTTTGTGTTACAAGGTCGCCTGCCAGTCCTCATCCCGAGCTTCAGTCGAATATATCCCCCGATTTAGGGCACCTGACGGCAATAGTAGCTCAGTGTAGGGTACCGACAACCTGGCTGGTGTGAAGACAACCTGGAACAATTACCCAGGAAGAATATTTTCTGGCTGCCCATATGAAGGCAGAATCCACGCTCGGCATTCCATTTAACAAACCCTGATTCCAAAAACGAGCAAGATTCGACTAACCGATATAATAGACAGATTCAGGAACTTCTAGTTAGTTTTCTTAATTCGCCCGTCAAATTCGAGACATTCGGGTCTGATGCATTAGGGGACAGGTGGAGCCTGTTACATGTCTGGCAGAGCTATTTGATAGGTATCTTCGGCGACATGGCGCCATATTAAATACCGCAAAGTCCTTCGAGCCACGGAGATCATCTCCGCCTAATGCTTCACAGGAAAAAGTGGAAGTGGAGAGCATGAATAGCAACCTTGAAACCTTTATGAAAGGGCAATATCTCAGAGCAGGATTACGTTTACCTGGAAAGTCTCTTTTGATGGCTCGGGGACGCCTGGATAGCCATAAGGTTTAGTCAAGTGGTTCTAGTCCATAGAGTAAATAAACCCAATCCTACAATCAAGATCGCTATAAATATTGCATGAGTTCGTCCTAATATCCGTTGAGAATGTTCCTGCGTTTGGATCTGTACTAGTGGAAGTCTCACATCTCGTTAAGGCTGTCTGCGGGTATTATACTTTCTCATGCACTATTTAAGGTGGGAAGAGAAATAGAATGCTTACGGTACAGTAGAGGTATGGATGGGCGGATGTAAGTAGACGCTAGTACAGAGCGAATATTTCCCAAATCATAATAGTCAAGGCTGTGTTGCGTTTCACGCGTTCAGATAAGTTTTCACTTTTCAGCAAATCCAGTGAGGTGGCTTGCTGTACTGTAGTGCTAGAAGAAAGCGGATAGTATTCTGTGAATTTCCCGTGGCTTCGGTCTGATATACTAAGGAAGTGCAGAATAGTGGTCGAAGAACATAGCCTGGGGAAATTAGTAGTGAAAACAACATTCGGAACACAGAGACGAGAGAAAAGAGTAGATCCGCACTCCACTACACTCCACTCCACTCCACTTCGACCCCAGCTCCGCGTCCACTTAACGTGGCTAGCCTCTCGAATTCCCACCAATGAATCCTCGAATTTGAACACGAGGAAAGCGGGTGTGACAGTGGGTCAAGAGCTGCATCCAGATCGATCGGCCGATCGAATCACGACCCAATAACCAGGTTGCGTTGTCGGATTGGGGGGTTGTTGAACCTTGATCCCGACCTCGACTAAATACACGTGGTGTACAACCTGCTCTGCAGTCTCAAGTCCACGCATCTTGTGATGCTCGACAGCTAAAGATGACAGTCAGTGAGAGAAAACCGTTGTAAGAACAGTTTTGGCGTTTTGGATGGAGTGATATTTTGGCTCCCTTTCTCTAGAAGGGTGACAAGCAGTAGCAGCTTTCGAGTGAACGCAATTAGCGAGGAGCCCCTGAATTAGCGAGCGCCCCTTGTTGGAGGAGGCGGTGATGATGGAGTCGATCCCTACTTTCAAGAATATGTCTGTCCTCGCTGGCAATTCCTTTCTCTGTACATTGCTGCAACTACTAGGATAAGGATTGAAGCAATTGTCTTCCTTCTAGTGGAGGCCACGTCAGCACCAATGTCATGAAGGCCTATCGCAATTCTGAGAGGCCGCCCTGAGATTCATCAACATACGCTATTCGTTTCTTGATCTCGAAATATTTTGGGATTGTCTTGAAATATCTAAGATAGCGTCAGCAACAAGTTGCAAGACCTATCGCATTTACAAAGGTCCCCAAAAGCTGTTCCTTGTATGCTCGCGTCGTGATACCCTTCTTGACTAGTTTTTGCAGAACGCAGAGGAAAGCAGACGCGGATCGTTTCTCCCAATTCTAGAAACGCGCCAAGCGCAACTACTTGCGATTTGCCTCTCTTCCTCCTTCTAGAAACATTTTGTCTAAACTTTAATGATAGCAACTGGGATACTGGTGCCGACTGATCATCCCGGCCGAACTAGTGGCGGTGGGGATGAGATGCGATTTGTCGGAGACTTTATAGACTCGTGGCCCGCGGTTTCGGATTCATACCTAGTGTGGGGTAGAAAATGCCTTTTCTGCGTGTTGTAGCACTTGTTTGCTGGGAACGTCCTTGGAGAGAGAAGGGCCTCCTCCGTGGCCCAAGGTTCTTCCCGCGCTGTTGCTGCAGAGGCACTTTCAGATGATGCGGCATAGCGGCATAGCCCGTGTAAAACGTGTGCCCAAAACTCACGTCCTACAGGAAGAGGCGCAAAAAATACATTTTGTTTCACGATCGAGATGCACAGATCGAATTTTGAGAAACAAAGTTTCATTCGCTCTTGGGCCAGTCATCAGTGATCGTATTGTGCTCTGGCCATGTATAATTTCTGGAATATACGTCCCCTGCCGCTGACTTGCAGAATCTTGGCCTTTGAAGGCAGGGATTTTCATCTGGTCGTGCAGTGACAGCTCCGAATACCACCTTGGAAGTCAGCCATAACTCCAATCGGATCCGCCATGACTCAGCATGAGCTGTATTGAGAAGCAACAATCTGAATTGGTTAAAGACAAATTCGCAAGAACGTCCAAGAGAGGTTAAAGGCGACGCTGCTAAAGAACCCACCTTCCCTGTAGAATGGTTTGACGCCGATTGGGCCGCTAGTTAGATCTACGTACACCACCAACGCCTCGTCTCCGGAAAATATCCAACGACGTCCGCATGTGAGAGATAGTGAGAGACTGATATTCAGGACTTCGCCCTTGTATCAACGATCGCCAACTCTTCCCGATGCAAAACCGTCTGAGCAATGCGACGAATACTTTCTAGAACAGGTGGTTATTGCGACTCATGCGGTATCGAGGCATCTCTTGTCCCGGCATGAAGATTCAAGCTTTATCCCTCCAAGATACCCCCGCTTATCACGTGCTGCAGGTCCCAGCCAGGCCATTCCGTCCGCTTCTGCCTCACCTCCCGCCCCTTCGCGGCCTCGCAACTTCACTCAGACTACTCAGTGATTCAAGATCCCGCAGATCAGGTTCATCCCAAGCGGATGTCTTTGGGGCTCGGGCTAGCAGGGTCCGCATTCGCAATTCGCTGGACAGCACTGGCCTCCAGGGCACGCTTCACTGCACGTCGCAGCCAATCGCATCTCTGCGGCGTCGCCCCACTCGCGAGCATTTCCCATCTGAGAGAAATCCCAACAGACACTTCACTTCACAGCACCCAGCCAACACCGCAATGTCGCACTCTTAAACCACGTCCTATTTACCCTATCCCTATACTATCCTATCTTACCCTATCTGCTATGCAAGTACTGTAAGGGTCCAGTGGCCCGCAGACAAGACAAGCAAGCAAGCAAGCTCGCTCTCGCTGCCCGCTACCCAAAAGGTCCTGTGTCGCGGTAACCTGGGCAGCGCAGAGGGCTGGCCCTTCGGACATATAAGGTCAGATGAAATCCTCACTTGGCGGCAGATCTGCTCGAGCCAGGCGTCTGTCCTTTTTGTTTCATGCACGAATGATATAATTAATTCCCCGATCCCAACTCCCTCTCCTCTCCCGATAGAAATAATTTGTTCTTCCCCCCTCCCTCATCCCACACCTCACCTCACCATCCCGCGAGTATTCTTATCATATCATATCCATTTTTTCACGAATTTCTTTTGTGTGTCGGTGAAGGGAAAGAGTAGAGTATACATATCTGGCTCGTGTCGACCCTCCATCCGGACAGCTTTCCGGGTGCAAGCCCCTACATGCCTTCTTGATGACTTGCTCCCGCCGCCAACACACCTTCGACCCGCGCGCGATCATCCGCCGAACAATGTCGCTGGAAAGCGCATTGGGGAACACCACCTGCAGCAAAGGCCACGTCCACCCACCGTGGAACACCACCGGCATCCTCTCGATCGCAAAGTGCGAGTCCATCTGTGGGTTCTGTCAAAAGGAAACAAAGACTGCGGCGAACCTGAGGAAGGTGTGTGTTTCATGATTCTGGGAATTTCCCGAGGATCAGCTGACCCGAATAGCATGTTGCGATACATATCAAGAATGAGGGGCTGAATCTCACGATTGCAGAGGGATCAAGTGGGAGAGGACGATTGTGAGTTTTCCCTACTTTCCGTTGAGAAATATGAAACTGATAAATAAACAGAGAAATGCCCACAGCCCAACTTCGCTCCGAACGCAATAGCTCCATCTCCTCATCCCGGATCTCCGCAGCCGACGACGACGAAATGGACACCAGCGACCCCTCAACCTCCATATCCACCTACCGGCGAGCGCCCCCACCCGACTTCTCCCCCTCGCAAGTCCTGCTCTCCATGGCATCCCGCTCCTCCAGCAACTCGTACCCAGCACCAACCCCCTATTTCCCACCCTCGCACTCCTCCTCTCCAATCCCGGCCTACTCCTCCCCAGCCCTGATCCACTCAACCTCCCACTCGCACCTCCCACCCTACGGCCGGCACTCTCCCGCCCCGGACCCCTTCCGCGCGCTGCGCGAACACCACCTCTCGACCAAAGCCGCCTGGACCGTGATCCCCGCCTCCGAGGGCTTCCGGATCCTCGATTTATGCAAGAGCCTATCCACGATCTCCACTGGCGAGGAGAGGATCCCGTGTTACAACCGGGAAACGATTTTCGATGAGGAGTGGCAGGCGCATATGAAGGATGTGCATGGAGTGTTTCTACTGTGGCCTGAGACGTGGATGCGTAGGATTGAGGTGTTGGATTTAGATGCGTTTGGCGGTGATATTGGAGCTTGTAATGAGGTTATTATGGAGAGTTGATTTGGGGATAGGGGGGATGAAAAAATTAGATGGTGAGAGGAATTTGGAGGCAAATTTGAGCGTCGCGAATAGAGAGCGGTGATTTGGGGAGCTGCATGGTCTGGTGTACGGTATACTGTTTAGTTTTTAGTCGAATACCCAGATTCTCGCCAAGAGAGATGTCAACCACTGGTTCACTGGTGAAGAGGTTGGATACTCGTGAAATCTGTGCACTTCACTCTCCACTCTCAATATCTGCAGAGCTAGATTCTGTTTTTCTCTCAAGTAACTGTACACCACTTATCCAAATTTGCACAAAAGCAAAAACACCGCATCCTTTCTCACCTTATCCTCTTTCCTCCTCTCCCATCCCCCTCTCCTCCCCACCTCAAAAAAAATAAGCGAGCCCCTATCCCCTCCTCTCCCCTTTCCCTCTCCCTCCCTCCACCCCCTCAACTCCCTCAATACCCCCAAAAATCCCCTATAAAACCTCCCCTCCCTTTCCCCTTTCTCCACCAGCAAATCTTCCACAAACCAGCGGGGCTCGTACCGTCTATTTAAAGGAGGCGGCGGTAAAGAAGCCCATTGGATGTCAACGGGCCGTTGCCAAGCGTGAGGCTGGCTGAAGTGGGGCATGGACGGTGGACGGCGGGTAGCAAACGGGGAGGAAGGAAGGAGGAGAGGGGAGAGGGGAGCTGAAAAGAATGGTTCTGGAAGATTCAGCTTATGGGTGATGAGACGAGATGGAATAGGTGCGAAATCGGTTGAATGGTTGGGAGACGGCGGGAGAGTGAGGGGATGATGATATGCCGTGAAGATGGTCCTATTACTCCAAACCTGTGAGCTACAGTTAGACAGCATTGACGAAGCCGGTAGATGTAGAAAGTAGAAGGATGATCCGCAGCTCATGTTTGAAGATTTTGGTAATTGTGCTGTATTTATTTTACCATCCGAGCCATCCAAATATCTTCTCCGCGACAGGAGGGTAGAGCTAGAGCGTATGTACATATAATATGGTACAGTACACGCTTCTCCCCATAGTATTTTGGGCTTCTGCCTGCCCAATGGCAGAAAGATCCATCCATCCATCCAGCCTTCCTCATGTTAATCCATATTAAATCCGTCGACGTCGTGCACGCTCGTTTCTCATCTCTCATTTCCTTGCCTGCCCAATCACCACCAAATATCCTTAACTCTCGCCCTCTCATCCGGATCGCCATCGCTCGCACCCCTCGTCCCACACCGCAGCCTCGCCTCGCGCCGCTGCATATCAAACAGGATCTCCTTAACCATAACCCTCCTCTCCTCGCCAACCGTCTCCATAGCAGCTTTACCCCACGGGCCCTCATAATGCGACAAGCCCTCCTCCTCAATCTCCATAATCCACTGCGCGACCCGGCCGCTCAGGATACTATCCCACATGCCCTCTCTCCTCGGGCTCGACAGCAGCAAGCGAATCGCCTCGCGTCTGAGCTTGCGATCGCGGCATTTGGTTCCTACGACGAATAGCGGCGGGACGATGCCGAGGTCGAGCGCAAAGGAGGCTTTGATGTGCATGAAGCCGTCGTCTTCCTGGTAGCTGCCTGGGTGATGGGACGTCAGGCCTGGGAAGTGCGGGCGTTGTACGGGCCCATGAGTTTTATGCCGGCATGCGTTTACATCGCCGCAGCGTTCTTGCGCCAGGAAGAGTTCTTCGTCGACGACGACCTCTTTGGCTAGCTCGACGATTTCTTTGAATTGTGGTATGAAGTTGTCGAAGTCCATTTCGGTCTTGCTGAAGCCCATGAAGAAGAGGATGGTGGTCATGAGGTGGATCATGCGCAGGACGTCGCGGCCTGCTCGTTCTGTGTTTGAGACGTGGGGGTGGCGCCGTGATTCGAGGAGCGGAGCGAAGGCTTTTTCCCATTGCGAGAGTTGCATTTTGAAACCGTGGCCGGAGGATTGGACGGATTTTGGGAGGATGTTGTTTGGGCCTGGGTGGTAGGAGGAGAGGAGCTCGTTGAAGCGCATTATGCGCTCACATAATGAGTCTAGTGCTTGGCGCGCTTCTTGAGAGGTGCTGAAGTTGAGAGGAATGTGGGCGTCCATTGATGCTGTAGAGGCAGCGTCTGAGGGAGATGATGGGGATGTCGGTGAGGAAGGATCCGCACGTTGAGGGGAGAGACGAATTACGTATGGGTGTGGGAAGTGGAAGGCCATGTCGTAAGATTTTGCTTGGATCGCCAGCCGGGTGAACATCTGTACCAGCTCTTCTTCAACGATGTCATCTTTGCGGCGGATGAGAGGTTGTTTTGATTCCTGCCGTCGCTCTTCCAGAAGGCCTAGGCCGCTTTGAATCTGAAAGATTGCAGCTTTGTGGTCCCCAGTGAAGGATTGGAAGCAAGTGAAGAGCACAATTGATATCAAAATCGTCCGTTGCGACCGCGTCTCCTGATTTTCGAGACTCTCTCGTAATCGTGTGAGCGCTTTGCCATATTGCTGTAGCGCGAAGTTGTAGTGGTTTGTTGCTGTGTCGAAAGAATCGTTGTCTGGTGAGCCGGGTGGCGATTCTGATGCCTTCTCCAAGGTCTTATATAACGCTCCCAATGCGACCACTGCATGCCGTATTGAGGCTTCTGAGTGACTTTCTTGCAGCACACTCCTTGTCCAGAACTCGGAATCGAAGAATCCTGAGAGCTCACTGGCTGTATGTTTCTGAAATACCTGGAAGTATTGCCCCTCTTGCGCGTTAAACGCAAATCCGCCCGGATTATATACAGTGGGAGAGGCAAACTTGACTTTCGTGATGTGAGGCTTTGCTGGTACACTTCGCGGAGGTCTCCTCTTTATAAGCTCTGCTGTTTTCGGTTGCGATGATGAGGAGGATGAGGAGGATGTCGATATTATCGAGGCCGTCGAGGAGCCCGGCCGTGGCGCAATCGGAATCGCAACCTCCACCGTCCTCTTGTAAGCTGGGTATCCATCGCATTGCCTGCCCGATCGCACGCATTTATTGCACTGCGGTCTGGTCTCGTCACATTTAACTCTGCGATTCCTGTGCCACAGCACGTAAGCAGGATGCGCGGGAGATCTCCAGAGTGGGGAAAGGAGGCTACTCACTTGCAATTGTTGCAGCCAGTCTTGACCTTAGGCCGGCTGGCTCTCCGCTGTCTCGCGGGTTTGTCTTTCGCGGCGCTGGCAGCAGATTCCATCGCGTGGTATCGTGCCGTGCCTCTGCATATGCATTTCTCGCCTGCAATCGAACTGTCGTCTTTGCGATCCAAGCTCTTTCAGCGTCCTGTTCTGTTCCGTTTCGTGTCTCGAACTGTGTAGATCTGCAGAGCTTAGCACGGGGTTTCTCGAGTATCAGACGAAAGCGAGCGTCAGTGGTGGGCAGACGTGGTCGGTGCCATGATCACGATGGGGTGCTCGAGGGGAGAAGTGAGACACGGCGAGCCACCGTTACACACGCATGTCCTGCTGCAATCATGCGAGCGAAGATCTGGGCTTGAGAAGGGAGGGATTCGGGAGAGGGGAGGGATGTGAAGTGTGTCGCGGTCACCAGCACCGTGCAGTGGTGCAGTGATCGCCGCGCCGGCCCTCGAAAAGGCAAGACGGGTAGCTCACCTAAGCTCCCGCGCCGGGCGACTCTCACTGCTCACTGGCACTCCCTACACTCCTTCACATGTGCCGTGCCAATGCCGACCTGGTCGATGCTCGATATCGCTGCGAGATGGAAAATCTTTACGTACGTCGGGCGTGTAATCCCCTGGGAGATCAACTCTGTGCAGCAGATGCAGATGTGGATGTGAGTGCGGCCACTCAACAAGACAAGACGCGGCGATTGCCTTCGGAGCACCAAATCGAACGTTACACAGAACACAAGGGGCCGCGAATCGGTGCTGCAGCCAGCTGCAACGGGCGGCAAAAAGAAGTAAATTAGTACAAGTGGAAGCGGAACTAACGTTGCTGCGAGGATCGAGATGCAAACTTTACAAGAGCGAAGTGTGTCGCAAGAGGGCGGGCCCAGCTTTTATGTATGCCCTTCCTCCTGGGTACTCGGTCGCGCGCCCGTCAAAAAATATATTGTGTCAAGCCCAAGCCCGGCACGCCCACAGCCCTGATGGCTTGCAGCTCGCCCTCGCGCGTCATCTGAGCGGGAAGGATCGATAAACGAATGGGGACCTGCGATAGTGGCAAAGGGGGGGTGTACGCTTGCTGCAATCATCGCAGGGCTGAAAAATCCCGCTGAAGCCTGAAGGCATGTAGGGCTGACCGCGCCCCTGAACTCCAATCCCAGGGCCCGTCGTCCTCGTTCTGCATGCATGTTGACCAATGGCTGTACTGTTCAAAGGCTGCAGAGGGACGTTCTCTTGCGACCTCATTCGCGACCCTCGAGTGTGGGTGTGGAAGTCTGGTAGGGAGGGAAGCCACTGCTGCAGTTCTTGAGTCGGTGTGAATCAGGAGTTTGGTGCGAGATGGGCCAACCAGGGGGGGTTTTCAGGGCCCCCACGTTGCTCGTTTTGTTGGGAGAGGAAGGTAGGGGACTCGTACGAAAGCCACACCGGCAGCAAGACTGAGTTCTCTCTTCTGACAGGTGTATCCCTTTTTAGAACCTTGCACGAGGATTTGTTCTAGAAGTCTTCTAGAAGAATGCCTCGACAGGCAGAAGACTTCTTGCATGGCGAGGCTGTGGACTTCTGAGCTGTGAGGGTCTGTGGCTGGGCCGGCGGGGCTGTTGCTGGAGAAGCTGAACAAAAATCTTCAGGCAGAAGTTTGCCGAGGTTTCAAAACTCTCCTTCCTACTCCGTACCTGACGCCGTCCTTCCGAACTGCATTTGTTCGAATATCAAAAGGTTTTCAGCTGCCGTTAGACTCTTGGAAGTAACAACCTTGCAAGCCTTCATTAAACTGAAGCATGATGGGTTGTTGACGACAAGATTGCAATTTGAAGTTGACCAAAGTCATTCCATGCCAAGAAAATTCGAGTTCCAACAATTTATGAGGGAAAGTTCTCTTAAACTCATATCATATAAACGGAAAATGAGTATTCCGTTCACAGCCCCTTTTGTGATCGGCTCACATAGCACAGCAGTAGCATCCAACGTGTGGCGAGGCTGCGCTCAAGGTTGAATGGAAAGTACTTGACAATCCCTAGCCTTCTTTCCAGCTCTCATTTTTCCCCATCATTCCCCGGAAAACCTGCAAAATGATTTGGCAGGCCCAGGCGGCAAGATTGCCTTCATAAAAGAGTTGAAGCATGAATCATGAATCATGAAGCAAAGTGTTGCTGCTTTCAATCGAATTGCAGGTACAGGAATATAAACGCCACCAAGAATCAATGCTCGATCTTGGCTTAAATCAATGTTCAAAAGTTGTGTCTATATTGCCCACCTATCAAAGTACGCCAAGACGACCGCATATATGTCAATATCTGGGCACTTTCTTGTCCGAGGCTCATAAGATTTAGCCAGAGGCAACTCGCGAACCAATATCACACCAACAGATGACGATTTTGCCGGCATGTGACACTAAATTGACACCTAGGGTGTTTAATAGATCCTACTTTCCAGCAAAATACGAGAATCATTCTCGCTTGATGCTTAAACGATCTTCACAACACTACGACTCGAAATCGGAGGTGGATCGATACAAGAATGTCAAGTATTGCTACGAGCCGGAAATTCCCCTTTCTCGCCTTGGTACTCTGTGGTCAGTTACTTAATTTATAAGACCTAAGTGTAGATTCAAAACTAACTAGCTTCGAGAGATTGTGCACACAATAGATTGCTCTTCAAGTCCGTATCTTATATCAACCCAACAAGATGCGACCGAATTATACCAATGTGCAGACAAGGACGGATGGATCAATGGCAACGTCACGATTGCTACTTCGGTAACGGGCAACTTAAGCTTTCCAAGTTTTGGATCCCTTGACGGTTGCATCGTTGCGGAGAATAACCCGATGCTCACAAGCCTCCACTTCGAGGCTGATGATGAAATCCGCCAGATAGTCCTTCGCAACCTCACCAATTTCTCGGTTCTTTCCGCCCCAAATCTTGCGGGGTTCTCCCCAACAACTGATCTTGGTCTGCATCTGGAAGATCTTCCGAGCTTAGAAACCATCGCGATGCCTAGCCTGTATATCATGGGCAACCTTACTCTCCACAACATCCCCAAAGTAACCTCATTCTCTCCCTACGAGACTGAAGATACCGGCCGACTCGCCGTCTTCGGGAACGTCTATATCGAAAACGTTGGCATCGCGTCTCTTGATTACATTATTCAATCTGGGTTCCACCCAAAGAATTACTCTGCCGATGGCATACCCAACGTTCAGAGTATCAAATTCACGCACTTCCGCTCATCCAATTTCGCCATAAATGGAAACGGTAATTTGTCAATGGTCTTCGACTGCTCTACTTGCAACACCATGACAAACACCTTGAGAGAAGTATCAGCAGACACCGTCTCTGTCTCTGGCCTAGCTTCTCTCTCACGAAACCAGAGCCAGGAGGGGTACATCCAGAACCTGACTATCGGCACCTTCATTGTGCGTAATAACTCGATGACGACGCTCCCCATCGCGTTCGATGCGCTGGAGAGTTTGTATATCCAAGACAATGCGAATCTGACTACGCTGGTGTATTGCGAGCTTTTCGGTCAGTATAAGTGGAAGGATATCGTTATCACGGGGAATCCGTTGTTGAATTTGACGACGAAGGGAGAGGAGAGCTATATGAACGAGACGGGTGTCCCTGTCCAGGTTTGTGGTCCCGCTGGCTGTGCGCCGATATTGAAGCTTGAGCCTGGGTGGGTTTGGCCACAGAGGAATCTCAGTACAATGGTCTTTGATGGACCGTTTGGTAATGAATTCTTGTGAGTCTATAGTTTGATTTCTTCGATAGAAGGATGTTAATTAATGGGTATCAATAGTCAGCCTTTGATCGATATGATCAATTCGACGACGAAACTTGAACCTAAAGTCCTCCAGAAATTTATTGTGCATTCCACGCTTTCTGGGTTTGACTGTAGCCAGTTGAATGATTTAAGGAAGAGAGGGGCATTTAGAGGAGAGTATTCATGTCAGAACCAGACGGTGGAGGTTCAAAGTTGGGGTAGGCGCGGCCAAGAGATGGGGTTTGCTCTGCATCATATGCTGCTTTTTGCTATTTTTGCTATATTGTTCATAGAATTTCTATAATAATGAAATAAAATTTAATCAAATGATATAGTGCTAGACAATGCGAGAGATGATAGAGGCTTTCCAATGTTTATATACTGCGTGAGATGCGGGCCAGAGGAGCCTGAGACTTTAGCGATATAACACCCCTGAATATTAGCGAGCTCGGTAATCTATGGGATGGCGTGACGACTGGCTAAGGTCGACCTCTCAATCCCACCTCAAACCCATCAATTATATTTATCGGCACACCTCACAATTGGACTCCGCATCATCTTTGATATCGTCGAAATCATTGAATGAGTCGTTTCCGATGCTGCTGAAGAAGTAGACAAGCCGTGTGAGCATCTCTCCCGCTGGTCGGAGACTCGGAGTGTGTGAATCGCAATTACCTGCCGTTGGTCTCCATCTCCTCAATTCCCTATCGCATAATTTGGCTGTATTTTGATCTCATTGCTCTGTTCGTTCAGCAACAATTGCTTAGCAATGAATTCTCCGATGTTGAGGTGAAGTCTCCGTTGACGTTGCCGTCCCAGACCCCGCACGCGGTCATCATTTCTAGACCCCTGAAATAGGCAGGTCGGTTTAAGGTACCTGCCAACTCCGAACGCCGTGCAAACGTGCAACGCAAGCATTCCAGGCACCGCTTTACCCCATTCTCTAACAAGGTTCGGTTCAACTTGATCAACTCATTTCATGATATAAACTCGCGGGGTACAGCTTGGTCTACAGTACTGATACTGCTTCAGCATTAAAGCTGCATTCTCAATTTCAACCCACGGCATCATGCGAGAACATCATAATCCCTTCATTGGGGAATCAAGCTTTGATAATGCAGACTACCGACTGCCCAAAAATGTGAAGCCAACTCATTACGATATTCGTCTCGAACCGGATTTTGAAAATGCCTCCTTTGACGGTTCCGTTGTCATCCACTTCGATGTTCTTCAAGACACCAACTTCATCCTTCTCAACACAAATGAGATCGAAATACTCACCACGGTGCTAATTTTATCTCCGGGAAAGTTTGCCAAGATACCACATGTGCACTTCCATGAAGTCCAGCAAACCATGATGATTCCTCTTCCGGAATCCATTCCAGCAGGCGCGAAAATTCGGATCCAGCAGACATTCAAAGGCCGATTGAATGATGCCAAGACAATGTCAGGCTTCAACAGGAGTCGATATATCGGACGAGATGGGGAGCCAAAATGGATCGGCTCAACACAAGGTCAGCCAGTAGGAGCACGTCAGATCTTTCCTTGTGCGGATGAGCCCGCTTTCAAAGCGACCTTCGCAGCAACTTTGGTTGTAGACCACGGCCTTACTGCACTCAGCAATATGGATGTTTCTTCAGAGAAGAACATCAGTAAGAACAAGAAGGCTGTTGTCTTCAACACAACTCCTCTGATGTCGACATATCTGGTTGCCTTCGTAGTTTCAGAGCTCGACTACATCGAGTCCAATGAGTACAGAGTCCCCGTCCGAATCTATGCAACGCCAGATCAGGACATCAAGACGGCAAAATGGTTACTCGATGTCAGCGCCAAGGCAATGATCTCCCATGAGAAGATATTCGGCTCACCATACCCACTTCCCAAGCTCGACAGTGTCTCGGTGCCCGGGCACGCCGGGGGAATGGAGAACTGGGGCTGCGTCCTCTATGCTGACACATATCTGTGTGCAGACGAATCGGACGGTTCAGCATCTGGCAACGTGAGGAAGGCTTATGTTGTTACACATGAGCTCGCCCATCAATGGTTTGGCAATATCGTCACAGCTGAATGGTGGGATTCGCTTTGGTTGAACGAATCGTTCGCTGATTGGGCTACCTACAATGCTGTTACACACACACGGCCAGAATGGTATCCCTGGTCTGAATTTGTTACCGCAGGGTGGCAGGCTTACCAGGCAGCGCTGGCATTAGATTCCAATCGAGGAAGTCATCAGATTGAGAACCCCGTCAACACACCCGGAGAGATTGCCCAGTCGTTCGACGCTATAACTTACGCAAAAGGCTGTGCGATTCTCAGAATGATATCGGAACTACTTGGAGTTGAAGTTTTCATTGAAGGGGTGCGACTTCATTTGAAGAGACACGCGTTTGGTAATGCTACGACTAATGATCTGTGGGGCTCACTCAGTCACGTCAGTGGCAAGGATGTTCAAAAGATCATGGCGACATGGACACAGAAAGTTGGATATCCTATTCTCTATGTCACCGAGAATGAAGTGTCAAACACCATCTCGATCTTTCAACATCGATTCCTCCAATCCGGCAAGGTTCTCCCGGAGGACGACCAAGTCCTTTACCCTGTCTACCTCAAGACCAAAACTCTTCAAGGAATCGACGATAGTGCGCAGCTTATATCCCGCAACGGCATATTTCCAGTCAATCTCGCCGCCTACAAGCTCAACGCAGGCCAAACCGGTCTCTACCGAGTATCTTACCCGCTCTCCCGTTGGGAAAAGCTCGGCTCACAACTCGCCCCGGATCCGCAACTCCCAAACCTGCTCACAGCAGAGGACCGTGTCGGTCTGATCTCCGACCTCTGCGCCATCGCCACAGCGGGCCAAACAGCCACTCACACTTCACATCTCCTCACCTTCCTCTCGAACTTCAAGACCGAGAAAGATTACTTCGTATGGCGGCAGCTCTTCGCTAGTCTGGAAGACATCCACAAAGCGTGGCTCTTCGAAGACGCTTCTACTCTTGCTGCTTTGAAAAGATTCCAGAGCAATCTTATGGCGAAAGTTCTAGTTGATCTCGATGACCAGCTGTGGAACTTCAAGCCGTGGGAGGAGTATAAGGAGCAAGGGTTGAAAGCTGTTATGTTTGGGAATGCGGAGGGGTATGCGCCTGTCAAAGTTGTGTCTTCGTATCTTTTTAAGCGGTTCATGGATGGAGATACCAAGGCTTTGAATCCTAATATCCGACAAGCCGTGTTTAGGATCGTACTGTCTGATGAGAAATCAACTGAGAATGATGAGAATGTAGGTATCAACTTCTTCCTCTCCCCCCAGACTTTCCAATTCGGGTTCAAGGTTAATTCTCTTGAATTGAACAGTACAACAAACTCCTACAAACCTTCCGCACCACCCACTCCGTCAATACACGCACCGACGCCCTCACCGCACTCTCCCACGCCACTTCCCCCACCCTCATTCAAAGAACGATCGATCTCGTAAACAGCCCAGAGGTCCAAGGCTTGAACGAACGGAATAACGTCTTCGCTGTGCTTTCAACGCACCCCAATGGCGTTGCCGCGCTCTGGACGTGGTTGAAAGAGAACTGGGACAGTCTTGTGGGGAATGGGACGATTATGGGTGGTACATTTGTGGGGTCTTGTATTCAGGGGTTCTCGACGAAGGCTCAGTTAGTGGAGGTGGAGAAATTTTTGAAGGTGAAGAAGGGGATGGGTGATGAGGTGAGTTCTCATTGTTGTAATGTGGATACGAGAAATGCTAATTTGAGATATGTAGAAGTTTGAGAAGTTTCTGGAACAGAGTTTGGATATTGTCAGGGCGAAGGTTAGTTGGGTTGAGCGGGATCGGGAGGATGTTAGGGCGTGGTTGGCGGTGCATGGTTATTTCAAAGTAGGGGAGTAGAGAAACCTATCAGTCTCTAGTGCCCAACATTTCCGCTTCCTTCCTACGTATCACTTCCCTACCGCCGCTCTTTCCTCCTTTCCGCCAACATCTGTGTTTGCGTGAAGAAGAAAGGGCCGAGTTCTAGCTGGTTGCGAGGTGCTATATGCCTTATATGACCTAATAAGGGCGAAAGCCAAATCATGGGCGATTATAGGTAGAAATCTTACTTGGGGTAATGATTGAACATAAGTGTTGATGCCCGAGACTGTTATTAATTAGTACATCGCGGCTTGAACAATAGACTAGGCAACTCACCTGTGCCAAGTATTTAACTATCTATCCTAGTATGCCTCCTTCTCAATATGCTCTCCTGCAACTTATGCCTATATGATCTCTCGCAATATAGCCTTGCCCGGATAGGCTTTTGCACGCTTCCCAAATGAGTTTTCGCTAATATCGCTAAATTCCCAATAGATGGAAATGGTTACAATCTGTTCTCTGCTACTTGTGGAACTGCCGTAGGCACTTCGGTGAAGACTATAGACTCTATGATATTGCTGAGCTCCTCAAGACCGATTGTGCGTTGATTTTCAGAGGATTTCTTCGTATCTGACGATTGAAGACCGCCCGCTAGAGCCAGCTGTATCTTCACCATTTGGCGATTTCTTACGCTCTGTTTGACAATCCGTTAGATTTTGCTCGGACAAATTTATGACTAGACTTTCCAA
Organism: Stipitochalara longipes BDJ; assembly: GCA_009732865.1. Classification (NCBI taxonomy): domain Eukaryota; kingdom Fungi; phylum Ascomycota; class Leotiomycetes; order Helotiales; family Hamatocanthoscyphaceae; genus Stipitochalara; species Stipitochalara longipes. Next base: position 2,502,964 of record ML769336.1, on the reverse strand, counting down.
CTCGCCTCTTCAATTGTTTCACTCATAATATATCGAATAACGCAGACTTTTTTGTCCTGGCCTAGACGGAGGACGCGTCCGATTGCTTGATCTTCAACTGATGGGTTCCACTGTGGTTCAAGTATATGAACACGACTTGCGACGGATAGGTTGTTAATCCTATGTTTTAAAAGTGAGCTTGACAAAGTTAGTGATGGAAGAATAGCGGCCTTACCCTTGCGCACCCGTTCCTAGGGTCATCAAAAGTACTTTGACGGAAGGGTCGTGATGAAACTCTGTGAGGACCTTTTGTCGCCGATCCGGAGAAAGAGTGCCATCAACTTGACCGAAAACGATGCTATTTTCATAGAGAAGTCGGGCCATGAAATCAAGGCTTCGTTTCCACATTGAGAAGACAATGCTGACAATACGATTAGTAAATGAAGAAATAACATTTATGGGACTGGGCTACCTCTTTGCTTCAGATTGGTGCTCCATGATGTCAGAGAGCACAGCTTTCAGTTTTGATGGATATGTAGAAAGATCAGAAATAGTCCTGTAGCTTTTAGAGCCGCTCTCGCACCGACTGTCTTTTGTGGGCAGCAAAATTGGTAGCCTATCGACACTGTGCGCTGGGCTATGATGACCACGAGAGGAACTTCCACCATCATATGAGGCGGTGACCAGCTGAATACACTCATGACATTTGAAACGACGATGGGGGTTAGAAGGTTGTTGGTATAAACTATCATTTGCATCAAAAGATAGTATGTCGCAACCGCACTCCACACAGACGGGCACCTCACCACTTTGCTGGAGAAGACTGCAGATTTCGTCCGGGTTAAATGGCTCAATCGCGTTCTTCCCCATTGCTCCAAAGCTGGAAAGACCTGTGTTGCAAAAAATCCGTAGCCGCAGCAAGGCCGTCAAGATGGACCTATTTCCATGTGCTGCCTGTCGCTCACTTACCGCAGCATCAACGGCTCGCTTGCAAGACATTGCAAGGTTGTTGTATGCTCTTTTTTCTACTTCTGACAGATGCGGACGCTCAAAGAGGAACGTAACCCCAAGGGATAGAGATGATATGCTTCGCCTTAGGCATATTGACCCAAGAAGCAATTTAAGGTTCTCGTAATCTGGCTTCGGTCTCGGGATGCCCTTCCCAATTCCCCTTATTTCGGCAATGTGTTTCCGGAAGACTGCTGTATCTTCTAGATGAGGTACGCGAAGGAATTGCACAAGAGATCGAAGATCATTCAAAGAATTCTGTATAGGTGTTCCCGTCATACACCATCGAATATTTGCCGAAAGACTTGTCACAGCCTTGAATGATTTCGTGGTCCAGTTTCGAATAGTATGTGCTGCAAGAGAATCAAGTCAGCTTTGCTCAAGAGCTTTGTCTTAATGAACACAGATAACTTTTACCTTCGTCCAGAATAAGACGATACCAGTGAAACCAATTGAGAACACCACCCCCACCAATAAAGTCCGCCGCGACTGTGCCGTAAGTGGAGAAAACTATATGATAAGGTAGAGGCGATGGCGATGAAGATGCGAGATTTCTGTCTGATCCATGATATACATAGGTATTCAGGGTTCCAGGGACAACGTGCCTGATATTTAAGTGAGAAGATGGAGCTTCTTGGGGGGAGTAGACCTTACTTGACGATTTCGTCAATCCAACCCTTCAATAGCACTAAAGTTCATAAGTAATTGTAAAGGCCGCCGGTATTGAAGATACTGACAGACAGAGGGTACAATCACTAGTGTTGACATAACAGGAATCTTGCCAGATTTAGTCCCTTTGTCAGGGGAAAATTCTCCTGTTGCAAATTGTATGGCGCGAGAAAGAGTTGTAGCAATGGTCGCAATCATGGTCAAAGTTTTGCCTAGGCCCATATCATCAGCGAGAATACCTCCGAGTATGTCGTCCGCCGCTTGGCTCCTCGAGCTAGTAATTTTATGTCTAAATCTTATTCCAAAGTTAGCCAACCGACTTGGTAGCCGTTGGTATTAAGTGATGAGAGTTCGGTACATACACCGGGGCTCCCAAGGTGCGATGATCAACATGCCACAGCGCTCTCGGACTTTGTTCCTCAGTTGACTCCCGCCCCATTACAAAATCGACGGCTATCTTTTGATGGCTCCAGAGAATGATTAGCCTTGCACCAAAGTCATTTTTGAATCTATATACTTGCCTCAGTAGGTCCGTGTTGATTCGTGCGTCGATATCTGCCTCCTTGAGGTAGTTATGACCAGGGAGGTTATTCATTATAGCTCTTAGTTCGTCAATGATGTGATCAAACTCCTCGGAGATAACGTTAGATTCGATTTCCTTCTGAGTCACCCCCACAGAAATGGGAGGCAAAATAGCCCCGTTACTAAATGAAGGTTGAACAATACTGAGGAATTGAGGATTCTCATATGCGGCATTAAACGGCACAGGATTAGGGTGCTGCAAGAATAGACGGTACTTGGATAATTCCTTCGCGACAGTGTCAGCAATGGAGCGAACACCAAATACTTGCATATTCATTGACCAAGAAAGCTTGGATTTGTCGATGCTCAAAGGCTGCACAACTGCATCTAATTTCTCTTTGAGATCTGCTCGAGGAACTAGTGCCTTGTATCGCACTCTCCCATTTGAGCAAGATATAAGCTGCTGAAGAGCATGTTGAGTCTTTGTTTGCATGGTGGCGATATTGATACCCTGGAATTGTACATCACACCGATCCTGTCCGAAGATCAGATCTAGGTATGTGAAGATGTCTTCATCTCTTCCGATATTTTCGAAGCTTTTTGGGTCCTTGTTCTGATTGGCGATGATTTTGATCTCGACTCCTTTCAACTAGGTCATGTTAATGATCTGTCTGAGACAATAGTCACGAACTGACGAAAGAACTTCAGGGACGCACCATTCCAAAAAATATTTCTTCCTCCTTCCGAGCATATGATTTGTGAGATCCGGAGCCAGTCGCCAAGAAAGTGGATGATACTTGAGGAAATTGACATGCAGAGGTGCTTTGCAGGCTTGACAAGGGCGGGAGGCCTTCCATATTAGCCAGTAGCCATGAGTAGGGAATTTCGGAGCTTACAGCTCCTCTGTGGTGCCTCTACGACCCCTTTATCAAAACCAACCAACATTGTCTGTACTTCGTCGCTCAATGTCTCAAGACTCGAAGCTTTGCCGTCGGAGCTTCGAGAGCATGACCGTGAGGCAAAAATGGATCTCGAGTAGATAACATGCGGGTAGCTCTTCACCTTCAAGCGATAATTTTCGCGTTGAAAGTCCTCATCCCCATCCACTTCGAGCGGTCGTTTTGGAGTCGAGCGACCGGACATGTTAGGAGCAGGTCCACAAGACAAGATATCGTGACCTCAGAATTCGAGGTCGAAAACAGCCGAAACTTATATAATATCACGTGATCAGGCTCCGAAATGAAGTAAGACATGAAGAATGCCCGGGGGGCAGGGCGTGGCTGTGGCTGTGGCGGAAAGAGATGCTATCCCAGGAATAAACGGAGCAACGTGATTCTTAACAGCACCCTAAACCTCATCACATATGGGACAATAGTATAATTGGGCTAGCCGGATGCATTGCCTTTTTTAATTTAACTCCTTAATTGTAATCTCGTCCTAGGGTTTAATTCGCACGTGACTTGGTTATTTTTCCTTCTCCTCTTCTCTTCTATCCTCTCTTTCTCTCTTTCCTAGTTAGAATATATCTCTCGGGCATTAGCCGCCGTAACTTAATTTTACCCTTCTCTTGCTTATTAGGAATTTAGAGAGAGTAAGAGAGAGAGAGCATAGGTAATAAGGGTAGAAATGGGCGTAAAGATAAGGGGGAAGAGAAGGAGAAGAGGAGAAAGAAGAGAGGAGGAGAGGGAGGTTGAACTTGAATTCCACGTGACCTTCTAGCTTTAACGCGAAATAAGGTAATTACGACGCGATCTTTACGCGACTGAGTCACGTGAAGCTTCGCCAAACCAGGTGAGTTTGGCTGAGGAATGCGGGTTTCGAGAGCGTCTACGCGCGAAAAACGACAAAAAGGCTCGGAGGGCCTTTTAGCTTATCAGTTAAAGGCATTAGCTGAAGACCCACAGTTGGCCTGTGCCGTCTTGTTTTTACTTCGTACAATCACGTCCCAAATACCAGCAGGAAAAATCCACTAGTGGTAGTCCGAATTCGCTACGCACGGGCCAAAAACCAAAGAAAAACACACCAAAACTCATACTCTATAGCCTTCTAAATCTCGACTAAATTATATAATAACTATATATAATTTTTCTAATATAAGATTATTTCGATTATTCTAGTATAGGTTTACTATTAAATATTACGAGAATTCTAAATATATAAAATTTTATTAAGAAATTAAGGAATCACTAAGTAATTATTTTATATAAAAGTAAAAGTTTTATAATAACTTTTTTTAATATAAGCTAAAAGAGTTATAAGGATTCGTAAAGAAAGCTTCTATATAATTCCTTTAGTAGTAGAATTTTGAAACTAAAATATTGAGATAATAATTTATTGGAGAATTTTAAAGATGAGTAGTTTTTGTAACGACCGGTCTTCCGGTCACGTGCTTAGTTCAGGGGCCCACCCCCTGAATAGGGGGTCTTAGCTTGCGGCGTAGCCTGCGCAGGCTTATTACCTCTCTTCTAGCTAGTTCTCTTTCTTCTTCTTCTCTATCTTCTTAGTTTCCTTCGTAGCTAGCCTATGGAATCGAGCTTATTAGCCTACGTACGCACTCCCATATGCCTCTGCCGTAGCTTAGATCGTCCGTGCCGTTACAGTTTTGGCGGGGTTCTAGTGGTTTTTCGCCCGTGCGTAGCGAATTCGGGCTGCCACTAGTGATCCAACGGACTCACCGAGACCATCTCGATCCCCTTTCCTTTTTGCGCGATTTGCATTCGACGTGGAACCATCCACGACCTTCGGTTGCGATCGTGCTAGTGTCTTTTAAGCAAGATGTCTTACAAAGTGCAAATAGATGCACGCCCACACCATTGAGGTTAGCAGATTTCACAGCCCTCGAAATCGAATTGAAAAGGCTTCTTGCCTATCTGCACATGATCTGTCAACACGTGAGGGATGAGTCATTTGACATTCAATCACGCATTATCTAAGAAATGAGAGCTAGATTGACTTCTTTATTCAAGGTTATGGAATTTGGTCATTAGACAGTATGCTAAGGGCTAATTACAGACTGGAGCAAGCATTTCGGTCATGTGATCGAGTAAAAGTCACATGTTCTGGCGAAGAGAAGAAATGGCACGCGATATCTGAGGATGGAGATAAGTCTCTTACCTCCTAAGTAATTGAAGACCTATCAAGCCCACAGAGTCGTAAGAAATCGCCAAAGGATGGTAGCAGCTTGCCCGCAGCTAAAAGTGCGTCTGCATTCGAGCCCAACTCACCACTCAACATATTCTCCCCACTGGCTCCCTCGACACCCTCTTGCAGCTTTTCAAGCACGAGTGGCCGAATACACTTTTGTCCGGTTTTGCTTCGGAGATGATCCGCCAGTTTGTCGGCTCGGCCAAAGGAAGACTTGCAGCCCCACGCAGACCCGTCGTTCAGCTGCCCAAAGCAGGTGAACTTCTTATCTCCATGTCCCTTCTCGTGACGGTCACAGTCGCTTTTACGTGTAAAGGTTTCCCCACATAACCCACACGTGTAGGGCTTGATGTTGTTGTGTGTCCGTAAATGAGAATCCAAATTGGCTTTTCTGGTATACCGCTTATCGGGACATAAAGGGCATTGAAAAGTTGCTGGGTTCTTTGCCGTGTTAGGCTTCTGTGGTTTTGGCGGGGCTGGATACTCATTGCCATCAAACGCGTCAATCCCATGCCACTCGAGGACATGTTTCTTCAGCTCTTCTTCCGTCGGACAACCGAAAAGCTTCATCTGGCACCCTTCGAAGACGCAAAGGAAGGGGCGTTCATGCCTGTCGACATGATTCTTTCTCTTATCAGCAGTGCTAAACCCTTGATGATAATAATGGCAGCTAATACGGGTGCATTTGAACCAATTGTTGCCATAAAATTGGCGGAGTTTCTGCACATTGGTCTCCGAAAGTGAACGAGAATGCAGATCCTCAAGTACCGATCTAAGCTTGTTTGTGACTTGCCATAGGTCTAATGCTTCGTCTTGAGTTGGACTTATACAATGCGTTCCCAGCTGCTTCCTAGACCATTCGACAGCTTGGGAGACTCTATCATAGAAATCTGAGGAAGCCTTAGCCTTGACGGGAGAGAGAGAGGCCTGGACTTTTGCAGAAATCTTCAGGGGTTTTGGCGTTGATGACCAGTGCAAATCGATGAATGGGTCCAAGGTCTCCAGTAAAACACTTAGTTTATCTCTTTCATCAAGGCTTGGAATTCCAGCTTGCAGATGCATGGCCCAGCAAGCTGATGCGTAGTCATAAAATGCGTGGATACCGCTCCCAAGGTCAGCTGCAATGTGTTCATCGCTGCGTCCTTTATCGACCTCGTGGAATGCAAGATAGGCAAGGCTTAACAAAGACAGCGAGTAGTCCACATCACTAAGTTGAACAAATTTAGTCCGATCCAAATACCTGTATTTACTTTTAGCCCATCGCACCGAGAACATAGAGATACATTGTCTCAGACTTACTCGCGAGCAGTTTCATGGATGAGCTGAACAGTTCCATCAGATTCCAGCTCGACAAGTGAGGCAAAAAGCTCTTTCGGTGAATCTGCAAGCCTCCTATCGTAATCAATATGCTGCTGCTCAATGTCAATGGACATGGCCCCTTGTATCTCGCGCCATCGCAATGGTCTCTTGGCCCAAACAATCCACCCAAGGATTTGGTGAAGTTTATTAACATCGTCTTCACTTCTCGATTCAAGGATCCGGCCAATAATCCGTTCGTACCTGTATTATAAAGTCAATTCGCCGTGCTGAGAGGTCTTCATAAAGCACTTACACATCATCCAACTTGACTGGTAACTTGGCTGGGTTGAGTGCCACGAGAAGGGCCGCCCGACTTAGTTGGCTCTCCAGATATTTTGCCAGCACCTCTGCAAAAATAAACATGCCTATAAACGTCAAAACTATGGTCTTTTGCTGCGGGTCGACTACCAACCTTGCGCCCTCGCCGAGATGATGTTAGCAATATGAGTGTCATTCGAGCGTAAGTTGCCGAACTTGGCTTCGAATTTTTTGTGCCATACAACAGCAAAGTCTTTGAGGTCTTCTTTGTTTTCGGTTGTGATTTTGATGGTAGGTAGATCTCCTAAAGTCCTTCGGGCAGTTCCATCATCCTGGCTGACAAACAAGCATCGTATTGAGTCCATGTCCGCAGGGGCTAGAGCTTGTGTGATCCTCAGAAATCGACTCGAAATGTTCGTTCGTTCTGTTTGCCCACATTCGTCAAGTCCATCAATGATAAGATAGGTTCTCTCACAACTATTGAGAGCCGTTTGTAACATCTCTTCTGCAATGTCGGTTGATGACAAAACCGTACCGTTACTTAGATAGGCGGTTTCATGGAAGTAAGGCAAAAGGTGAGAATTCTGGGAGAGAATCTGTGCCAGAATTGATCTTGCAACTGCCATGAATGAGTTTCGCAATTCATTGTCGTGCTTGCAGTAGAAGAACGCGAGCGTGGAATTTGGAACACGTCGTACCCGGTCCACAATTACGGATGCGAGTATGGTCTTGCCTTGAACTTCATTTAGTACACATAGCTCTTATATTGGATCGATTTTGATAAATGTCCTACCTGCACCAGGAATCCCGTTCAGCCAAAGCACAGGTTTCAAGCAATAGTCCGGATTAAGCCAATCCTGGAACCGAGAGTCATTGAGAAGCCAACGACCAGGATCTTTGCAAACTGATCTTGTGCTAATATGGGCTTTTTGTTGATTGTCACAATCAAAAGGACAGAGCCATGCCTTGATTATTTCCCGACGAATATTGTCTTGGTCTTTTATCTGTTTCTCAAAGGCATTGATGGCAGCTTGGCGAGAGTATTGGATCGCCTCAAAATCTTCGACTGAAGCTCCACTCTCCATCAATGTTCTGTGACGTCTCAGATTTTCGCCGATATGCTTGATTCTCGTAGCAAAATCTCGCCACGAGGCTTGGAATAACCCCTGCCAGTCTGTATTTTTGGTTCAATTTGACATTATTTCAGACTGTGACTTGGGACTACTTACGCCGTTGCTTGAAATGCCGGATGGCATCCTTATGAAAACCAAGAATGTCTTTGTAGAGCATTACCAAGACACCTCTCATATAAAGCTTTGACGTGAAAAGCTGTTGAAAGCTCAGACAAGCAGGCACCTGCTCTCCGATCTGTTGATATGCATCCAGTACACAATGAAATGCCTCTGGAATTGTCTGGGCGAACTAGAAAGGTAATGTATGAGTACACTTAGGTCCTGAAATATTGACTTCTTTCACTTACCCTGAGGATATATTCCATCGGACCCTACATCAACTTGTGAGCCACTTCGCTTATTGAGATTTCTAGGAAGTGGGCGCTGTCACTTACCCATAAATAGGAAATAATATCCGAAATATTGACGAAAATCTCAAAATCTTTGATAATTTGAACATATTCATTCATTGATACCAAAAATGGTTCGAGCCTCTTCATGTACATCATACATCCATTCCGTTCCTGCTCTTGCTGAAGCGTTCGAATGAAATCTTGGAGTGAATCAAAGCTCGTTGCTTTAAACTCATCTTCGTCAGCTTCAGTGAGGCCTATTGCCCGTTTAAATGTATCGAACTCAGCTATAAACTCATATTTAGTGCTATCAAATATATAGGACCCTTTGACTATAGGTACCTTCTAAGTTCTTTTTACTTGGCTTCCCGAAGGTACCAAGCTTTGGCTCGTCTATACTTTGCGGGTTGTGATCTGTGTTGCCACCCTCAGTAAAGGGTGATGACAAGATGCTTTGTGAGTTGTGATTATTGTTGTGTGCTCCCGTAGGTTGTAATGCTAAGATGCTAGATAGCTTTGATATCACAATGTGGTAGTACTGGGAATCTCTAGTGAACTTCACCATGTCGGAATGAGTTTCATCTATTGGGAAAGTAATAGAAGGATTTGTCTCGATGAATCTGCATGTTGCAGAATCTCGGTTCACTAGGATAGCGGGGGTCCCATTTCGATCTAGCTTGCCATCTGTGGTTTTCTGTTCCGTGTCAAAATTAACCTTTCACCGTGACGGCTTACTTACCAGGATAGTCGGAGACTTTGAGGTCTCGTATGCCCAAAAGAACTTTAGACGACTTTCAAAGGAACTTTTAGAGAACAGATCGTTGAGTTTCTCGAGGTAGTTTGAATTGCGAGCAATATCCTCGACTAATGCCGCATTGGGATTTTTGTGAGCAACCATTCGAAAATGTGACTGTTCCATACCCAGATTAGGGACGCCAAAAAACACAGCTCCTCTCAAGAGGTCGAGAAGGTTTTTGTACTCCTTATTTAAGCTGTTGTCAAGCTGCACCATCGCCTCTCTAAGCACAAGCCCGCCAAGGCTATGAGCAAGAAAAACGACAGGCTTCGCAGACGGCAAACTCCAACCGTATGTCTGAAGTTGACTGATGAGTGCCTGAGCGAGGTCTGGAATAGTCTGGAATGATTGACTGCTATCAAGTTTCGTGTTATAGCCGTAGATAACTGCCCTCACACCTGGTAAGTCTTTTGGCAGTGTATCACGAATCCACATGAACATCTTGTCCCCTCCTTTTGGCTGCCATGAACCGAAAGGATGGCTTGCAAGGCCCGAGATAGCAATGCAGCTGGTAGAGGTCAGCCTTGTAGAACATTTGGGGAAAGAAATATTTATACTCAAACAAATGATTGGAATCTACATCATTGAGTGGTGTCATTCCCATGAAATGTGTATCCAGGATAATATCATCGACATTGTGGGGACCTTGAGCTGGTACAGACCACTGTTGTTTCCCTGAAATATTCTGGATAAGTGAAGGAAGAGTTTGAAATATCACAGTCGCTATTTTCGAGCGTGGTGACTGCTTGAAATTCAATGTGAAATCCAGTGTAGTAGCCAACGAGTACACTCTAATGTTGTCTCGCGGGAAGCCACCAAGTCTCAAGCTCAGAAGGCTGGCAACATCCTCGAGACCTTTGACATCATTTGGCAATCCTCGGACGCGGAAAACCGTCTTAGTCCATTTATCACTATCTTGGTTCATATCGAGCTACAGGATCTTGGACTGTTTTGGCGGTGGGACAATATCTGGACAGGATCGTCGTTTGGAGGTTCTCGTTCACGACTCCTCGCTTGCTGAGGGCTTGCACTTTGACCGCCTTCCATGAGCCTATGCGTACTTGTACCGGATGGCTGGCGGGGGTTCTGAGTATGAGAAGGGAGTGGATGATGGTGAGCCTCGTGAGGGTGGAGCGGAGAGGCAACTATCGTTTCCCTCCCCTGGCTTGGCGCGGCCGTGTCGCGTGACATTTTGGAGAATTTGGTAGAAGGGCACGCGCCTCCGGTTAGTCGTGATACACCAAAATCTGGCCGGAAAGGAACCTTTTCTAGAATAACTCCCGCAATAATTGTAAATAAAAATTTACAATTCTATAGTTAGTAAACCACTGGATAACGTATCGTTTCGTATAGTTTTCAGAGAGTAGATGCGTATATAAACTCTGCTAAAAATTATTTGGGAGGCTGATTTTTAGGCTCCGTTCGCTAACAAATTTGGCGGTTGTGTATTACAACTAGTTCTAAGCGGAGGCGCGTGAAAGGTTCAACCGGTAATTGCCTGCTGCTGGAACAAGCGGCCGCACGTGGTGCCTGAGGCTGCACGTTGTACGGAGGGGCTGGTTGGCTGCCCGAGACAGCGGCAGCCAGCTATTCGTTTCGTACGTAGAACATTGCAGAGTGACGACTTTCCAAAATCAAGCATAGCCCCGATAAACCTTCAACCAGGCCGAGCCCGATATCCGCAAATCCAGTAGGGCACCGAAACGTCTACCTGGTATTTGAGAGCGGCAGCTGCAATCACAAGGCTGAGAATATTCTCGAATTGCATAGATCCTCGTACCACACCGCTCCGTAATCTTGAATCTCTAGTCCTGCAACTCCTCCAGGTGGGATTCAGAACATTTGAATGACTCTTATAATATGTTAATACTCGCAGATGCTGAAACCTCCTTTTTCTAGATCCATCGTTCGCCCGCCATCTTCAACCCCGCCATGCCTCAACGAATCTCTATCTACTTCCCCTGCGACCTCAATTTACCATACGCTACCTGCTACTGTTCGACGTGGAAATACCCTCGCGAGAAGCACAGATGACCCAGGTGCATACTATATTACAGAGCTTCAAACAACGCGCCTTGACGAGATCCAGTCATATCTGTGGCTAGCGGGCCTTCCTAGCTGTGGGAGACCTTTGCATCGACAGCAGCTATTGGGGCGTGATATCATTGTCACCGAGGATCCAAACGAACATCTTATTTGGCACGAGACACGAATATTTATCAAACCACTCCCGATATTCCTAGTCGATCTCGACTGCTGGACCCAGAAGATTTGCAAAACCAAGCAGCTTCACGAAGCTGCTTGTGGCTTTCTGCTCTCATACGCCTGGCTTGTCAGACATGAGAGCGACCTTCGAATTGCATGTGAGAAGGGGCTGCTTCCTGTTTACATTAACTGGGAAACATGGACAGAATTCATGAGTGAATTCCTCGAGCACATCGACTTGCAGTCTTTGAGCGGGGTCTCGCCCAGATATCAATATGGGGAGTTGCGGCTGTCTAGGTTAAATAAGATACACTATATAACACATTTTACTTGGAAGGATTGTACTCGAGGATATATGACTACGTCGACGTGGTACCAGGATTTCTTTGCTCGCAATTTTGCATGGCTGTTAGCAGTCTTCGCGGTGGTGTCCGTGGCTCTATCTGCAATGCAAGTTATTCTAGCTACTGAAAAAAGCGGTATGGTGTTTGAGAACGTATCTTATGGCTTCGCTATTGCCTCTTTATTCCTAGCAGCTGGGACCGTGTTAGCAGTGCTACTTATCTGGGCGATTTTATTTGTATTTCATCTAGCAAGTGCTCGGATAAACAATCGAAATATCATCAAGGAGAGAAAGAGCGTCGCAGATTCTCAAGGAAAGCCCAGCTGTTAAAATTTGTTACAGCTTAGTGTATATAGCTACTATGTAACATCCGGCCGCATATTGTCTGAGGAACCAGTAGGAATTGGTAGAGACAAACAACGGATGATAAACCATCGGATGGGTGCTCGAATATGCATCTGCACATACTCTGTGCCATTCCGACCTTAGCCCTACGAGATTACTGCAAGGAAATACTTCCAACGAATAATCTACTAAGGCAGTGTGGACATTTGGGAGCTAGACCGGTCATGCACGAACACCGTTGCGTGTGATATCCATCGCCTTTGCTATTCAACATTCGTTCCTGAAGGGTGCTCGGACACTTGAAATAACCCACAGATGCTATGAAGCGGATTGACTAACAACTGCTAGGCGTGCTGGAGAAGTTGGAAGTCAAGGATTCGTGCAAGCTGTTGGAAAAATTTATCCAAGAGCGGTTAAATAATGTTTTCTGTAATACGTCTGCTGCAGCCCAGCTTGGCATCAAATCGTGAATGGCTATCTGGATTTTATTTCAGACTTTTACTTGATGAAAGGGGCCACAGCTGCTCTTTTATATTAAGTAGTGGCCGGCCCCACAGATCGACTCTAAAGGTTACTCGTTATTTAAATCTTATAGTTCATATTAAAATCCAAGTTCCGCAGCAAGTTAATTCAGCTCAGAGAGTGCGCAAGGAGTAAGTCAAGTGTATTATGTCATAACTCATGTCCATCACATTGCTCGAGCGATCCATCAGTCCCAATACCGATCATTGCCACTGCTTTCCGGTTCCATGAGGGTCGTTCAATAACCCCTCGATCTTGATCACCCAAATATCATGTACCCACTCCGACTCAAAGTATGAATATGGAATGTAGAACCGGGACAGCGTGTCTCCCCACGAGTTCTGAACCTCAAATGCACCCGGTAATTTGTCCTTCATGGCAACTTTTGGATCGCGATTGATGTCACGATTGAAACCAGTAATAACCAATGCATGTCCACCTTCCCAAACCCCCTCAAGTTGTGTGGGGGGTTCTTTGAGCACGCGTATACCACCTTGATCGACGCAGTTATTCAAGCGGTATGGTTCCCAGTTCTGCCGCCTTCTGATGCCGAAGATGACGGGGTAGCCTTCGGCGATGCAGGATTTAATCTGGGTGATGCGGCTCGTCTCGGGGGAAGCTGGAGCATCAGGTTTGTGGGCTTTATCGTCCTTGCTGTCATCGGCGTCCTTGATGCGGAAGTACTGGAATTTGATGTTGAAATAGTCTTTCGCCGCCTGGGTCGCATCATTTGGTACTTTGAACAGTTCATCAGGCAACTTTACGGGCTTGGTTAGTGGCGATGGGAACTGAACCTGGCCGCCTGGGTATGGCCACAGGTTTTCAGGGGGGCATCCTTGTTGAAGAAGAGACTTAATTGCATTACGAATCCCGCAACCTCTGTCATATTGCACACCGTTGGGATCGTAGAGGTACTTTGCCCAGTACCAAATGAAGAGGCGACTTGGGTTGAATTCGGTGTTCTTGTCCTTGGTATGGATCTGGAGGCCGTAACGAAGAGCGAGAGCCACGGCGTTGGCAGTGCAGCCTAGAACACCGGGGAGTCAGCATCTTCTTATTTCAGGATATCTTGAGAAGAAATTAATAAAAAGAAGCCCTTTCAGGATGTGTTAAGAGTGCATGAGATGAAGCAAAGGTGTCTTAGGGTCAAGGAATAAAAAATAAAAACCTGATTATCCTTACTGCCGAGATTCTGCTGGTTATAGTTAGGGATGGGCTTGACTTCAAGGAAGCCGGCTTGGGTGTGGACTCCAGTCGTGGCGATTTCTTTATAGAAGATTTTGTCGCGAGAGTCGGGCTGATCGGGTATGTAGCCATCGCCGTAGATAATGTTTTGTTCAGACATGATGGATGCAGATGATAAAGTGATCTTGAAGAGATTTCGAAGTGCTAGGACTTTTTAAGGGAGGGTTACTCCTTTAGCGATACTTTGAAAGGAGCTCTTGGAAAGAAGAGACTTGCTTGAATCAATCGAGGAATCGAGGAATCGAGGATGCAGATGGAGCTTTATATCCTCCAGGAATAGATCAGTCGAAAGGAAACGGCAAAGCACGAAACACAGCACGAGCTGTAGCTCTTTCAGCTTCAAGGATAATCAGCTGCGCCATATTTGCGGTTATTCTACCGCATGCCTAAAAGTCTCTTGCCATTTGATGAATTTAAATCCAAACGTGAGGCAATATGCAGGTATGGGAAAACAAAAAGAAAGATTCTGGTTTGTGAGGACATTTACTCCGGCCCAATTATCAAGACAAATCAGATGAGGAATAGCAATGAAACACGCAAAATCTGTTCAGCTGGACGCGGGACCCGCCAAGTTTGTGCATATAGCGGAGCCTTGAAAGTCTAGACCACTGGTTCAAGTTCGTCAATCATCCAATCATTGATGCCTCGACTTCTCATTGCTCCTTCCCCGCATCCGCATGAGATTGGCTTAAATCGCATGACCCAGTTCAGCCCAAGCCGAAAGCCAACTCGGCTACTTGCACTCGATGCAGCCCTAGACGGCACAGCAAGGCTGGGCCAGCGACTGAAATAAATCATGAGGGCTTAGCTGAGAATTGGTGCTGCAAATAAGATCTTGTATTTGCTTGAATGATATTGAAGTTCAGACTGAGACGGATGAGAAGATTAATTGAGTTCAGCTCAATGCACAACGCCCGAAGGAGTAATTTCAGTAGTACAAGGAGGTTCTGCATCCGAGAGGAAGTAACTGAGACAGCATCAAAGCAAGATCGCAGATATCTGGGTATGATAGGAGCAGATGTGAGTATATCCTTGTAAACTTCTTGCAAGCCTGTCTTGGAAATCTTAGCCGAAGCACCAATTTCTCAGGATGATAGCCCCGAAGTCAAGGAGTGGGCTGATGTCGATGACATCGGAGTGGATATTCATAGCCTATATGAGGAATCCATGAAACCTCTGAAATTTTGCTAACTAGATTAGAGACGATGTAGAAATAGCGTTTCATCAGAGTAGATGCTCTGCTTCTCAACGGAGGCATGGCGTTTTAAGAGGTGTAGAAGTTTGTCAGGTGGGCATCAGACAATCATATTCGTGAGCCATAGACTATGGTAACAGCCTCGCCGCTGTGACGCTGTGAAATTTTTTAATGAGTTCATAACTTAGCAATATTTAAGCTAGCCGCTAGAAGTCATCAACATCTCGTAGCTCTCAAATTCAGCTGCGCTTCTTCGAGTTCGTAGGCTGGTGAGTAACCTCACTGGGAGAGCGTGATTATAGGGTCCTCTGAAATCAAGATTCTTGTTTAACGAACAGGCTAATTGTTGGTAATACCCCGCTCCGGAGTATCGCTCCGGAGTGAGACATACATTTAAAAAACGCACTCCGCTATCCCGCCTCTATGGGATGACAAAAGTAGCCACCGTGCAAGGGATCAGCCAGCCTCCAGTTGCACGAATGGGAATTTCGAAGCAGAGAAGGAGTAAAGAAACCTATTGCTCACTATTCTCCAATTTCTATCCTCCATTTCCTCCTAGGTTTCGTCTTTCTAACATTGCTCCTCCCGCTCTTCTGCCAATATCCGTCTTCACGTGAAGAAGAAAGGGTCGAGTCCGGGCTGATTGTGAGGACTGGTCGCCAGCTCCGGGACATATTCTGTGATTTTCTTTAACTTGTTATTTATCAACTCTCTACTTTATGAAAGATATCTGTTAGTGATATTATTTTCTAATACTATATATGGGAGACTTGTACTATATCTGTTATACGTATTACGGACTAGGGTATACTGGAAAAATCATCCGATAATACTATTACAAACACTGGTAATATCGTCCCATCCCGTATTTACGCAAACTAGGGCATCCGGCACTGATTGGATTTGTGTCCGAACCGCCGGCACTTATAGCACTGCACCTGGGCTGGTCGCTGCTCGAAGATCGCCGTGCGCCCGATCTGTCCTCCGACATAGAAGACTCCCTCCGCCAGAAGCCGTGCTACGTCATCACTCTTTGTGACATACACCACCATCGAACCATAGGGTTTCGTTATATTCTTTTTGCTTAACCATCCCACCTTGGCGACTGTGAGATGATTTTGTTGGCTGAGAGCGGTTAGGATTCCTTTTCGAATCGCGCCAATTTCATCCAGAATCATCTCTCGGTTGACATTGTCAACTTTGATCGGATAGAGATTATCTTGGAAGGGAGATCGCGTTGGCGCTATTTGTGGCTGCGAAATTCGAGGGTAATGATGCTTCCACTCAGCTCTTGATTGAATTTGACGAGGTTCGAGCCCTAGTGGTTGTGGTTGGGGAAAGTCCTGCTTTTCTTCACGCAGTTCTAGTTCGTCCTGTGCAATTTGGGCCTTTGTCGCCCTACGTCCTTCATATTCTAGACAAGTTGCTGAAGTTTCATGGGAGAAAAGCCAAGTAGCTTGCTCGGATGTAAAATGCTTACTAATTATAATTTTAGCAAGATCATTGTTAGGTAATTTGCTTCGGGATAAGTCGGTGCCTGAGCTCGGAGCTGAATCCTTGACGATATTGATATCCGCGCCGTGGGAAAGTAAGATCTTAATAATTTCCAAAACTCCGGGCTCGCTCGGTGATATTTTCCCTTCTTCGAGCTTTGCCAGGAATAGAGTAAAGACAGCTCCCACTTTACCCCCATTCTTGTAAAAGCGATGAGGCGATGCTCCTAAAGAAAGTAGATATTCCACCATCCCGGGCGAGAGCTTGGTGTAGCTATCGTCGCTTAGCAAGGCATGCTGGAGCATTCTGTCTATTAAAGCCTGTTTCTTCTCTTCTGCTTTGGACGGCGAGAGCTCATCTATAACTTGGAATCTTTTGGTGAGCTGAGTTTTGACGTAGGACATCAGCCCATACTCGCTAGCAAGGCAAAGATCGAAGCCTCCAATTTCTTGATCTCTCCAATTACTTCGACTCGGTGCATTTATTTCTAATTGCTTTGCGATCGGGTAAACACTCTCCAAAACTTGATCCACGATGCTCTCGTTGCCTGATTCGGTGACTGCCAATTGGGCAAAATAGAACAGTTGGTGGAGGTAGATCGTAAAATCGGTTTCTGGGCAGTATCTGAACATCAAAGAAGTTGCCCGAGAGAGGAGTACCCATGTCTGGCTTTTATTTTCCAGACTTCCCATCATCTCATTCCGGATATCTGGTGTATGTAACAGGAAGTCGCGAACTGTCCTATGCAGGAATTCCACCAAGTGGATGGGTTCCTTTCCGTTGACGATGACTTCGAGTAGACCTCTTGAGCGTCCATCCAATCGGCGCCCCATTGCTGCTAATTTGGCCTCGATTTCCTCCGGGTTGAGCTTTAGGCTCGAGCTGAAACTCAGATTGGGGTCTTCTTCCACGTCATCAATGAAACTATAAGTCATCAACAGTAACGGCTCATCCCTCGACATGGCAACCTGGAAGGTTCGAGCCGATTGAACTCGATATACCTTTGGGATAGAATCAAAGATGTGTTTGAAAAAGGTGTCCAGGTCCTCTGGAAACCGGTCGAGACGCAAACGCATGGTCTTGATTGTATCGTTGTACGTCAGGCCTTCTAGGAGATCGCGTACCACCAGGAACACCCATAGGAATACCCCTTGAGCCTTTCGAACAACTTCTTCGACAAGGTTGGCATAAGCTGGATCCCTGAGAGATAGCTTGTGGAACTGCTCATGCCCGTTAAAATTGTCCGAAACATACAGCCGGATATCTTGGCGAGTCAGGTCCTCCAGCTTCACAGTCCTTTCAGGGTCATCTCCAAACGCGTCTTTGAAGACCGTCCATGATCTACTGGAGAGACACAGCTTGATGTGGGGAGATGAAGCAAGAGAACGAAGGACCTTGATTAATTCTCGAGGATCACGATTCTCTGCATCTTTATACTCATCGAGCCCATCGATGAAGAAACAGAACTTAGCAGTAAGATCGTGGCCACGCAGGTAATCAAACGCCCGGAGTAGATTTTGCGGATTCCAGTGTATCTCCGAGGGATTCTGAGTTATGTTGAGCTCAGGGATGTCGCTGCTTTGTGATTCCTGCTGCGACTGCATGACGGCTCCGTAGACTGAAGACACGATCTCGGGGAATTGGCGAAGAATCTCGAAGAGCAAGGAACGCAGAAGGCCTTCTTGCGACTTCTGCAGCTTCGTGCCTGAGTTCCAGAAGAAAAACTTAGCAATGACCAACCTTTTGCCATCAGCCCAGGCTTGGAGGTGGTCAGCTGTTTTGGGGTGGTGGATTAGGTATTTCATCAATGTTGATTTCCCCGAGCCCGGCTTTCCATGAATCCAAAAGATCCCAGTCCTCTCGCGAAGCCATTCGACATACTTGATCGGCTTGTTGGTTTCTGGTAAGACCCCTTTGAAAATCCAAGTGAAGGTGTGGGAATGTGCTTGGACGACCCTATCATGGCGAGCCCAGATGTTGTCAAAATTAAGGGTTTGTAACAGCTGGTAATCTCGCGTGGTCTTCGATATCTGCTGTTCGACGGTCCCGAGATAACCAGTGAAAGTGGAGATATTTGTTGGTAGCTCGGTCACTTTGCTGAGGTCGATTTGTTTCGCAAAGGCCGCTGCAGTAGGCGTGTTACCGAAGACATCATCCAATCTCTTTTGGATAAGTTTCTCAACAACTTGCACGACTCCTTCTTGCATACTGCGTAAATGGCCAGCTTGTTTGATGTCAAGCCTGACAGCCATACCCTCAAGGCTTTTCATGGTTAGTGAGATCTTTGCAATCTCGTTACTGATAGACGTGTCAGCCGTATGCATCCTCTAAATCGAATGATAGCTGAGTTTCCGCACCTTATCAAGGCCTGAATATGAGTGTTCAATTGGCCTTGCAACCTGGACAGTCGGCGAGCTAGAGAATCGATCTCTTCTTGGCCCAACACCCCTCGAACGGCGACAACAAAGCTTTTCCATCTTGTCTTTTGTCCCTTGACTGTCAGTTTCTCGAGCACGCCCAGCAGTTCTTGGCTAATCCGCCTCGTATCACCCGTGAGCTGCTTCAGCGTATCCGAGCACCCTTCAGGAATGAGTATTGAATCGCAAAGGCGATGGATATCACTCGCAACGGTATCCAAAATGATGTGGTCCTCTGACGCAGAAGATACCGACTTGTAGATCTTCTGCGACTCTCCGATCAATTTGGCCGCGAAGTCAACAAATTGCACCACGTTGGAGGCCAATCCCAGAGCGGTGAGGGGGTCAATAGCCATCTCGATCGACTTGACATTTAGAAAGAGACGTCTAAAGACACATAGATGCCAACAGGCGAAATTTATGATGGTGAGGCTGCGCCTCGCCCTACAGCACGAGACCCGAACAAGCAGCCTAGTCAGCTTTAGGTGCATGAAGCAGCGGATGTGCGTGGCTAAGCCACTGCCACGAGAGGGGAAATGCACCCAAGGCAGCCAGCGGGGATTTTGGGGAGATGGCCATTTTATTGGCCACCAAAAAAACAAGGCTCTCGAAACCGCTGTTGTCCTTCGTGTAGCAGCCATTGCCTACGCTGATAGAGCGCCCCTGATGCACTAACTCAATACACTAATATCATTCGCCATCTATTTATTTACCTTATGTTATATAAGAATTAAGTTCTAAACGGCGTCGCAGTGTTTCTAATTGTCTTGTTCCTCCATCTGACTCGTGGAAAATAAAGGAAGAAAATAATATAACACTCCTAAAAGTATATTTCTTAACATACCAGTGTTTCAAGATCCTTAACAAAGGAACGCGCTGGCTCAGACTGTTATAAAACGCCATAGTTCATCTTCACTCCGCGTTTCCCATTCAAGCATATTCCCTCCGTTCCCGCAATATCTCCATGTTCCTCGGTGTCTTCATCTTCAAACTCCTCCACTCCGATGGTAATCATCTTCATTAAATACGATGAAAACAAAGTAAACACTTGCAAACACTACCGAGCCCCTATCCATTGCCGAACGGCGGGGTCAACGGTCGAGACTCGGCGTTAACCCGGGAAGCGATGACGTTCCCGAAGCAGAATGGATGGAGATTATCCGCGGAAGGTACCACCACCTGCATATATTACTTCCTTCTCTACTCTCCTTCTCTAACAACCACCATTGAACTCCAATCTTCTTCATCTTTAATCATCCCCTCCTAATTACCATAACAAACAACAACACTCAAAATGACAGACAACTCCAAGATCGCAGTCCTCGACGTGAGTTCCGCTGCCCCTCATTACCCCGCACTCCCTCCATCTCACCTCAAGCTGACCAGAAGAATTGAACGCAGACCTCACTAATCGACCGCCTCCCCGCCTCCTCAAAAACGCTCTTCGACGCTAAAGCCATCAAATCCCTAACCTTCGAATCGATCGCGCAACACCTGGGGCGCAGCGAAGTCGCCGTCGCGGCACTCTTCTACGGCCAAGCACAAGCCTCTGCCGCCGACGTCCAAAAGCTCTCCGAAATCCTCTCCGTGCCGGAAGACAAGCTGGCCTCCCAACTGCTCGGCTTCCCTGATCGAGGAAGAGCGGGACCTATGCCGCCGGTGGAACCGTTGATTTATAGACTCTATGAGATTGTGCAGAATTATGGGTATGCGTATAAAGCGATTCTGAATGAGAAGTTTGGGGATGGGATTATGAGCGCGATTAGCTTTAGTACGAAGGTTGAGAAGGAGGTTGATGAGGCCGGGAATGCGTGGGCGGTCATTACGCTTAGGGGGAAGTGGTGAGTTTGATCTTGTGTTTTGAGGGTGGTAAGGGATTTGAGCTAATTTGTGGACAGGCTTCCGTTTACGAGGTTCTAGATGGGTGTTTGGGCGTGAGAATGGGGCGGAAGGGGGAGCAGGTGGTATAGCATAGGGGATGGAAGGGAAAGGCGAAGGATGGAAGATATGTGTCCGAAGAGGATCCAAAATCTTTTCATGGCGGATGGGTTGGTCTGGCTGCATAGCAAGTATGGAGATAGAACTTCAAAATCTAGCATCTCATGAACCGGTGTGGAGTCCATTCGGGTCTCTTCATTTGTTTTTTTCTTTAAGCTTCAACACATGAGAATGTATCAACATTCGAGCGCCAGACAGCACCATGACTTGGTATCAGTTGACGAATAGGTTTCATTGCGTAGCTATTCGCAGGAGGGGTTCGATGCTGTGGAGACATACTAAGAGGAACTCTAGATTAAAGTTTACATTGGGTATCTTCAACGCTTCTATACCACATGCAAGACAATATGTTGGAACAATCTTCTCCGCGTGCCATTACAATGTCGATATATATATTCATCTTCATAGCATCAACCACATCATCGAACCCAATACACCACCCAACGCCCCCATCCCCGCCCTCATCGCCATCCCCTCACTCTTCTTCGTATTCGTCGCCCCCGCCCCAGTCGCCGTGGTCGTCACATTCGGCGCAACCGCCGTCCCATTTACCGTAGCTGGCAACCCATTCAAACCCGCATCCTGCCACAGCAGCCCCTGCACAAAGCTCAACGCATCGATCGACGTGCCCACTGCACCGGTCCCGTTCCCATCGATCCCCGTATGCTTGCCATCCCAGTATTCCGAGCAGCCGGTCCCATCACACGCCGCAGCAGCCGCTTGCGCCGAGCTCGTGAACAGCGGGGTGATGGTGGCGGCCGTGTACGGCGCCATCTGCAGCGTGTCCGCGAGCCAATGGCCTAGTAGGCCTTTCATGGCTATCATATCGATATTGCAAGTCTCGGCCTTCTCGCACGCTACCTCCGTTGCTGTCTTCACGGTGCCGTTCACCCAGAAGACATTCAGCGTCCTGTTCAACAACCCATCAAGCTCTGTCTTCCACTTTGCGTTCCCGTTTGTGAGATTGTACATATGTGCCACGCCGGAAAGATACGAGCCGGCAGTGTAAGAGAACTGCAGCTTAGTGATATCCGAGCAGTTTGCATTGACGATGCTCGCGCCGTCGTAGACGTTGAATTTGTTGTCGATGAACCCCGCGCTCTTCGTCCAGTTATACGCTACGTTCGCCCATGTCTGATACGTCGTATTCCCAGTAAATCTTGCGAGTCTGGAAGCCAGCTGGAAGAAATGCCCATTCGATGCTGTGTTCTTGTAATCGTATCCTTGATTGAAGGAGTAGATCTGCCATCTCAGTCCTCCTGAACAGGTCGATGGATCCCATCGTTGAACAAGGGTGTTGAATACTGTGTCTGCGAGCGTAAGCCATTGGGTGTTCGTGGTGTTGCTATTCGTGAACTGCGCCTCTGCTGCGGACATAGCGGCCAGTGCCCATGTTGCCTGGTCATCGTTTCCTTCTGTCGCAGACTGATTCACGGGCATGAAATCATTGTTCGACCCAACCTGGCTCAGAAGACCTGCGGAGACGAGAGAGTTGTACTGTGTGTCGCTGGTCAAGTGGGAGTATTGGATCAGGGTGTCGAAGAGCGCGCCCGCTTCCCACCAGTAGTAGGGAGCAGGAAGAGTTCCTGTCGCGCGTCCGGTCGAGTTCGCGGTATAGTAGGCTACGAGCTGGCTTGCGAGACTCGAGGCTGCAGATTTGATGGAGTCTAGTGGTGTTAGGTGAGGTCAATTGGAGAGAGGGGAGGATGTCTCACCAACGCTGTTTACATCCAGCTCAATGCCACGCACGGGAGAAAAGGAGAGCGCCGCGAGGGCAAAGAGTGGGAGGACGCGAACCATGACGAAGGTTCGCAGAAAGCAACGCAGTCGAGAAGACTAAACGAAGGGACGTATCTCAAGCAGATACACAAACGAGCGCGAAGTGATAGAAGAGAAAGATACTTACGGAAAGGAAACAGGGAATCTCACGATGTTTCTGCCAGGATTCAGTTCGCTTGGACGGATATTAAGATGAGAAAGGCCAAGGCCGGATACGAGGCGGCACAAGGTTGTATTTAGGGCGGCAGCTAGCCAAGATGGCCTTAGCTTCAGGGTCCCCCTAACAGTATAGGCGCTTATTTCTTTTCCTTGGCTGAACAATACTTCATGAATCGCAAAGACGTTGCAAAGTCGCTGTCAATGAGGATAAATGTTATACTGCTACGATTCGGAGCTTTCTGTTTCTGATATTTTGAAAGTGGTAGATCGTTTGAAAGCATAATCACCTGGTGAGAGAAAGCGTGGGGTGCTTCAGCCCTCCCTTGGCCATGTCCCGAGATTTTGGCGTTTGTCATTTCCACCTCTTCTCAATTGGTGTGAACGCGCACGCTTCTTTATTCACGACCTGTGATGTACCTATTGCGTTCTCTGAATCTTTGTGGGAGTGAATCGAGGGTGAGGGAATTCTACTCAAAATTTTGTTGAATGGGAGAACTGAGAAGTGCATCAAAGTTGTACAGGTCGTGAATGGCTGAAAGAGGTTAGGCATGGTAGTGCAGTCACATAAGAGCGTCGAAGATTACATTCCCAAAATTTGTACTATTTAAATTACCTATTCCTTTTTGTCCTCTAAGTTTATCTTTCCTTCTCTCCGATCAAGGTAAGAGCCATAGTATCCCAGCATTTTCGAGCCTTCAACGAGTCCCGAAACGAAGTCCAGTCCAAATCTGAGCTCAAGAACACCCCCACATCACAACCTCTCACCAAGATCAAGAGCACCATGAACAACTACCCCATCTACCCTCACCAAAAAGGCTCAGGAGTCGAGATCGGGACCGGCTCGGGCCGTAAGCTCAGCCTGGAACAACTCAAACGCACCGGGCAATCCGTAACGCTCGAGGAGCTGCTCGAAGTCATGGTGTCTGAGCCCCAAGGCTGGTCATCGGAAGCACAGGGCAAGCAGTTCCACACTCAAGAGTTTTATCGACGACTGGCGAGTGAGCTTAGACGTGGACGCATTCAGCAGTTGGGAAGAAACGAGTTCCGTCTTGTGCCTGAGCATCCGGAGATTGATAAGTCTTATTGCAGGGAGTGAAATGTGTTGGAAAAGGGAGGCGCTCCAACTGGTGAAAAGTATATGATGTGGTATAATGAAATATATGCATGGAGTTCATCGGGTTTTCAATGCTCACTTGAATTGTGTGTATTGCTCACTACTACATGGGAATCATTCCTTGATTTTGGTCTTAGTTTGATATTACCTTCATTGTATCCTCTTCCTTGAATCATCATGACGAGCAAGATACTCCTTTTCATTAGTGGTGACTCTGCTATTTCTCGTCCCCAAAGTCCGAAACCCCAAGCCCCTCACAACGTAAACCTGCTGCCCGGCCCAGCATCACACTACACTCTCGCTTCGAGCACCTCATGGAAACCGGCGCCCCCA
Source organism: Stipitochalara longipes BDJ (assembly GCA_009732865.1). Lineage (NCBI taxonomy): Eukaryota > Fungi > Ascomycota > Leotiomycetes > Helotiales > Hamatocanthoscyphaceae > Stipitochalara > Stipitochalara longipes. Next base: position 2,478,555 of record ML769336.1, on the reverse strand, counting down.
TCTCACTTTAAGACATGTTCAACTCAGCACGTAAAGATCAATCCAGGTTGAAAACTTCTAGCCTCCCAAAAGCAAATAATACTCTCACTCTTGACTCGTACTATGAGGATGTGCTGCGAAGCATGAGTGGTGATGCTACCATATAGGTTGGTAGGGATTTGTATATGTTCAATCCGAGGAATGGGGATAACAGTAGAAGTATGAGGGAAGCTTATCGGGACGGGAGATCGCCTTTGAAGCGGTGGGGTAGGAAATTTGAAGGAGTAATGAGAGCGTTGAGTTGCTTTGTTTCGATGCTTGAACTTTGACTTATGATCTGCTCTCGGCGTTATATGTGAGGTTGAATATTACTTGCTTGTACTGCCTTGCAGTATCTCTTGCCCTGAGAGTGAATCAGGAACGTACTTGGAGAAGGTTCCGAGAAGGAAGTGCGGATAAAAATCAGATCGCTATTCAATTTGTCAGCGCTTTATTCAGAATCCAGGAAAGCTATACCTCTACAACTAGTCACAGACTTCATTTGCTCAATACAGTGTGAATCACATAATTTACATCTTACTACCCTGCTACTTGATGTTCTCATATCACTTGAAGTCTTCCCCTTCTCATCTTCAATCTTCCATTTCTTCTAATAGCAAGAGACGCCTCAAGCTACCATCAATCCAAACGCTTATCTCGCAGCCAGCACCCAGAGCATTCTATTAAGTTCCCAAGACCAGCTTAGAAGTATAACCATGCGTAACCCTAGCCCCATGCCATCTCACCACCGCATACTCTTCGAACTCATAACATCAGGCGACCCTTTTCCCCTACAAGAGCTCGAAGCAGCCATACACAAAGCCATAGCCGGAACACCACTAGAACACAAATGGCCACTCTCAGAGACCCTGCGAGAGATGTACGTCAACCTGAAGAAAGGCGCCATGTCGCAGCTGGGACCGAACTCCTTTCGCTTCGTCCCTGAACATCCAAGGGTTGACATTGCTACGTTAGCGAGATGGCGGGAGAAGCGGGCTGCTAGGGGGCAAGCAGAAAAGGAGCAGGCTGCAGAGCAGTTGGTGGCGAAGGAGCTGGTAACGAAGGAGTAGGCTGCAAGAAAACAGAGAGCAAACAAATTGAAGAAGCCAAAGACAGAGTTAAAGAAGCCGTTCTGGCTGGACAAACAGAACCGTGGCAGTTCACGGGTTAATTCGTGGTTACATAGTAAGGAATATCGGAGGGAGAGATATCTAAGCTCAAGAATTTAGAAATCGATGCTTTATTACATTCTCATTCTGGAAATACACTTAGTATCGGAGGGATGATGAGAGAAGTCAGTTCGAATTGCTTCCACCGAAATAGCACAATATCCTCACGTGGTGGGGGCCCGATGCCATGTAATTTGCTCAAGATTATGGAAGTTCTGATCATTCGGAGGGCGCCGACAGCTTATCATCTTTTCTATCTCTCTACGCCCCTACGAGCAGCTGTCTCTCCTCTTGAAATTGTAATTAAATGAGACGTAGAACGCCCGCCCAGGTCGACTACTCAACCTAGTTTTGTACTACTTTGGAATATCATCTCTTTTTCCTCAAAATTAATTGAAAAGCAGTGCCTTTCGAGTCGGCCGTATAACTTGTTTCGTTACGGAAGTAAAAGCTAAGGATCAAACCGGAATTTACAATGCTGTCTTATTAACCAAGGATTACGTCCACCGTTTCCGCCCCTTTTCTATCCCAAGCCTCTTTCCAAACTCTACCTATAGCGATCCTGTATGCTATACCATTTTGCCTCTCGATCCAGAGTACATTATAGTACTCATAGATCTGTAGAGACTTGATTGCATCGCAAACTTCCATCTCTCGAAAATGGCTGGAGTTGGGGGGTTTTCGTCGTCGTTCTACGCCAGTAGACATTGCTATCACCTCGCACTCTAGTCCCTTCATGGTCAAAGCACAAGCCTCGTCGGCAACGTTAGACTCAACGACACCTACCCAGCTACCGTCGAGATCTTGCAGGTTCATAAACAAGCGATGAGGCTTGTGGAACCCAGGTATCGGATTGAAGCTGTCACCGAGGAAATATCGATTCCTTCCTGTGGAGAATGAGAGAAATGGTGACCAAGTTTCTGAGCTTGGCTTAAAAGGAGACTGTGAGATGGGCACAGGATATCGGAAAGCAGTATCGCCGAGATCTTTATGATAGAAACGTTTCTTAGGGCTGGGTTCCTCTTCCTCCAGCCAGCCATAGTCCTCTTTCTCTTCATCCTTCCCGTCCTCATCCCCCTCGCCATTACCATGGGCGCCTTTACTTCCATCTGAATCGGTATCGGATTCAACAACAGACCATCCTAGTGGTAAAGGAATTGATGAGTCGTTTCGCATGGCATAGCATGAATACCACGAATTGTCTATTTGTTTTAGCTCTCCTTGAGGGCTGAGTATATACCAGGTATTTGTTGGTTGCAATTTGCAATTCCAGTGGGGATTGTAAGTGTCACACCTGGGTTGACAGTACCACTGAATATGACGTTGATCTATCTCGCCCTTCCACCCCAGCCACGACCAGCTTGGAAAGCTAGGTCGACGTTCCAATGGTCCACTGCTTTGCCAAAGCAAGCTCATATCGAAATAGAAAACAGGAATGCCCCAGAGAAAGCCGCCAGGAAAGGTCCGACTCTGGACGTCGATAATGGCACTGAAAGCTCGTAAAGCATCGGTTTCGAACGTGAGATGTCGTCGAGTGTAAGTTTCGACAAGGTTCCAATATTGTGGAAGGTTGGGCCAAGGGTCATTCTTCAGCTCGTAAGTATTCCTAGTATCGAAGCTCTCGGGGTGCGAGCATCTGTCTTCAGGTACACCTTCTGGTTCGGCCGCAACTTCTTCCAGCCACTTAGAGCGCCTACAGCTCCAGAACACGCTTCCTTCTTGGAATACCAAGCACCTCGGAGAAACAACACGCTCTTGAAATGTCCATCCTCTCGTATGCCAAGGCTTTTTATAATTCTCTGTTTTGCGTCCTACCAGTACTTTGATTGGGCCTGGGAATTCTATCAGTTTTTGTTCGTATCGCGGGAGTTCCGATGTATTGGTCAAGCCCCTCAGTCCATGATTTGCATCATTCCCATCTAGAGCAATGATAGTGAAGTATGCATTGGCGTAAATGGATGCCATATTGCTCAGCTGCTCCATCTTATTCTCATAATTATCTTGGACCTGGCGTTAACGATTAGTACATTGGAAAGCCTATATGGTCTGTGGCATCCTACAATGCAAAGTCGATCCACCCAGAGATAACGAACACCAAGACGTTTAGATACGCACATCGCGTCGCTTATCGTATTTGGCAAAAGCTCTTTAAATTCGGGATGAGTCAAACTTCCGGTTTGGAAGAGTTTGTTGGCTGTCTCCACCTTCAGCTCCAGAGTTGGAGTTATCTGGCCCCAAACATAGCTCAGAGCCAAATATTGAGCAGACCCGCTCGCATGAACTAAGCAAGATAATTCCACATCGACGAGTATAAGAGTTGATGCAACCTCTACTAGATCTGGAGGCGCGAGACTGTGGCAGTGACCCCGGTGATTCGAATCACAGTATTCTGCCCAAACACGCAGTCGTGTGACACTAATCGTCTCATGATCTACAGGTATGAAGTGTTCGTTTATTGGATCCAAGTTCAATTTTTGGGGCAAAATTGTAAGAAATCCATGGATGTGAAGGCAGGACTGTACAGAATTAGTTATCACTTGGTCATAGAATCCTACTATCGTGGAAAGCAACAGACATTTGTTATCCAGAACCCAAAAGTAGTCAGACAGATACAAAGTCGGCAGTCCGGACGAAACTGACGTTGGGCCACCGTCACATTCGTACTGTCCAGATATCGCACGATAAATTGGCAGTTGGGGCAAGATTTCTGTTGAGTATATTCTTCCCAAGAGCCTAAATAGCCGTCTTCACGCTCTCCATAGAGCTTAAGCTCACGTGGATACCGAAGTAAAGCCGCAGAGATCTTGCTGCAGTAAACGCAGTCATTCATAACGTAGTCCAGAGGACCCCCGCGCTGCGTGTCTGTTCTGTTCCTTCTTAGGCGGTTGCACACTAATAAGCGGCAGATAAGGACCAAAATGATCTCCAGCGCGATCACTGGATAAGTTGAAATCGGAGCGAACAGTATAACCCAAATGAATTCTGAAGGTGATGTTTGAAGGAAGATCTGACTTACTGTCGCTGCCTTAAGTTCATTCATACATACTCGGTCCTAGCAGCCCGCCGTACTCTTGGAGTGTTGTACGGCTGCCGAAGTACACCAGCGTCGCTTTTATTATCACCGCGATTCTCCGCTCAGATAGCTCAGGTGAACTGGCGGAGCCGAGGGTGAGCCGAGGGTGATGAGCGCCTGAGAAAAAACGGCTATGCTTAATGACCGAATGTGGAATGAAGATTGAGTCATATATGTGATTGCTACCTAAACGTGGCCATTGTTTCATGTGCAATATGTGGACAGAAATTTGTCCCCGAGTAGTATAGTAGTGGATTCAGTAACGGACCGGAGGAAATGGGATTGCAACGTTAGAGATGCGAGAAGTTTAGTGAATCGTGTAAGAATTTAGTGCGCTCAGCCCTACGGCCAGTTATAATTTAGTACATGCTACCCGCCACCACCTAGCGCCAGCCGTAGGACTTTGAAAACGAATTGAAATCAACCTTCATTTCAATGCTAGACTTGAAAATTTATAACTCTTGTGCTCAAAAGCCTTCATACTTTCCGGCCAAATTTACCAGTTCCACTTATTTGTTGAGCTCCTACATTTTCTACCACATCGCCCTCCAAACCATTCTTAAACATGGCTTCTTTTGACCCGATGACCGCAATGGTTATCCGGGACATCGTACCTGGGATCACTACTCTAAGTGTACCATTCGAATTGGCCGGCCGAGTCCAAACGGGTGGACGTGGGACAATTGTCCGGCTCTCGTCCGGCTCACTTGCAATCTTCTCTCCAGTTTGTTTGACTCCAGAAGTACGAGCGAAGATCGAGTCACTGGGAACACTACGATATATAGTTGCACTCAATATCGAGCACCACCTTTTTATCTCATCTTGGGTAGAGGCATTCCCCGATGCGGGCGTGATATGCATGGAAGGATTACCAGAGAAGAGAGAAAAGATTGAAGCTACGAAGGGAGTCAAATTCACCCACGTATTCACGTCACAGAGCAAGACTGGCATGAAAATCACAGCCGAGTTCGACAACGAGTTTCAGTACGAGTTCATCCATTCGCACCAGAACAAAGAACTGGTATTCTTGCATCAGCCAACGGGAACTGTCATCGAGGCCGACCTAATCTTCAACCTTCCGGCAACAGAACAATACTCAAAAACTGGACGGGCGGCAGATTCCGGGTTTCTTACAAAACTTGCTGCAAGTATCTTGCATACTCGGGGAGACATAATCTGGCAGAAGCGTATTTTGTGGTATCTATCCGGTGCAAAGGACAGGGAAGGCTTCGCACTGTCTGTCAAGAGAATGCACGACTGGAATTTTGATAGGATAATCCCGTGTCATGGAGATGTGATAGAAACGGGTGGCAAGGCTGTTCTGGATCGAGTGACTGAGTGGTTTAGGGAGGGAAAACATTAGGATGTATGCAGGCTTTTCATGTGGAGCGGAGACAGCATTCAGATTTTGATTTGACTATGTGAGATTTTTTATTGTCAAATAGGTTATCATACCATCGCTGCAAGAGGTGTAGCTATTAATTTGAGCGTATTCAATGGATAGATCAGCTTGGAAGAAGAGTAAAACGTTATTCTTTTTTTGTGGAGGATGTAGAATTTAATATGAACAGACTAATTGATTAAGCTATCTAAGAGAGCAATTATACGCGAGCCGTGAAGACAGCCGAGACAATATCTGAGAAATCCGAGTATATTCTCTTTGAACAAGGATTCACAGCATATAACTGTCTGAGAAAGTCATTATAGAATCTAGTTTCCACCGTTTGTCGCTGCAGGTCAAGTTTCTTCTGCATTAATCTGTTTTAGTCTCAAACTGTATTTCAATAAAACCGTCATGACTTTGCTTTCATTTACTTTATTATCTGGAGAGCCTTTCCCGTGTTGCCTGTCAACTCAACCCTGGATGGAAAGACGCGGGGTGATTCGACATGGTGATTCGACATGCTAAGGAACCGGAAGAGCTAAAATCTGACACGGGAGCTTGTACAGCAGAATTTCGCTCATGCATGCTTACACTGCATCTTCTCATAGGTTCCTAGTGTCTTGGCGATACCCTCAAGATTTTCTAAGCTAGTTAGTGGCAAGGCTGATGACTGGCATCCCTTAATTTGTCGGGATCTCCTAGTACCGCGCCGGAATACGTGCTTATTAACCCACCAAAGGCGTCCTTCTTCCTGCAGGGAGAATTTCACAGTCATATTCAATCTTATTTCTGACTACGAAGAACCTGTAGGACCCCCCGTGGCAAACCGTGTCATCGTTTAGTATCTCTATTCTGAATGGCTACCTTGCTTGCTCAAAGGAGTGCAAGGAATATGTCGAACATGATATCTTCCCGTCCGCCGGGAGGGTTTATATCTGGTGAGACTGAGGCTGAAGTCGTACTTTTTACGAGGATGCTATAAGTATGCCGACTCGCGCTTGGTTACGATTCAGTATACCAAAAACGAACATCATCTCACCAATGCAAAGTTTCGAGAGAATCAATATGGACTTTTTTCTATTCATCATCGTATTGGGAATCTTCTTCAACACTGTCAATTCCCATGTGGTATTCGAGCGTAGTGTTCAATCCTGCACAGATATCAAAGCACGATATGTCCCGGGCGCCCACGTGGTTTCCATTGAAAGCAAACCAAAACAAAATCTCACCGTTTTGGCCAACCCTCCGTTCTTGCTTCAGGATGTCTCAGACCTCAACATTTGTGAGGTGAATGTCACTCTTACCCAACCAAACGCGGGCGATCGAGTTCTTGTTCAGATATGGCTGCCGCTAAACAACTGGAATGGTCGATTCTTGGCGGTTGGAGGAAGCGCTTGGGCAGCTGGTTTGGGTGATCTTTCACTTGCGCCAGTTGCTAAGCAAGGTTTTGCGGCAGCCTCCACGAATGCAGGGCTCTCAGGGGATCCATCCAGCCCAGGTTTATGGGCACTGAAGGATAATGGCGAAGTTAATTGGGATCTTTTGACGATTTTCGCATCGCGTTCAGTACATGACCTGGCTGTCGTGGGCAAGGCGATCTCGGCAGAGTACTACGGAACTACAGCAAATTACTCATACTGGAATGGTTGTTCGACGGGCGGTCGGCAAGGGCTAGTTGCCGCCCAAATGTATCCCAATGATTTTGACGGCATTCTCGCTGCGTCTCCTGCCATAAACTGGCCAGATTACGTCGTTGCAGAGCATTGGCCTCAAGTTGTTATGAAGGAAGAGAAGGTGTTTCCTTCTCTTTGCGAGCTCAACGGCGTTGTACAAGCCGCCATCGCTTCCTGCGATGGACTTGACGGGGTGAAAGACAACGTTATCACGGATCTTGCCCAGTGTAAATTTGATCCGTTCACAGCAGTGGGTTCGAAGGTCCAATGTGATGGGAAAGATATCATCATTACACAATCTGTTGCATCAATCATCCGCAAAATATGGGATGGTCCAAAAACCGCCACAGGGGCGTTCCTGTGGTATGGGCTAACCATTGGAGCTCCAATGGATTTTCTCGCAAACACCACCGTTGCCAATGGTACTCGTATTGGCAATCCTTTCTTTTTGAGTGAGCAATGGATCAGCTATTTTCTCAAAGCCGACCCAAACTTTAATGTCTCGATCGTGAATTCGGCAGAATTAGCGGCACTATTTTCGGAATCGTCGAAAAAATATGGTGATCTAATTGGTTCTGCCAATCCGGATCTCACTGGGCTTCGAAAATCAGGGGGAAAGCTTCTTGTCTGGCACGGCGAAGCAGACCCCTTGATTTTCCCTCAAGGTACGATACAATATCGCCAACGTGTGGAAAAAGCTATGGGAAACAACTCTAAGCTGGACGAGTTTTTCCGCCTCTTTCTCGCTCCTGGAGTTGATCATTGTGGTCAAGGCGCAACTTCCGGTGCTGTTCCTTCTGATCCTTTCGGTGCGTTGATGTCGTGGGTAGAGAACGGAACCGCTCCAGACATACTCATTGCAGAAACTGTCCCCCAAGCTCAAGTCCAATTTACTCGGAAGATATGTCGATATCCTCTGGTATCGAAATATCGTGGTTCTGGGGACCCAAATAATTTAGAAAGTTACAATTGCGAGCGGGCTTGTTAAAGAGTTGGTATTTGTGTCCAGGAATAAATGGAGCTGTTTCACAGGGTAGAGCGGAGTGATTTTTGGAGAATCTGACCATGGCATTGTGTTGCTAGTTGAGAAGTTTGCCAAGAATATACGCTTTCAATAATGTTGCAACAATACCATCCCAGAATGATTGTGCTACCATATCAATTGACAATTATCATTTCCAGCCCTATTTACACTTCAGCAGCTGTATAATCATTAGAAGCTTCGACGTTACCCTCATTTCGCAGGCTGTATTTATCATACGGATCAGGGCTACTGGTGAGGTGGTCATAGCAGTCCTCAGTACTGGATCATGAGGTATTCTATGTATTTGACATTAGTCTGCATGATTCTTGCATGGTAATAGAGGCTGATCAAAGGAAGATTATGACATCTAGCTTACGTGATAAAATTAAATCAGTTCCCCGCTAGCCATTGTATACATGAACTGTATTTAGGGGAAATGCCATCAGATCCTGTTCTTCATGAACGATCCTGCAACTTCCACAGAAAAAAGCCGGTTTTGTTCGCAACACCCGACCAACCTCGATGATTGATTGCAGGCGAATAGGCGAGACTAGGAGAAGATTGATATCTGGAAAAGCTAAGTCCAAAGTAACAACCACCGCAAAGAAATGAGCTAGTGTAGCAAGTACAATTGGATCACCTTCACTAATGGCGATATACGATATCGTGTACTTGTTCATCCACGCGGAAAATGGATGCATCAAACGGAACTGATCTTCTACCGACCAATTTGAAGATCGATCATGTACAACTCGACATGTATCGCGAAGATGTCTGACCAAAGCCGAGAGATCCGGTCTGTCTTTAGCACAAGACGACAAGCCGTTCAGTGAACTAATACCTTGAGCAAGGACTGATTTTAGAATTGGAACGCAACCGTGGCCATCATTCGCAATCGTTGAGTTGCCGAAGTCTATGCATCTCTCGGAGTTTGCACAACCGCGGAAGTCTAAAAAGCGGAAGAAAACCGATTCCTTAATCCAAGGTCGCATTTCATTAACGACCTAGTAAAATAATAAGCAGTGAAAGATTTCAGACAAAGATCTTTCATCTTACTGCACAGGTACCCGTCATCAGCGTTTTCCAAGCTCGCCTTTAGTAAGAAACCACCTTAGCCGCGGATCATTTTCGCAATGACGAATAGGGATGCTCTTACCAGTCCGGCTCCTGGTCCGAGAGGCAAAGTGACGCACATAAAATTGCATCTGCATTATCTTTGGAGAACGAATTGATTGCTTGGTTCAGACCCTGCATCGCTAGACTCCGGTACCTTGCAGCATCTTCAAAAGCAGCAGACAGCTTGGTCACCAGGGCAAGACGCCCTGCCGAATGGGCCATGACTGCATATGCAACAAACTCAAATTTCAGGGCAAGCTGAACAAAGCTGTGGATGCATAGGTTAATAGGTTGATACTGGGGTTATGTTGGCATCTTTTTGAGGATTCCCCGTACATACATTATGAACTCACTCCACCAAAGACAGAAGTGTCTCGTTCTGCTAAGCTCGAGTATAGAAGCCAGTAGAGCTAAGTGATGCATATGCCGCAAGTTTTCTAGAGATAGATTGTGCCAACTCGGAGTCTTTGGAAGCTGTAAAAATGGAAACGGTGGCTCCCCCGAATCTTTCCACCTTCGACAGGAATGATCAGCAGTACTTGGCCACTTGAGAGCCGGAACGAATAAGCTGTTTTCCGCCGCAATGGTTATAAGATACTTGCATGTCCGCTGGGAAAGGAGACAATTACGACTAAACAAGGTTACTCCAATACTCCGGCACTCCACATCGCCGTTCTCCATTTCGAACAGTGTAACTTACCAATGAGGTCGAAATTCGTCGCATTTGATTCTGCGGGCTCGGCAGGTATGGCAGCCATGTTTTGACTTGGTGTGACTGCGGCGTATGACAGGGTTGACGGTCGACATGCTTCCATAGAGCAGAGTCTTGTTCACGGGCACACGAAAATCTGACACGAAAGTTTCAAAGAAATCTCTATGTATAAAGGGAGAATATCTTTCGTCTGCGTCAATGCAAGATTTGTAAATTGGGGCGAATCAGACTGCTTTATTCCGCCAGGCAGTTCGTGTAAGATTTTAGCATAGTGGCAAACCCGATCTGGAAGGCAACCCGACCCGCCAAGCTTATTATTTACCCGAATATCATGCCCAGACCATCCTCTCCATAGAAAAATAAGCGGCCGATTTGGGCTTCTGCCCGGACATCACAATTGCGGCCTTTGAGACAACAGAGCTTGTTTAAAAGGGAAAAAAAGAGGTGCACGGGACTTGAGGGACTCGATGCGAGCCAAAAGTATTCACAGACTAATTTTTGCTTAATTTATCCACCAGCAGATGCGCATTTTCTGCTCGTTCTAGGTGTGCTCTATATTAATCGCTTACTTCTTCTCCGTAGAGCCATCCTCAACCGCTTTGATTTTACACCCTGCTTGCAAGATTTTGGGGAAGGTAACAGACGACACCAACATCGACAGAGGTCTTGGCCCTGACAGATTAAAGAAACCTGTCACAGACATACAGTAACACCATTTTCGCTGGCGCCGTAATCCGTGAAATTTCGGGAGACCGAGAAAGAAGAGGTTTTGTTGTAAGGCGAGATTCCAAGGTTGGACTTGTTAGCCAACCAATATGTTGATAACGTGGCCCGCTTCTGAATACTACTTGTCCTACCTCCCAAATGCTTATCATACATAGAGTAACCTTTAAAGAGAGTTCCAATTGCCGCCTTTGCAGCAGCATCGATCTCGGCAAGAAGAGCGGCAGCAGCAGCAACTAGAGTTGATAGATGGCAATGGAAGCGCTATATAGTTAGCGTATTAGGCTGCTATAGCTTTAATCTTGATATAGTTAACTTCAATCACGCTTCTTTACTCATCGCTCTCGTCGCCCCTTAAAAGAAGTCATAATTAGAGAGAAATATATCTTTAAGCTTATATTCCCGGAACTTTTGACCGCGTCCTGTGTACCCGCCGCTTCCGACCGTACCTGCTCCCGCATCGGGTTTGAAATTCTGAGGTGATGGATCATGGAACTGGTCATAAATATGTCGTCCTTCCCATATTTCTCCATGTAGTGCTCAAACAGATGCTCTTTGAGACTTTGCTTGGTCCTTTTGCATAATCTTGAGGAATCGTCGATTTGTTTCCGTTCTGCGACGAAGTAGAGAAGAGTTCGTCCGAGTGTTGATGAGGGAAGGAGGTCGGCGATGTAGCCTTGGGCAGTCAGCTTTGCGCAAGTTGAAGAGACTCGGATCTGAATTACCATCATCGGCTGCCCGCGTCGCAAAACACCTCCAACCAACACCAGCCTATTGGTAAAGTTCTTGTAACCATCTGCAGGTCAAGCGCTTCCCACACACCTCGTCTCCCTTTGTGCTTTGTCTTGTCATTTCTGCTCCCGTGGTCGGAGAGATTGACGGAGGCAAGGCTTCGAGTGTAGTGGTGCTCACCACAAGCGGGTAGTGAATTTGAGGTATAAAAGAGTTTCAAGCCTTGGTGGGGCGTTTGCAGTTTTGATGAAGCGAATTGGGAATGTATGTTGAATAGGTGTTGACGTAGCTAGGTGCTGCGTCGATGTAGAAGGGGTCTCCCTGTTGCCTTACAGCCTCGTCCCTCACCTTCATCTGCACAAACACAGAACCATACTCTTCGAAACCTAAACGCTCCTGCACTTCAACGCCATGGCCGCGTCCCTCTACGAGGCTCTCGATACTGAGAAGTACCAGATTCGGATGCTCTCCATTCAGCCTGGATCTTTCGGAGTTTGTCTTGGAATGCTCTATGACCACCGAGCCGATTACCAATCCTCTTAAATTCAACGCTTTATCTTACTGCTGGGGTGATGCAAACGTCACCACTGGTATTTTCGTAAACGGCCTTGAGACGCAAGTCACCAAGAACCTTGCCGACGCGCTGCTGCAATTGAGAGCCATTGGTGTGCGTCGGGTTTGGGCTGATGCTATTTGTATCAATCAAGCAGATCGACGAGAACAAACTCACCAACTCAGGGTTATGAGGAATATTTATGAGAGAGCAGCAACGACATTTGCTTGGATCGGAAGGGACGGATCTGACCGAGCAGCGTCTGCCATACGCTTCCTTCAAACGCTCGCAAATTCTGGTGAATATTTTGGCGCACGTGACATATTCGACGTGAATCATACCGCAACCTGTCCCAAAGGGAACCCTCCCAGAAGGCATCCATCTAGGTCTGAAGATTACGACCGGTGCACCTGCGACTCTCAGTTCGAAGCGTTACAAAGCCTCCTTAACCGCGAGTATTGGAAGCGGCGTTGGATCATACAAGAGCTCGCAGTGGCGTCCCAAGCACAAATCTTGTGCGGAAATGCAAGAATCAGTCTGGATGACTTTGACACCGCATGACAAATATCCAAAGCTCAGCAAAAATTGACACATTACCAATATTACAAGGCAGTTGCGGACTTTCGTACATTACTGAAAGAGAAACAGGATGTTAGCCTGTGCAAAGCAATGGCTTTGACGTACATGTCATTGTCTCAAGATCCTAGGGATAAGGTGTATGCTGTCAGGGGCCTTTGCACTGACGGGGAGGAGCTGGTTCCGGCTCCGAGCTACGAGCTGTCCGAGGACGCGGTGGCATCAAGTCTCACGAAGGCCTTTATTTGGAAGCATCGCTCCTTTGATTTCATCTTGTTGGATCTGCAAAGGGAGAAAAACCAATCATTAATACCTTCGTGGGCTGCAGATTGGTTGCATATCGAGAGATTTGCGCCAAAAGCATGCGAGTTAATAACACGTTAATCCAATATCGACCGTACTTTTCTCCCAGAACCTCCTCTTGAGGACTTATATACGTCTACACTGCGGGTTCAAGGCGTCTTTATAGGCCGCATCGCTATGTTGGGTCGTCCCTTCACTACTGAACATCAATCATCGTTCACGACAATCGACGAGAACCCCAGGTCTAGAAACGCGGTCTATCCAGTAATAAAATATAATCCGTCGCGCTGCGGCCAGAATTAAAGTAGACTGTGCACACCGGTTTTCGCTTAATTCTAGCTAATTATGTAACGGCTGGTCTTCTTGTCACGTGTACGACTTAGAGGTTTACCCCTGAGCTAGGGGGTCTTAGCTTATGGCGCAGCTGGCGCAGGCTTATTTCCTCTCAGTTAGCTAGCTTCTCTCTCCTCCGTATTAGGCCTATGGAATCGATCCTTGTAGCCTACGTACGCACTCCCATATGCCTCTGCCGTAGCTTGTGATCGCCCGTGCCGTTACATCTACCACAGCTTCCACCATCGAGCCTATACCATCCCCGATACTTATAATGGAGTTATCCGAGCTCTTAGACCTCACTCCGATGCAGGGAATCGTCATTAGCCTTGGTGGCTGCTGTGGCGTGCAGATCTCATGCAAGATCGCCACGCGAATCTATACCTCGGATCAAAGCGAGACGATTTTGGTTGGTGCGAAATAACCCCGCAATACAAAGTATTTACGTTGTAATTTTAATTATAAAGCCTTAGGTAGCAAGGCTAGGAGTGGCTGAAGGTACTGTGGTACCTAGTGCGCCACACCCGGCTTAGTAATGACTTTAGTGCCTGCTGTGCCTACAAAGATCGCAAAACGAAATCTTAACAGATCCTATATCTAAATTCGCATTCAGCATCAAACCTATTATATTGCATTTGCCACTCTCGCATGCTAGAGTTCCTTCAGCACACTACTAAGTGGCGGCTAGGCCAGCTCATACCATGCCTACTACCCTCAAGGTAGATCACCGGAAACCCATCACATACGAGTCGGCACTTAAGAAAGATATAAATATCGTTAACCAAGCAGTATACTTTAAGGCAGCGGAGGAGCTCTACCGGGAGCTCTGGGACCAGAGACAAACTATTAAGGCCATTATTAAGCACCACTCGAGTCTCAGCAATCGAGACACCTATATTGTCAATGCAGAGGATCAATGGATTCGTGGCAGCTTCAATGTCTATATCCCTCTCGAGGTACGATCAACCAGCTTCCACAAGAAGCTCATGTTTCGTTGCCCCATGCTACACAAGCTTGTGTAAATCTGAGCGCCACAACAGCCACAAGGCTCATAATAATTACTAGCATAGTAATGAGATTCTAAGGCTCGGATATGACCTTTTTATAAGTATTAGGGGTAATAAGAGCTCAATAGTGGAGCTATATTGAAAAAACCCTCTTTTGCTATAAATGGAGACATTCCACAAATCAGGCGCGAGGGCGATAATATAAAGGTAGTTTTCTGGTAGGAAGGGTTTAGGATATTTAATGGTGGCTATAGAATATAACTTATATAAAAGGTTGGGAGACGTTAATATATGTAGAAAATTTGACATATTTAAAGTCAAAGTGCTTATTATTTTTTTCGGCACACCGGGTTTTTCGGCACGCAGGGATAGACGCTAACTGCGCAACTTTAGTATCACCGTGTGATACTACTGTCTACCTGAACCCTTACCTAAGACCCCCTCACACGTACGTACGAAGCTTGCTTCTATCACTAACGGCAACGTGAGCGTTACATTATTGTAAGCTTAAAAATAGTTAGTAAGTCAGCAATCCCGAAGTTGCCTTAAAAGAATAATACACTATGTATTAGAAATTAGTAAGTGGAAGTTAACAAGAGCTTATTGTAAGCTTACGAGTAGTCAGCAAGTCAGCAATCCCGAGGATTGCGAGGTTGACGTGTTAGGAAGGAGGTATCGAGCAAGAGGTGCGCATAAACAAGAATCCTGGACAGCAATCCTGAAGATTATATACTGTGTGTTCAGGTATTAGCGAGGGGCCGAGACGGATTAGTGGATTGGTCGAGGAGATTGCAAGGTTGACGTGTTAGGAAGGAGGTATCGAGCAAGAGGTGCGCATAAACGAGAATCCTGGAATTTTTTCTCGGGTTCTCCAAGCTCCCTCTCCAAACTCCTTTAGTCCCGTCTTATTAGGCAACGCGTTATAGCAATGGCGTATTGCTGTATACTTATAAGTAGTTGACTGTCTGGCCAGCACTTAGGTCTGGTTAGTAGCTATTTATTCAGCTATTCTCACGCGTGCGTGCGCATTCAGACCTTGGAGGCGTCGCGCACTGGGAAGGTCGTGCTCGTGAGGCACCAACCAAGAACGTGTCTTGCCCTGCGCATGTATCGGCCGCTGCCATGAGGCGAGCGACGAGCGAGGAGTTGGAAGAGGAGCTGACGCTATGCACCGACCCCATTACCCGGCGGAGGTTGCAAAATCGAATCGCTCAGCGAACTCACAGTGAGGCCAGCCTGTTCGCATTTCTCTCCACCTCCCTAATCGGGCGCTCGAGGCTAATTCTATCTGACAAGGGAAAACGCAAACGCAGCGAGACCGCAGCCTCGAGGTCCAAGCCTCGGCGCTTGCGCTCCTAGCTGGATGGAGGGAAGCTGCTGTCGCTGCTGCCACTTTCAGTGAAAACCCTGACGACGAGACAGGACGAGTAAGGTCGAGTCGAGCAACACCAAATGCTGCCACTGCCTTGTTCGTACCTGAGCTTTCCTTTGTATTCCAGATCTGCGCTAACGAGTTGCCCAGTACAGCTACTTCCCTGCAGGCTTTGTTTGGTGGCAACCTCCCCATCGCAGCTCCCGTTCCAACCTCCAGCACGTCCTCTGCCACGAGCGGGTCCCCGTCCGAGGCGAATTCAGCCATTATAAGCAGCTCACAATCGAGCATAAGTGGGCGCGGCAAACGGCGTCGGTCTCCCAGTCCGGCTTGCTTTCGAGGTCGAGATCGAAAGCCGGCCGTCAGACACGAGACTGCAGCCGATCTCGCCCTTGTAGGTGCCCGCCCGCAGAGCAATGACGGCGCCCATGTGCGCGACAGGGCTAGTCTGTCACGCGGTGCACTACTACAGAGCCCTAGAGCAGAATCGAGCATCCTATTGCTGAACGACCTTACGGACACGATCGAAGCCGATTGCGCGAGCGAACCCACCGGCCTGCCGTTTCTTCCCGACCCGATGGAAGAATATGGCAAGCTCCCGATGCTACCGGACTTGTTCGCACCACCCAGTTGCGCGGGCTTGCTGCCTCTGCACTGCGCAATCTCTGCCGGCAACGAGGAGATCTTGGAGCTCTTGCTGTCGGCAGCCGGATCGAACCTCAACGCCCCGGACTGGCTTGGCAACCCGCCCTTACACTTTGCTATTGCCAGGGGTCAGGCACAACTGGTCGGCCTGCTGCTCAGGCACGGTGCCGATCCGAACGCCGCAGACAGCATGGGCCAGAATTGCCTACACCTGGCCGTACTGCATAAGCAGGCCGGGCTCATCCAGAGTCTCTGTGCCAGCGGTGGAGATCTCAACATGCGCGACTCGGGCGGGCGCATGCCATTGCACATAGCCATCTCACAGGGACATGTCGAGTGCGTAAAGGAGCTCCTGCAGGCCGGAGCCAACGCCTGTGCCATGGTCACGACATTACAGGCAGCTGAGACGAAGTCCGACGCACCGGGCAGTGTGGCTAATAGAAGCACCGTCATAGCTAGATAATGGCAGCACTATTGTAACGACCCCATGGTCCAAAGTTGGATCATGTTGAACAAGGTCCTCGAATGCCCTAAGCGTTTCTCTTACCATGTGACCTAAGAGTACGAGATCACAAACGCCAACCTGCGGTCGTTATAGCACTGTAATTTACGATAAGACCACAACCTGCACTGTGCCCTATGTTTACAGCAAAAGCTCGATACGCTCTAAGGAGCCAGTTCTTACTTATTGAGTAAGAGCTGGCCAGTGCAATATGAGTATGACTTCTATTGTTTGCATATACTACCTAGTTATGAGGATATTGTTGGTTTTTATAAGACTAATAATCAAACTGGCAGAAGCGACGCATAGTCAAGTACCTTCCTATGTGATATGTCCCGCCGGCCTAGGACTGGTAGTCAATGCTTAAGGGGGACCAAATTGAGGACCGATTTTAGGGCGTCTAGTTTGCGGTAGAGGGGTTTTTGTTCTCTCCTTACTAGTACTCTGGCTTCCTTCAGACTTGTGACTGCATTCTATTACTTGCTGGAAGGGCGTGTGAAATCTGACAATCTGTGACCGTGGCTATGTAGAGGAAGTGCTGGTAAGACGGTGAAATGCTTGAATAAGGAGACAACCTTGGTCACACGAGGGTTGGCCCATGATATTGGCGGGTCAGCATTGTATAAACTTGGACCTTTTGGCAGTGTGAAGCTCGATATTATATTTAAGACATGATATGTTGCTGATCTTCTTTATGACCTAGTCTATAATGACGGGCTAGGTTATTTTCGTTACCCGCCGTTAGGGCAGTAAGTGTGGGAAAACACCTGAGTGGATAACCTCTTACGATCTGATGCCTATCTGTCGATTAATATCTACTTTACTTGCTCGTTTCCTTAGCTTCTCTAGGTCTCTACCAGAACACCGCCTTTTAGTCCTTAGCGCGATGCGGTTGTATGTGTAAGCCATTTGCGTATACTGAGTGTAGGATCAGGAGAAGAGCCGGGAAAGTGACATGAGCCGCATATCGATACGATCTAGTCTGTGTGTGTTATATTTTGTCAGCTGAATGTCCCTATGGTGGAAGTGCTTCGCGCTGTTCAAGCAGTATCGTGGTTGTGATGGAAGGATGTGGCAGTATTAGAATGGGCTAGTTTGACCGCAGAAGCTGCTCCGCCCAACGTACCAGTACTTCAATAGCATCTCACGGGCTGCTTCTTTACTGTTACGTGTTGTCTAACATCACTACAACGTACCCTGGAAAGAATAAACTCAGGGGCAAGTTTTACTTCTACAGGAACGCCCGACTCGGAAGCAGCCAGTTTAATCCATGGCTTGACCTCGTAGCGATTTGTCACGCACAAATAGTTCTTTTGTCCCTTTTCGCGCGAGGCTGTGAAGTGAGAAAGAAACAGATAGATTGGCAAGTGTAGAGCTTAATCCGAGTCGATGCGTTCATGTTAGACATGCCAAAAAAGTCAGGCGTCGCCACGTATGTGGACAATGTCCTAGAGAGCCTAGAGGCAGTTACATGGAGTTTTCTTCAAAATGAAGTGATGTCTATATGGGTAGCTAACGGTGGTGGAGAACCCGGGAACTCTAGGGGCCGACTAAAAAGTATAAGAATTTGTACCCCTTACTTATATCATGCCCCCCAAGCGTGAGATTTTCCATATTCCTGAGAGAGAGAGATGCGAGGTCGCGGAAGTGTTTATTTAATGCCACCTTCTATGATTAGAGCCCCTGTTATCTCCTCCCTGCTATTTACTATACCGTACGGATGATGCGAGCTTGACACCCATTCTGTCACGTGCCAGCGACGGTTCTGGCCGTTAGCACTCCTACTATTGGAGCATGCGCATATGATTTCTACTGCTCTCTGTAATAAAAAAGAGCTTCTTGTATATATGTCAAATTTCCCCTATTTAATGAAGGGGCAAGTCAAACAATACATTCATCAATCACATCACATGCTTTGCAGATGACCGTCTTCACGTCCATTACGTAATACATTCTTTCTTACAGGCTGGACTCGCGGCACAGAATAGAGGGCCTGCTAGACACGCAATTACACGTCTGGTCAGGCGGACCACGCAGACGCGTGGGGCAGTGCTGTCAGGTGTTGCTCTGCTCGCTACCAATATACCGATACATATCTACTTGCACAAGACGTTTATTGCCCATGTTGAATGAGTTTAATTTGTACTAGTAGCTAGTAATCTCACTGACAATACAGCACCCTATAATGAAAAGATATATTTCTCCTCACACCTTGCTTCTCGGCCAAGTAGCATCCCATCAGGCACAAGACTTCCCGCTCTTCTGCTATAGAACACATGTTAGCGAACGGTCTGCCAAGGGTGGAATGTAATACTCGCCTTAATCAGTTTCTTTTGCTGCCAAAGAGCCTTGAAACTCTTTATGCCTCGTTAACCACAGGCTCAAAGCCCACGCATCGTGCGGAGACCAAGCCGTCCGCGTTGACATCGCATGACCCAAGTTCAGCCCTCTGGGCAATGACAACGGGCTCAAAGCCCACGCATCGTGCGGAGACCAAGCCGTCCGCGTTGACGTCGCAGGATCCAAGTTCAGCCCTCTGGGCAATGACAACGGGCTCGAAGCCCACGCATCGTGCGGAGACCAAGCCGTCCTCGTTGACGCTGCAGGATCCAACCTCCGTTCCGCGGCGGAACGTTGGAGCAGAGTGGCTGGTAGCTGCAAGAGCAAGAATAGTGGTGACGGAAAAACGCATTGTGTTCGCTGGTGTGTGTGAAATGTAGACTGTATCAAGATGGCTGCGAGGTGCCGATGGCGATGGCTATTTGTTGAAGGTGAGAGAGAGAGAAGTGTGTGTGAAAAGTAAGATGTAATGAGATAGTTGTACGAGGTGCTAATTGTGATAGCTATATATAAAAGCACGAGAGACTCGGTCGTGGCAGGAAGGGGTCGATATAGGCACAATGACAGCGTATGTGAAGGTCCCTACTAAGAGGAAAGACTCTTTCTGAGTGCGGAACCGGAGCGCCCAGGTCGTAGAGTCTTATTGTATGTACATGTCAGCTGACTTATGGCTCGTCTCGTCATGTAAACTATGTGACTTATATCTCCTGCTATTAACCTAAATAGAGTCATGTCATCATATTATGTAAAATCTGAGGTTAATAGATAGAGGGCAATCGTACTAGATAAGGTACCTACTAAGAGGAAAGACTCTTTTCTAAGGGTGGAACTAGAGCGCTTACGTTGTATAGAGTCTTATTATATGTACATGTCAGCTGACTTATAGCTGGTCTCGTCATATAAACTATGTGACTTATATCTCCTACTATTAGCCTAAATAGAGCCATGTCATCATATTATGTAAAATCTGAGGCTAATAGACAGAGGGTAATCGTACATAGGAGTAGGCTGTATGAACAGCTGGGCTAGGCCTATAGGGTACTAGTAAATTCTGGGCCACAATTGCGAGAATCTAGGCAAATACCTCTACCTAAGAAGCTTTGCAATTGACACTTGTATATTGGTTGCTGTCTTGCCGGTAGAACACTCACAGTTGATAGGCTGCCGCCACATACTTGCAGGTCATGAGCTGCCGCCACCTGCTTACACTTTACAAGCTGCCTTAGATGCTCGCATTTTGCGGGCGGCCACCACACGCACTTGGTTATATTCTTGACTAGATCTTAGCAATTTGGAATGCCAATGACGTTCCCGAGCCACCCAGCGGGCAGAATAGATACACCTTCATGTAAAGAACCCATTTGTTAGCTCTATAGAGGTTACCGAGCCATCCCGGGGGCGAGCATAGATACACCTCCATGTAGGGAATTAATTTGCTTGTTCTACAAAGTAAGGTAGCAAGTATGTAATAGCTAGACGTGGTTTAAATACGCTAGGCCACCTCTTAATTACAGTGAGACTCACAAGAAAGGCCAAAAAAATGATCTTGGAGAAATTATAAAGTAGAACAAGAATAATCGATAGATAGTTTAGACTCCTGCAAACCTTCCTTCGTAATTATACTCGAGCCAGTCAACAATAGGGCTCAAGTCCTTGCAAACTTTCTTCTGCTGATACCCGGGATGTATAACATCAGAGAGAACCAAGAGAGTCTCGTCAAAGTTACAGAATAGAGCTTGACGCAGGTCCGACAAACAATGTACGGCATGCGTAAACATCGAATCCGTTAGGTTCCATTGCTCCCCGGCCCTGTGCGCTATTACAAAACGGCCTATAACTAACCTCACAGCCGCCTTGGTTCTAGTTAGTATGCGAGAAATAAATATCTGGTAATCAAGTATTAACTCACAAGGCAGTGTAGGGAGTGGTACCCCGCCATCATGTATGCGGAAAGATTTCCATGCTCCGGGAGCCTTAATGTTTCTGGAAGTTTGTAAGCCGCTACAACATCGTCCTCGAGAAATAATTGACCATCGCCCTCTATATTTAGTGTTAGCCTCCTAGTAGAGCCTCGTGTTAATCTCACATGTCATTTGGAGCAGGCTTACTTGGAAAGAGTGCGGCCCAGTAAGGATCCCCCTTGGAAAAGTCATAATCGTCTAGGTTGTCTTCGTAGAATTGATAGGTCTTGACGACCTTGGACGTGAACCCGTGCTGATCCTCTAGCAGCCGGAGTGGCCCGACGCCATGGTAATCGGTTACGGTGGTTGACCCGTGGGGTTGGGGTCGGGACAAGATATTGGCTGCCAGTCCTACAACCGCCAGCGCCAAGATAGCATTTAGCACAAGCAGCCAGCTTGGGAGAGAGCGTTTGCCGTGAGCTCCGGTGTAGACTTGATCCGCGTCCTCGCAGTCCCCGTCCTGTATGAGGCGGTCATATTGGCCTTTCTCCTCGCTTGCCATGATACACCTGAAGTTGGACGTTGTTGTCTCCGGCCTTGGAAGCTACGTAGCGATAAGCGAAGAAGTCGTGGAAAAAGAATTGTATCTGGCGATAAATCTGAGCACCTAAAGTTGGGGCAAGATAGTACCTTGGCCATCTCATCTGCCCGGGGTCATCCACAATATTTATAATACACATTGGGATAAGCATGGAGGTCTCTTGTTCGTAGTCTTGCTCGAGGTATGCTAGCTACTGAATGGGACCAGCGTTTCAAATGAAACGCTGCCCTGTAAGTCCCTGGTTCTGTTCTTACGGTGGGACCTCCGTGTTGGATGACCAACTGGTTTTGCTATGCTGACTTACTCTGACAGGATGACATTGATAAACGCACGGCACAGTGGCCATCTGATCTGCGGCGCTAATCATCACCCCACCCAGTAGGTATCCTCCGCGAGCAGAGACTGCATCCTATTGGTATCCTTAGCAATCAAAGGTTTAGCTAAGCCAATATCAACGATTTAACTGATCGCCCCACTTTTGCTTCCCATAGCCAACCCTAACCCCCAATAAATATTCACCAATATCTACTTTGGGCGGGATGTATTGGTGGGTCATGTTTTTTGGGGCTAATCACAGGGTATAAAAAAGTCATGCCCTTAAGATTATGCGTCCGTATCAATTCGTTATGTGTCCCTATCAGTTCCCTTTTTGAATACTCGGGTAGGAGCTAGTCTTTATATCCCAGATCTTAAAGGTACGATTATATAACTATGATATGACTAGTGCTGAGTTATGTGAGAAGGCGACCGATCTGACGCTATTGTTATAGCTTTTAAGCGTATGCTTATAGTGTATTCTTTTCGTGGTATACAACTTAAAGCGAACTTACATACTGTCGGATGTTTCCGCGTAACTAGCGCTTGTTAAGGTGAGATCCATGAGAGGGTTGTACACTTATGACCGTTAAACCTTGGGAAGGTTGTATTGTGGGGCTTAGCGAGATAGCTGCAAGGGTATGGCGAGGTTCTGGGTATGTGCATTATAATAAGCTGACAACTTTATAGTCATTAAATGCCGGTCGGGGCCCAGCGATGGGGATTAAAGGTCATCGAGTCTGCCGTGCCGACGCCGCCTGTGCCCGAAGCGGGGACAGAAATTCATCGAGTCCGCCGTGCTACCAGCGCCGCCTATGGCGAAGTGGGCATCAAGTCGGCCGGGTCGACCATGACCTCGCTGCCATTGCGGCATGTCAGCTGATTGGTGATGACCGTATTGGCTTTCAAGAGCTAGCACATCAGCGGACGTAGGTTGGTCATGATGACTTTTCTCTTGACCAGCGAGAGCTTATCGTAGTAATAATACATGCTGCTCTTTTTGGACATGGCATCCCTTAGGCTTGACGCATATACAATGGCAGACACAGCGTGTTTGCGTGCGTACCTATTCATTTTTCTTCTCAGATTGGGTCGATGCTGGTCGCGAGCAGTAGCCAACATCCCTAGCTGTCTGTCTCTGTATGCTCGCCAAAGCCGAAGTGGCAGGGCCGACAGCGTGAACCATGCTCGCCCATGCATCCCTAACTCGCATTCGTTCTTGGCTTCACACTTGCGATACTCAGCATGCTTTCTGCGACGCTTCGAAGAGCCAGCTGTGGTGCACAACACAGGCTACGCAGGGCATCCTTCTCATCGACGTCCGGGAGCTATGCCTGGTCTCTTTCGAGCTTGGGATGCGCTATGTCGCTCTCAGCTACGTGTGTGGGCCAAAGGCGAGTTTCCGCAATACGATAGACCGCCTGCCAGAGTTAGCCGTACCCGGCGCCCTATGCTCCATATTTCCGGAGCTGCCATTGACGGTGAGGCAAGCAGTGCGCCTGGCCAGGGCCGTCGGGGAGAGATACCTTTGGGCAGACACACCGTGCATCGTGGCGGAGACGAAGGTGTCACAGCTGCGAAGCGTACACGACATCTATCGCGCCGCGGCCTTCACCATCGTTGCTTCTGACGGGGCTCGTGGGAGCTCGGGCTTGTTGCCACGCAAAATGAAGAGGCAAGTTCATTTTTCTCAATTACGTGTAACGAGAGAGTCGAATGGGAGCTGACCCTCTGGTGCAAGGAGAACGAACAGGCGACCGCAGGAGGGACCAGCCGGCGCGGCATGGCTGGGGAGGGCTTGGACTCTGCAAGAATGGCTCATGTCTCGGAGGATTCTCCTCTTCTCCGGCGCCGGCATCTACTTCCACTGTCCTCGCCGTGCAAGTCTGCTCCTCGTCCCGGGCACGCTCGAACGGCCGATCATGCGCGAGACCATTGGCGTGTTCCGCAAGCAGTGGTACAAGTTCCATTTCGCGTGCGTCGACTGGCTAAGGAGCGAAGAAGCCGCGACGGACCCCTCGAGCGCCGATGCGACCGTCTTCGAGCTGTACAAGTGGCTGGTGAAGGCTTTTACCCAGCGGCGACTGTCGTTTGGCCACGAGATCCTGGAGGCATTTCACGGCCTCGAAATTCACATGGGCAGAACGCTGAACTGCACCATGGTGCAGGGTCTGCCGGGTCACCCGGCGCTCTTGCCGGGCGCGCTTCTTTGGAGCAGTGCCGGTGCGGCCCAAGACCGAGTTCGGAGGGTTCGGAGGGTCGGGTTTCCGAGTTGGTCTTGGGCTGGACATCTGGACGCAGTCACCTACGACCACGCACCAAAGCTGCTCAGATCTGGTGGCAGATCTGACATGCGACACCCAGGCTGCGTCAAGGTCGCCAGCGCGGTGGGCCCTGCACCCAATACCCGCGACAGACGCGCACCTCCACCAATGACGAGCGCACCCGTCCGTCCCGTCGCGCCCGCGGTCGAGCTCTCGCTGGAAGAACAAATGGCCATCCGATACCTCCAAATCACGTCGTTTTCGGGCACGCTGTGGATGGAAAAGAAGGGCTCTCAGCGATGCGTACACAGGGACCACGCAGGCGAGGTGGTTGCTGAAATTCTCTATGACGTCCCCTCGACCGCGACCGAGACCGCAGAGCTGGTCCAGCTCATTGCCATTCCTCAGTCCCCCTGCGACGTCTCCGTGCGCGAGGACAGGATTGCGATTAACTTCTGCTGTGACGAGACGGCTAAGGAATGCCCTCGATCGCCACTCTCGGCCAGCTCTCCTCCCTGCTGGGTTCTCGCTCATCGCTGGTGTGAAGAGCGCGGGCTGGCCGAGCGCATCGGCATCGGATGGATCTGCGGCTTGTTTCTCTATGATATGGAATTTAAAATCCGCACTGTTTTGATAGCATAGCACAGCTCAGCCAGAATACAAAGGCAGGATGGATGCACGCTGATCCTGGTGCAGTAGTGGTAGAGGTCTAGCTAACTGTGAATCTCGCCTCGTTTGCGTTTTTTGTTTGTTATAAAGCTATTATAGGTGGCAGCCGTTAAGTTTGTTATGGTCTATGCAACGTTCTTGTGTAGCTTAATGTCATAGAAAGCATCTAACTGGCCAGTACTCAATGCCT
Organism: Stipitochalara longipes BDJ; assembly: GCA_009732865.1. Taxonomy (NCBI): domain Eukaryota; kingdom Fungi; phylum Ascomycota; class Leotiomycetes; order Helotiales; family Hamatocanthoscyphaceae; genus Stipitochalara; species Stipitochalara longipes. The sequence continues at coordinate 2,453,360 of ML769336.1, read as the reverse complement.
CTAGTTGAGAAAGCTGCCATTGTCGGACTCTCGCCGTAGTCGCTGTCACTGTACGCTCGAAAGACAGTGTCGAAAAGCACGTCTCGCCGCTCCCTGAGCAGCTAGTTTTAGATACGATTCTGTTGTAGGCACCTCGAGCCGCCACAAGTCTTGTCTTTGTGCGCTCTAGCGGGCCGCGCCGCTCCGTGTCATGGCGCTGCAGAACCCGTGGTCTCGGCCGCCATAGGCTGTGAGGTGTAAGCCGACACATGTGTCACTTGAGCTTCCGCCCCAGATTCTCGCCTTGGAGTGCCTGCGACCTCATGGCTCAAATCTGACGGCTGCTTGATTATCAATAACTCGGACAGACCGAATCGGACTGGACTTGACTTCATTACGTCACTACTCGGTAGTCATCTGACGAATTCGTGCCGCATAGTTACTAGCTATACGTGAATACTGCTGCTGACAGCTTGCTGACTTTCTGAAGCACAGGCGTATGTACTTGAGCTTTGCAAAACATGGCCGCGAATATCAATAAATGACCTTTTCTAGGGAGTTAAGCAGCATCGAGCATTCGTGTGCATTAGATCAATCCTCCTCGTACATTGTAAGCTTGGGGTGCGTAGCCCAGGTGTGGAGAGGTGCATGGCATAGCAGAGCCGCGCAAGCTTCCGTACTGCTAACCGCCATCCATGTAGATAGTAGAAGGTCGGCAGGAGCCCGCAAGAAATTGTGGATTGAACTTGTTTGAATCACGTATAGCTCCGATCTTTTGGAAAGTTGTTTCTAATTGAGTAGCGCCGCCTGTTGTCTAGATCTAGCCTCGGCATGGTCTGAGTCGGGAGTTTTGTCCAAATTTACAAAGGGGCTTAATTTGAGCTATACCTAGGATAACATCGAATTGCGAATACAAGCACGTCTAACACTATGGATCCCTCGCCTGTATTATCAACAGTATACTAGGTGCTGTTAGGGCCGCAAGAGCTATCCATGCCCAGCCAACAAAATGGGTGTGCAACCCAAATTGCATCAAATAACCCCCGAGCGACAAGCCCACAGCAGCTGCCCCTGCATTGAAAGCGTGAGCTACACTATGGATCTGGAACCTGCTATGAGGCGCGCTAACGGACTCGTTGATCAGGAGAAGAGCTGCAGGCTGGCAAATGGCCCTAGATAGATTGTGTATCGACAGGAGCGAGAAGACAAGTGCTGTCCTGACTGCAGCAGAATCGATAGGTACCAGGAATATCATAAAGGCCAGATAGGCTGCTGAACTTATCGGCATGAATGCCATTAGACTCTGAGACGAGCCTAGAGACCTGTGCACACTCGGGAAGAGTCCAAGCTGCATAGCGCACAGTATGCTCGATATAGCAATGGTGATTGCTGCGACTGAGTCGAGCGAGAAGCCGACCCCCTCAGCCACCCAGTGCTGTCCATTGCATATATTGTCTGGGCATAGGGGTGCCGGTAGGAAGATAGAAGTCACGGTCGCGTAGGCTGTGAAGTGGATGGTGATACTGACCTGCAGCACAATCTTCCACATTGCACTCTTTCGCGGCCGATACTCTTCCGCTACGCGGCCGGACTCTTCGTGGAAAAGCTTCATTCCGGTGCTCAAGCCTAGACTGCTGGACTGGCTTCTTGCGGCTTCCTCCTGCATCTCTAGTACATTTGGAACTCGATCTGTATTGTCTGCTGTCCGTGACCCTGAATCTTGCAGACGGGTTTGCACTGCGTACAGGGTGATGAGCGCTGCACAGGCCAGAACCAGATTGGGTGCAGCAAAGGGCCATCTCTCGAGGAACGATGAGTTGTCCATCAGGTCCTGGCGACCAGTACTAGAAATAAGAGGAACCAGGGTCGAGCCAAAAATGGTGCCAAGGGTGGGACAGAGAGGAAGCAGCGCAAATATGCGTGCGTGGTACCTAGGCAAGCAACTGGTGAGCAAGAAGATGGAGCATCAACGGCTTTGGCTCGGGCGTACCTTTCGTCCTGGACCGTCTCTGCCAGTATGGCACGGATGATACCAACATTTCCGGCTGCTGACCCAGCCAGGATGCGAAAAAAAAGTAGCGCCGGGAAACTTGTTGCAAATGCCGTGCCCACACAGCTTATGAAGCTGAGGAACACGCCTGCCAGGACGATGGTCTTTCCTCCAGACCCGGATCGATCAGCCAGCTTGCCCCAAAAGAGGGCCGTGATAGAGGCACTCGCGGCAAAGGCAGCGCTTAGCCAGCCAGCCTGCGACGAGATGCTCTCATCGCTGAGCGCTACATCAAGCCAAGACAGCTGAAAGTACATGTACGCCTGGAACGACATTTGACTTGCTGGCTCGATGGTGCGGGCCAGGAGCAACAGCGAAACCTGCCCCTTCTGGGGCATGCTGAGCCATGAGACACTCATTTTTGGTGTTGACTATAGGATTTGCCTATTCTGAGGACGACTCGAGATGAAGAGACCCGAATGCCAAGACTCGGTATTGATGGGAGATGTAGTAACAATATGCGAGGTAGATTCGGTGCCATAAGTGCTAGAGGTAGTATTTATTATTATCCCCTCTACTTCATGTAAGGCTAAATCGCAGCGCTAGCTAGCAGAATAGACCTAGCTAATAAAAGGGGTGTATAAACATTGCATGACAAGGAAACAGCGCCTCAAAAATTGTCAGCACAGCTACCCACCTAATTTGCTGACACTATAAGTCATGGCGTGAGGCTGTTGTGACTGTCAGCAAAGCCGAGGCTGCCACGCCTCCGTGCACACCGTCAGACAAATATAAAACTGCAGTCGAAAGGCTACGAAGAACTTCCCAATTCCTATCCTCCTGCTGCGGATCAATCACGTATTATCATCTAATAACTTGAGAATTCCAATCACGGGACAAGACATTTGTCGGGGCCAAGAAACATGGATATAAGCACAGTAGCACAGGTTCTGGCTGTGAGCTACGCAAAACTGCTTCGACAGGACAAGGTAGAAATTGATCGGCTGCTATCTGCTGCGAAACACGATGGCGTTTTTTACCTGAGCTTCGATGGCTTCTCTCTTTCCGAGGAGCTGCGTGGCGATGTGAATGCCCTGTTTAAGATTGGAGAGGAAACCATGGAGAATGAGAAGGATGAGTTGGGTCGATGCGCTACCTTCGCCGGGGACGAGAAGATTCTCAGCACTCGGTAAGCTTGCAACGAGTCCCACACCTCTGCCGCCGTTACCCCGAGGCCTAACATCCCCCAGATACCGCGGGCCGGGCATGCAGATTGTGGATGATGAAGGTCACCGGGATCGCACCGAGTTCATTAACGTATGTCACGGTCTACCTTTGCCCCCTCGCGCCAACACCACGATGTACGATGCTTAAAAACTGTCTGCGATACAGGTGCTAGAGAACGACCTCTTGCTCTCTAGCGAGCCCCTAGCTCTCCCGTCCTCTATTAACGAGGCGCGATCGACATTCTCAACATTCGCTGTCCAATGTTTCAACATCACTTTAGTACTTCTTAGCAGTCTTGAGGTAGGCTTTGGCATGCCACCGGGAACCTTGACCAGCATGCATTCGAACCTTCGCGCAAATAGTAACCGGGTTGCCGTGACAAGGTCCGTCATCAGAGACGCTCGAGTCGAGGGTGGGATTCCTGCGCTCGGAGCGCATCAGGATGCTGGAACCCTCACGGTTCTCTTCAATCGCCTCGGCGGGCTCGAACTGATGCAGGCGGGCGAGTGGCGCCCGATACCGGCAAGGCCAGAGTGTGCAGTCATCAACGTCGGAAAGGCGTTGAGTGCTTGCACTTCAGACTTGCTTCATGCGCCATTGCATCGAGTCATGGCTCCTCCCGCCGTCGAGAGCAAGTCACGATATAGCGTGGCATACTTCTTACGACCGGACCATGAAGCCCAACTCAGCATTTGGAATCCACGCCAGTCGAACTGCGAGAATTCCCTGGGCAGCGACCTAACTAGCCGAGCATGGGGTATAGACTGGCACAAGGGTCGGCTGGAAGCAGTCCGTTCTGGCAAGCTAGATAATTATGCTAAAGCATAAATTGAACTCGTGTGAGCATGAGATTACTGCTATTATGTCCCCACCGATGGGTCCTATCCGACCTCGCCAATCCTTGCTCGAGCGTGTGCGACTCCTAGCCGACCGACTAACCCAAGTGGTTACTTGTCAGGGCTCTTTGTAATAGTAGAGCCAGAGGGCCGGCTAGCAAGCAGCCATAACTATAAACGGGGGTCCAACCACCCACCTATAGCTAGAGAGGCTAGAGATCAGTCTAAATTCTATAACTGGTGTTGCTTCAGCCTCGATTTGAAGGGCAGCCGGTCAAAACATACCGGTAGCCACCTGCTTACCAGTGAAGAAATGGAATTGGAGGTTGAGCGAATGGGCGAGTTATTTAATCATATAATTAAAATATTATTATCGTTAGGATAAGACGATAAGATAATAGGAAAAGCTTTCTTCCACCAGTTCCCTCGACAAACCGAGGCTATACTAATTTAGCGCGAAATTTTAGGAAGTAATCCCTGTGGTTCAAGCACGCGTTGTCAACATCTTCCAACTGTCTTCAGATCGTGCAATTCTGTGAACGTTAAGGTATGTCCTTATTAGAGCTGCTCAGCCTCATCCATGTTTCCCGTCATATCACTGAGAAAAGGCGATAACCGAGGGTTCGCCGGGCTGGAACTCTCTCGGCCACTCGTCCACTCGTATGGGCGGGTCATCTCAGTTTGCTTACTCTGGATCGAGCTAGAACGAAATATTGCCGAAAGATGAGTTTAAAATGAGTCGAAGCTAGGCGAGGCAGGTGAGAAGGCAAGGGAGGGATGCGGGGCAAGTAGCGAAAGTCGGGAAGGAGAAGAAGGGGAAGTAGAAGGTCACTGGCATTCTAGATGTGCAAGCGCCGAAAGAAGACTTTAAAGATGTAAGAAAAGTAGACGGGATAGTAGCAATAGTCGCGTTACGAAGATTCTGGCAACGTGGAAATAAATATTTATTATGCGCAATGTTGATTATGACAACTCCCCATCAAAATCGAGTACGCCATTTTAATGCTCTAATGCAACCAGAACGAACGCCTCAAGACCCCAATGCCAACCCAGACTCCTTTCTTTTGTATTTACAGAAGAGCAACCGCTAATATTAAAGAGCACGCTATTAGTGCCGTCGCTATCTCCACCTGTTTGGCTGAATTCGACTTTTTTGACTGTATAGTACCGGGTGCACTGCTTGTTTGCGTACTAGATTCCTTGTTCCCGGTACTTGTTACCATTCCTAATGAAGTCGTCGCCGTGCTCGAACTCGACACTACCGCCGTGGGTAGTTTCAAGCCCCAAGTCGGCGCCGCAGGACCAGCAGTATCGCTGACCCACACACCCATCACACATTGAACGACCATCTTCTGGTCCACCCATGTTGTGCCTGTCAAAGTCGGCGCAAGGTCGAGAATATAGTCGGTGTTAACACTGCCTGCTGTCCATGCCATGTATCCAATATAGACATCAGAGTTGGCGTTTATGGCTGCGTTTTGGGCACAGAAGTCCTTAAAGCACTACAAAATAACTCAGTCAGTACTCGCGTTAGAACAGGGTGATGCGTGCTTACAGATTCAGAAGAGACACCTGCACCAGTCTCGCTAACTATTGCTTGCCGTTTATTTGTTCGAAGCCAAGCGGCAACTGGTTCGAATGTATCCGCCACATTATCCATTACACACTCAGTATTGCTACCTGAGTTATCACTATCAAGATATTTGTGTAAGTCGAAGAGTAAATTCGTTGTAGACTTGTCTGGGTTCGTAACTGTAGCTAGGGCCGAACCCCATCCATTGAGAAAGGTACCGGCACTAGAGAAATTTTCTCCGGGCAAGAGAATCATATGAGAAACTGTTTCGGCTTTCCGGATTGCTGTTACAGCTGTTTGGCAACTAGTAACCCAGGTGGCGAGTTCGAGATCGTGAGGTTCATTTACTAATTCGAAGATAACAAATGCGTTACCAGCGTACTTAGTAGCCAACTGGGTCCAGAGATCTGCGAATTGTGTATCTGTTGGTCCACCTTGCCCTATAATACCTCCGTCCCATCGCGCAAAGTTATGGACATCGATGACACAGTACGCGCCTGTCTTAAGACAAGCTTGCATAAGGAGATCGTAACTACCAAAGTTTGTTTCGTCGAGAGGTCCGATTTTATTATTTGTAAGATATTGCCATGAGACAGCTGTACTTGTTAGATTAATAGAATTCAGAGAGTCGTTAGAGACCTACGCAGACGGAAAATATTCATGCCATCGTCCTTAGCAAAATGTTCCATTTGGCCAGCTCCATCTCCGAAGCCTAGGCTCTTTAATGGCGGTTGAATGGTATCCAGTGGACAGGTGCCCTACATTTGTTCAGTCGTTCACTCCACTATGAAAACACTATGGAAACACCATGGAAACTTACAGTGATTTGACATCCAAATTCGAATCCTGCAATATTTATGCCCTGTAATGGTTAGCTGACGTGAAAGTAATAGTAATCGACCAACGAACATAGAGCTGTGTCTTGGCCAACACCGCCTGAACAGCCCCCAGGATTATAAGCGAAGAGAAAAACATTATGGATGCTATACAACCGAGAGTTCAAATCAGGTCTTCTGGATGGGAAAAGATCATCGAAAAAGACGAATGGTTTGCCTTATAAGATTTTCGTATGATGCCGCATTGTTATTATTAGCTGCTGTTGTGACGTGAGACCCAGCCCCAACCGCACAGCCCCCCCGGCCAGTCCATTTGACAGCGCAGCCTTGCCAAGCCGGCTACGCTTAACCCAACTTAGCAGCCGAGGCTGCCAAGGTGCCAATCAGCGGCTTTCCGTGAAAACCAAAAAGTCAGACACTGGTGGCACTTCTCCCTTCAGCTCCTTGCTCCTGAGGGATCGCTGACTCCGCGAACTCCGCGGACCCAATGCGGCATCGCCGCTTGGAATACGGGTTCAATCAGGATACGAAGAGCTGCTCGAGTCATTTCTCTCCATGTCGAATGCTGTTGCAATTTTGGATACGAAGGGAGTGCGAACACCTGGAAGGAAAGGTCAGTGGTGGGCCTGCTTGGCTGCCTCGGCGCCACGGGATTTCAAGGGGCAATGTTTCAACGGATTTTATTCTGTGTCCCATTTGTTCGCCTTCACGTCTTTGTTTACCGCCGTCGTTTCTCTTGGTTTAGTACTGTAACCGTATTCCCTTTCTCACTAAGATTTAGGTACAGCTCGCAAAACTTTAGCGATGCAAGGGGGAGGCTTCGCTTGAACGGATACGCTTATTATGGCAGTAGATTTCCCAGGCATTAACTTCGTTACCAAAAACTGTAAGGCATCCGTACTACACCACACCAGAGTCGCCTTTCGTCGCTTTTAAGCCCTGCGCAAAATAACTTCCGGGAGTAGTACGCGAACAAAATTCGCTTTTTAAAGTGGCCAGATTTTTTTCGCTAAAGTACCCGGAACAGGGAATTCTGGCCTCACGAAACTGCTGCCAAAATAAGCGTATCCAGTTAAGGGGAGAAGAGGATAGAGCGAAGCTCTCCGCTATATACGCGGTTGCAGTGTCACATAGCGTAATGCCACGTAAATATGGAGTTGCCATGCAACAACAATTAAAGAGAATAATTAGGGCTAGAAATATAATAGAAACTGCCTGGTCCGCCTGGTCACGTGATAATGTGCCCTGCTCGGGACGGCTCACACCGCTTTCAAGTTGAGTGGGCGGCCTCCAAACCAGAACCCAAGCCGTCTATCGCCCGCCTCACTGCAATGCGTCTTACTCAACAGCCAGCGCTGGATCCCAGCCTCTCAAACCATGAAAAATATCCCTACGCTCTCTTCATTTGCTGGTTAGTCCATGTTACAGTGACCAATCACTATCTTTTGGTGTAAGGCTCGATAGGATGCAAGGGTGCTGGGGTGCCTCCATTTTCTGCCGAAAGTACATGATATCCATCGTGGACTCTCCAAGCACCCCAAAGCCCTCGCCAGTTAATTGTTCTCGCTATTTCAGAACAGAGATTGAAGAATTTTCCTGTGCTCCTTCCCTTCTCGTAGTCTATACTCATATCAGCTCGGAAAATTGATGCGATGATGGTGTTCAAAACTTGTTTGGTTTGGGGCTTGCTCCGAATTGCTCTCATAAGGGCTGTGCAGTTTGATTCTGCGACTTCAATCGAGCCGACGCTTGTTCTTGTGTATGCAAATCTATTCGATCGTATTCTGTGCCTCTTTGCTGATATGAGTAGGACGAATGATTCAGTTGATTCAACTGATTCAACATTTCTTTTCCCGAGCGGGACACTTCCGGGTCTCACTTATGGACCTTGGGAACCCTACCTTCCAGAACACATCGTCCGCGAAGAAACTCCGTCCACTGCAAGTAGCGACGATTCTTCCATTTTCACTACCGACTCGTACAATTGGGAAGCCACCGACGATTTCTACGAGGAGCTCGTGCGGCTGAAATCAAATTACTGGCTAAGATCTGCCCTTGGTCTTACTCTCGCCTTTCAAGGCTCCGGAGACGACGACGAAGAAGAAGAAGAAGAAGAATCTAGGCGGAAACGTCGGAGGGTTCAACTACCTCGGGAGTTCGGGCTCCGAGCGCTGATCCGCCTGTTCTTCTCTCGATATGATGGAGACAAGCTGGATACCAAATACGAGAGCAACGAGACCACAGACCACCCTCTACTCGTGCAGTATATCTCAAACCTTCAAAATCTCCGCCATCTGGAACGAAAGCTGAGGGACACCGAGAATGAGATCTGCGTTCAGCGCCAAGTACTAAGACTATCACAGAACTACCAAGGTTCGATAAAAGTTCAGCTTCGATTGGCCCGACAGCAGCGAAGAGTTGTCAATGCAAGAAAGAAAGTATTGAAATCTATGCGCAGGTGCTGGGACGAAGGAGTACTCGATGAAAGTGACGGTCTATCAGAAGATGCGCCACATTTATCTGAGGTCCACCTTGACGAATGCGAACGTGTGAGTGATAGAAAGAGTCACGACCGTCAAACGCCTTTAACTATTTACGAAGATCGCGAATCGATATTGGGAGAGGAAGAGGAGCGTCTGTCAAATCTGCCTCAGCCGGTTAATATTATCGCAGACGGAGAGTGGTCGATACATGCCACTTTGGCTTTAGCAGCAATCTCATATGATGGCGACTTGCAGCCAACTGGAGAAACGAATCCCTGGAGAGCATATGACGAAGCTCTTCCATCATCATTTATGAGATTATCTGAGACACCCTCTGATGACAGTTTTCCGTTTACAGATCTGGATTTCGTCTTTCACGAAGATGAGAACAATTGGCTCAGTTCCAACGCTCCAATAGCACCTCAGGGAGGAGATGAGCAAGGTTTTGGACCCTCATCGAACGTTATGCCATGGCCAGTAACACCCAGCCCAGGTATCACTAATCGGAGTGGAAGTGAGCCACAGCCAAACAAGCTAGCAAATAGTTTCGGTCAATATTCGGAGCTACCTTACCCATCGCCGGATTTGATCTCCCCCAGGAAGCCTTCAACAAGTAATTCCGATACAAATGACTTGAAAGATATGGACCAACCCTCCTCATCCGATTGGATAGAACAAGCAACTGGTGATCACAACTACTCACCCCCTACAAGGACTTATCTTCCGAGTCCTTCTTCCACGGAACAAACCACGCCTGCTAGTGAAGGGAAAAGCTACTGTTGTAGCCATTGTAGCCGACAATACTCACGACCAAGTGAGTTGAAGTAAGATCTTACCTTTATCACTATCTCGCAGGCAAGAATTGCTGACATTCTCAGAAAACACATTAAATCGCTGTCCAAATCTTTTCCCTGCCCCATTCCCAACTGCAACATGGCCTTCGGGATAAAGAAGGATTTAGAGAGACATCTCAGAGGACCTCATGGCAATGGGGAGAAAGCACATGCTTGTCATCACGATCAGTGCGGTAAAAGGTACATCAGGAAGGATGCTTTGCAGAAGCACTTAAGACAGAAACACAAAAAGCAGGAAAATATTGAAATCAAGCAGCAGGATAATGAATCTGAGAAGTCCTTCGATAAAGGACTGAAACATTCCTCGAACTTGGTGCGCTCTACAATACAGCAAATCGGACGACTGAATCGGAAGCGAGGTCACGATACCCACCTCCCAGTGTCTCGCGCGAGCCAGTAGGGTTTCGATTGGGAGAATTCCGGAGTAGTTCTTGAGGGTCCCAGGAAGGGTAAATCAATATGAGCTAGAGGACAGCCGTGATTGGTAGGGAGCAACGTATGGTCGATGGTATGACGACGAAGTTATGTACTTGCCAATAGTGTGGTGATGTTGGTACTCGTTGATCCATGTCTTCTCCGAATCTTATTATTCTCATTCTCAATCTCAGGTTTTCATGTTTCGCTTTCTGCACCACATAAGGGAGATAAATGTACCTACAGAGAACTTCTTGAATTGAAAGAGCATTATCAGACTTGTTCTTGATCTTAGGAGCTGATTCCTTGATTGATTATGATTGCAACCTTCCCACAAGAGTAAGCGAAAAGCGGAACAGTATAAAGTTATCTAAAAAGGCTCATGAGCTTATATTACGTTTATTATAGTGGAGAATACTGGGACGCCAAGCGGATCATGTGATTTCTCCTTTTCAGCCTCGTCTTCCCAAGAATTTAGTCTTCGCTTCTCCTTCAAGGGAAAGATAAGTGAAGATTATGAGAGTGTGCATAGTGTGGAAGCCAACTGAGCATGTATGGTCCCGCATTTTGATAGTCAAGATAGAAATACCATGATACAGCTTTGTAGAGACTATATGCTCCCTTAATACTTTGATTGAAGGTCAGTATGTGACCTCTCTAGGCATATATAATTGTTCAATATAAGCAACATCCTCTTCTTCCAGCTCGAAACACACTGACGCTACTGCTTCATCGATTCGTCTCGTACTATGTAGGCCTGTAATAGGATAGACATTCTTGAAGCACTAAGCAAGCGCTATCGTTGCCATGCCGACTCCGCGCTTCTTTGTAATCTTCTCCACGCGGCCCACAATCTCTTCAGGTGGCGTCTCCCGATCCAACCGATAACTTTGGAGCACGTCGATGTATGTTCCGAGCCTCTTGCAGCTTGCTTCGATGGCATCAAAAATATGCTTTCTGTAAAGTCCAACTCTGTTCACAAACCCTTGTTTGCCCTTGAAGCCTAGTTGGAGTATTAGAGATTGTCCAACAGGGTCTAAAGCGTAATAGACCTTAGTGAGTATGACTACCTGGGAAAGTGGTATGCCATATTCCTTGAGCGCTTTCTCGATGATCTCCTCTGAACGCCTATTCTAGTAGACATCTGCCTTTACAAACTGCTCAGTTTCTTTAAATTCGCTTGGGGCTAATGGGAAAAGGGAAGTGGAAAGGAGTTTGAGCGGACTGTGTCCTAGGTATTGATTCCGTATTCGAAAGTATGCTTGAGTAATGGCAACGCCTCTTGCTCTTCTAAAACCTAATTTTGCTATTTCGAAGATCTAAATCTCGCAGTTCCCAAGATAACTTTAGAATGTAAAAGCTAGAGTTACCCAATCTATTCAATATATTAACGTATTAGCAACTATTCTCCATCAAAATTCAGGGGATTCAGTACCTGGTATACTCCATAATGAAACCAAATCTTTATTTTAGCTACTTTTTTTGAGAATTAAAAGTTTAACCACGAGGTTTTCTATATAAGTATTAATAGACATAGAAGGAAGCTGAGGCGGGAGATCTCTCGGAACGGTGTTGCGAGAAATCGCGATAAGCCCGGCTAAAATTCACTAGCAGCCTGCCAGAAACAAAATTTCCTATATAATCTCAGACGATAATTTCGCTCAATAAAGTCCAATTCCGTCTTTAAACCTGAGCGGTCGCCACTCTAAATCTAAGCAGAATCCTGAGCCTTAGTTACGCTAATAAGTCAACTGGATTTTGCTTAGAGGTCCTCTTTCAGTTCCTTACGAATAAGGTATAATTTTTTTATTTTTATAACGAACCTTTCTAGGACCCTAAGCCTATTTTAGTAATTAAATATAATAACTTTTTTCTTTTTATCTTAAGATTAATTAATAAACTCGCTATTTCTATTTAGTTACTAATTATTCTCGACTTATTCTCTCTTTATTTAATTTACTTAAATTATATTTACTTTTTACTTAGATATTTAATCTCTAAATCCTTTAATTAATAAAACTAAATATAAATTTAAGCTTTATTATAAATTAAGCCTAAAGATAATTTAAAGAGTTTTAATTTTATTGAATTATAAAATAAGTATTTTAAAAGGAACTTATATTACTTTAAATATAGAGTTTAAAGTTTTATAACCTTTTATAAATAATATAAATTAATTATATAATAGTAATAAAAAGTTTATAATTAAAATATTAAATTTAAGTAAAAATAAAGTATAAAAAGAAATAGAAATATAAGATAATATTTAAGCTTATTTATTAAGTATTAATACTTATAAGCTATAATAAATATATTTACTAATTAATAATAGTCTTAAAGTAGATTATATTAAATAAAGTAATAGCTATTAAATTATCTTTTAATACTAGGCTAAGTTAAATAATAGCCCGAGCCGCCTTTAAGTAAATGTCTACTATTCGTTTAATCTAGCTCGTTCGCTCCGCTATATCGCTCTGATTAACACAGAGTGCACTGTACCCGAGGGATTATATCACGTGCCTATCTAGGCCTGCCACAGGCGTAAGGCTTGCCCCCTACCACAACCTGCCCTAACGCCGACGCCCTACCCTCCCTTTACTCGCCCTATACCCGCTTCCCTTGAAGCTTAATGCCGACCCTAACCCTAAGAATCTGCTAATATTGACATTCAAAGGGCGTACAACATAATATGACAAATCGTTACACTCGCCTATCACCCGACTCGGGCGACATGTCTAGGGGCAGGGCACTTGCGGAGGGCGCCCTGCCCTTAATTCTAGCGATAAGTATAATTCTGCCAGGCTCTTACCCCGCACCCCTCTCTTCTTTTCCTACTATATTTCTCACCTTCTTATACTCCTAATAAGTAAGAGTAGTAAGACTATTAACTATAAAAAGAGTAGCTTAATATTTTAGTATATAGAACCCTTAAATATAGCCCTCTTAGTTCTCTTTATACTCTTAATAATCTCGGCGCTCTTAATACTCTCAGCGCGCAGTACTCTTAGTACCCTTAGTACGTAGTACTCTTAACACTCTCAGCGCGCAGTACTCTTAGCACTCTTAATATATAGTACTCTTAGTACTCTCAGCACTCTCAGCGCGCAGTACTCTTAGCACTCTCAGTGCATAGTACTCTCAGTACCCTTAGTGCACAGTACTCTCAGTACTCTCAGCACTTTCAGTACCCTTAGTACATAGTACTCTCAGCACTCTCAGTGTATAGTACTCTCAGCACTCTCAGCACTTTCAGTACCCTTAGTGTATAGTACTCTCAGCGCGCAGCACTCTAAGCACTCTCAGCACCCTCAGTATATAGTACTCTCAGCGCGCAGCACTCTAAGCACTCTCAGCACCCTCAGTGTACAGTACTCTCAGTACTCTCAGCGCATAATACTCTCGGTACTCTCAATATATAGCACTCTCAGTACTCTCAGTACTCTCAGCGCGCAGTACTCTCAATACCCTCAATACATAGGACTCTCAGCACTCTCAGTACTCTCAGTATTCTCAGTACCCTTAGTGCACAGTACTCTCAGTAACCTCAGTGCATAGGACTCTCAGGACTCTCAGTACTCTCCGCGCACAGTACTCTCAGTGTATAGTACTCTCAGTGCATAGTGCTCTTAGCGCTTAGTACTCTCAGCGAATAATTCCTTGAGCGTATATATGCCTATAATTGGGGCGGTGCGGGGTAGTCCTTATACTTCACCGCCTCAAGTTATCGCGAAAATCACGGGCAGGGCGCCCTCCGCAAGTGCCCTGCCCCTAGACTCTTCGCGACTCGGGTATTTCTCAGCAACACCGAAATATAAAATATTCGATCACTGTGATCCAAACTTAAGCTTTGAAGCAAGAAAGAACTTCTATATCATTGCAATGGCCACCGTCAAATTCTCAGTGGTTGATGTCTTCTCCAAGACAGCCTATCAAGGCAACCCGCTCGCCGTTGTTGACGACCGAGACAACGCTCTAACTATATCCCAGATGCAATTGATTACGAGACAATTTAATCTCTCAGAAACGACTTTTGTGAACTCGTCTACTCTTCCAAACGTCAAATACCGTTTGCGCTCGTTTCTTCCCAACGGCCGCGAAGTCTTTGGTGCCGGCCATAACAGCCTTGGGGCAATTTGGTGGATCGCGAGGAACGGATTAGTTGGGGACGAAACTTCTCGTTCTGACAATGACGCGGAAGGATTGATCTTCGATGTCCAAATTGGAGCTCAAGCACAAGCGGTGCGACTCGTCCAACATAGCCCAGAGGATATCTTTGTCTCTCTCCGCCAAGCTCCGCCCAACCTCCATGGGAAGCACCAAAACAAGGCAGCCTTAGCGCGCTTGACAGGGCTCGAAGAAAATGTAATCGGCTACGCAGATCTTCCTTCGCAAGTTGTGTCCACGTCGTCCTCGAAGCATCTAGCTGTTCCAATATCATCTATTGCTGCGCTCCAACACGCCGTAGTGGATCGTGCTTCAATCTTGGCCGAGCTTAAAACTGTTGATGATCACGCCTATGGCCTTTACTTATTTGCAGAAGACAAATCGCAAGTCAATGGGAAGAAGACGCTCCAGGCGCGTTTCTTCAGTCCGGGGATGTCAGGAGAAGACCCGGCAACTGGGAGTGCTGCTGGTCCTCTGGCTCGTTATCTGTACGAGTATGGACAACTAGAACCTGATGCCGAAAGGATTCAATTTATAGTCAAGCAGGGACAAGCGGTAGGAAGAAATTGTGTGATTCAGGTTGAACTGGAGAAAGGGGGCAAAGAGATTAACGTCAGCATTGCTGCTGATTTTGCTAGTGTTGCAGAAGGAAAGGTGCTTGTACCAGGAGCCGATATTGTTTTTTAATTAATTCCATTTATGATTTCAGATCTTGAAATTGCAGTCAAATAGCACTGCTTTAATAATATAATCGCATGTCCTGGCATCGGACTTTCTCGAAACAGCAAAGACGTTTAGGGGTGATTCACAAATCTGATTTGCCATAGGTTTACGCAGATCTAGGGTTATACAGCGCTTCAGGCTCAATTGTTTATCCGATGGAGAGTGGCCGTGAGATGGTTGCGAGGCAGAGCCGAAGTTGGAGTACGTTGCGAGCATAGGGCAGCTGACTTTGAGGAACCAAAATACTCTGCAGAGTTAGGAACCATCATTTCAGACTGGCTTGTATTCTAAAGATGCCACAGCTGCAAAAAGGACGAAGTTGTATGGTATTGGAGGAAGGAGGAGGGGTTGAGTGCTTTTGGAAGGGTGGGGCGCCAGTGATGCGGTTCCTGCGCAAAAGGTGGCGGGCAAGTGTGCTTTTTAAATTGAGAAAAGGTGATCGCCCCGTTGCAGTATTGAAAAGTTATTGTTTAAAGTACTAGGAAACCGGATTTAAGTAAAAGCTGGCTGTATGTATTAGACTTGGATTGAGCTAAAGCCGAACTTGTTTTTATAAGCTTTTTATCTCCAGAACTTGAAATTACTACTTGCGTTTAGAGTAGCAGTAGTATAATATAGCTAGTATATTAGGATCTTACCTCGTAATGAAGTAAATAATTAATAATAACTATTCGTTATATTATAAACTATACCGCGGAATATTAAAGTATTTAATAACTTGAATTATTTATATAATAATAGGTTAAGAAATACTTATACGTTTCCCCTAACGCTGGCGCATCTATGCGCTTAACGCCTGTTGGGGAGAGGGGGGCTGTTTAGGTCCCCTTTGAGCTGACTTAGTCCCCCTGAGCACAATAGTGTAGAGTTAACAACTTCCGTAGAAATTCCATCGCAATTGGTTAACGGAAGGGAGAATAGGAACGTGACTGAGTAGAGGGTGAGGCGAGGGTGAGTAGCCCCTGAGTAGAGCGGCGACGCTGACTAACCGCGTTGGAAGCCAAAAGTACTAAGGCCTAGAAGAGGCTTCGGGCCATATCACTAAAACTTAGAACTTGGGATATTAGCTTAGGATCTGATCCACTTTTCCTCAACTTTTTACTCCTCTTAATTATAAATTATTATAATTTATATATAAATAAATTCTAAACTTAGTTTATATACTTTCCTTAGTATTCCCTTTAATTTAGATTAATTAGAATCTCTATAATTAATAATTTTTATTTAAAGGAAAAATAAAAGTTCTTATCCTAGCTCTTTCTTATTAAGCTTAAATTTAGAGTTCTTTAACTTTAAAAAACTTATAACTTTTAGAGATCTTAATCTTTTAAGATCCTTAAAATTTCTATATTTATAATTTATATTATATTATTAAACTAAAAGCTTATATAGAAGTTTAATTTTTTAATAAATTAAATATATAGGAGAAATTATATTCTTAAGTGAGAGGCGTATACGGGTAAAATTAAGTAAATCGCGCACGGATAAAATTAAGCGAGCGCCCCTCTCTCTCACGACTTTTCTCTCTCCTTATTTTAAAAATATTAAATTTAGCTTATTTTATTATAGAATAAAGATTAAAGCTTATATAATTACTTAAAATTTAAAGGAGAATAAAATTAATTAGATACTATTTTTATGATTTCTTTATTTAAGGCTATTATTAGAAGGGCCTTAGCTGAGGTCTAAATCCTAAGTTCTATTCCCAAGTGATATGGCCCTACAGGGGTTCTAGGCCTCAGTAAAAAGGAAGAATTGTCGTCTGAGGCTCCCTATGTAATCTCATACGACAAGTGAGCTTACTAAAGTCCATTTCCTTCATTGGACATGAGGAGTCGCTGCTTTAATTTGAGTTTAACCCTAAGTCTTGAGGACGCTGATAATCCAGCTGGATCGTACTCAGGAGAATCACTTTCTGGCAGCAGCAGCACCCCGCGAATCAGTTATAGTTTCCGTATCGTCTATGGGTTATATAAATTTTGCTACTGTCTACTACCTTGAACATAGTCATTTATGTTAACCTATCAAAATAGGGATGCCATACTTACATCAATACTTGATCATATAGTTGAAATATTATTATCGCTCAGCAGATAAGACTATAAAAGCAGAATTGAAGTGAGCATCCAGCCACTTTCTCCCCGACAAGCCGAGGCTTACTAATTTAGCGCAGAATTCTAGGAAGCAATCCCTGTAGTCCGAGCACCGTTGTCAGCATTCTCGACCGCGTCCCACCTCAACAAAATTACTCCAACTTCCGGAGTTCATTACCAAACTCGATCGGCATTCGCCAGTATGGCTGACACAGAGCTGGGCTTAGCTATTGCTTTTTATATATACCCTTGCGGCCTATTCGTAACCTTGTTCTCATCGCAATTGATCCGCTACCGGTATCGTGATGCCGACAAGCTTTCGGTCGCTGTCAACGAGAAGAATATCCCAAAGGCGCGTCGCCTGTATACAAAGCTGATATGGATCTTCCAGCTTTTGCTGTTCCCTTTGCTGGTATGTCCATCATAGGTCAGCATCACCCGCTCTGATATGCTTACTATCATCCATCTAGCTGGCCAGCATTGTCGTCACGTTGAGCGCTGCCATTGCTCGTCGAAATGATATCCCCGAGGATGTCAATTTCCCATATACAGCATACCTGGCCTCTCACACAGGCGTGCTGCTTTATTTCCTTGCTGGATTATTGCCAGATCCCGATGGGCCTTGGAATCCGGAACTTCCTCACTGTTTTGCATGGGTAGTAGGGGTGCTTCTTGAAATTGTCATCGCATCGGTATTCATGTTTCAGCAGCACCAGATACATGTGCCCTTAGGCCTTCTCGATAGTTTGTTTGGCCTAAGTTTGGCACGGATCGTTATTCTTGGCATCATGATCGCGCTCCTCATTTGTCGGGAGTACGAATTAAAGGGCCCCAAACAAGGACCGGAGCCGGAACGGCAGTCACTCCTAGAGAGTGGCAACGGTCCCAATCGCTACGGATCTGACAGCTCTAAACAGAAACTCAAGAAACCTCGCGATGCTCAGAGCGCAGGTTGGTTTGATTACTTCGCCGGATTCCGAGTCCTGTTCCCATATCTATGGTGAGTTATGAAAGCTTCAAAACCTAAGAAACATTCATGCATCAGGGGCTGTCAGAATTCGTGGCGTAACGCTGGTCTTCAATGTACCATAATTCAAGGAACATTCACTTAATAAAATGGTTATCAGACTTTGAATCTCCCTCGAATTATGGTACATTGAAGACGAGCAGTGCGCCACGAATTCCGACAACCACTGGTGATGGATCTAACACACTATAGGCCATCCGACTCCCTCCTATACCAATCAATTGTCATAATCTGTCTTGGTTTGATGATATTGCAACGCGCAATCAATGTTCTCGTCCCCATCCAGCTGGGAAATCTTGTCGCCGCCCTTGGCTACGGCCGCATTCCGTGGAAGGAGATAATACTATACGTAGTCTATCGAAGTCTTCAGGGTCAACAAGGAATAATCGGTGCCGGTCGGTCTGTCCTTTGGATCCCAGTATCGCAATCACTGCTTCGTCGACTATCTTGCGCGGCATTTGAACATGTTCTTGGACTCTCAATGGATTTCCATCTGAGCAAGAAGATTGGCGAAGTAACAAGCGCACTTAGTCGTGGTAGTGCGATGAACTCATTCCTTGAGAACTTTATGTTCAATGTCTTCCCCATGATATTCGACATCTTCGTGGCGTCTGTCGTCTTCTTCATTAGATACGACGCCTTCTACACTCTCATCATCCTTGTGATAATGTGGTCATACATCTTCCTCACAATCTACATGGCCAAATTCCGTGGGAGGCAAAGAAGAGATATGGCTACGAAGAGCCGAGAAATGGAGGCTGCTAAGTAAGTGAAAATCCCTTATTCAATCCGGATGTATTAACAAATACGTCATAGAACGGATGCTATCATCGCCTATGAGACTGTGCAACATAATTGCGCTGTAGCCTCTGAGACCAAAAGGTTTGAAGAGTATATAACCATATACCAGCGTGCCGAGCGTTTAGTTCAGTGGTCACTGAATGGCTTGAATGTGACCCAGAGCACAATTTTCAGCCTTGGTACAGCCATGATAGTTGTTTTATCTGCGTACAAGATATCCTTGGGCCAGCAGACAGTTAGTGAATTTGTCACTCTGATCACATATTTCGCCCAGATTTCAGCGCCACTCAATTTCTTTGGCACCTTTTACACGATGATACAGAATAGCTTGATTGAAGCTGAGCGGATGCTCGATCTAGTAGGTTCTCGATTGCCCTTTAACGACCTTACTAAATTATTCTAGTTCAAAGAGACGTCAGGGGTGGTAGAGAAACCAGATGCAATCGAGCTTCCATCTCCGCTCGGCGAAGTCAAGTTCAACAATGTAAAGTTCTCATACCAAGGGAAGGAACCGGCCATCGGTGGCATAAGCTTTACCATCCCACCCGGCACCAAGACAGCCATTGTCGGGGAATCAGGTGGCGGAAAATCAACATGCCTGAAACTTTTATTCCGATTTTACGACGTCGACAGCGGATCTATCACTGTTGATGGACATGATATCCGTGACCTTACGCTGCTCAGCCTGAGAAAGAATATTGGTGTTGTCCCGCAAGACACTGTCTTGTTCAACGCAACCATCATGTATAACCTCCGCTACGCCAACCCCGACGCCTCGGAGGCCGATGTCTTCAACGCTTGCAAAGCCGCCAATATCCATGAGCGTATCCTCGCATTCCCAGATGGGTATGATACGAAAGTTGGCGAAAGGGGCCTGAAGCTCTCTGGTGGCGAGCGTCAACGTGTAAAAGACATCTAGACCACACTCGGGATATTGCTGACATAATTCCTTACTAGGTTGCCATCGCGCGCGCCATTCTCAAGAACAGCCGCATTCTCCTTCTAGACGAGGCGACTGCTTCTCTGGATTCGAATACTGAGCGGGAAATCCAGGCTGCGTTGGAGACGGTGACTAAGGGACGTACGACCATCACCATCGCGTAAGTAACTACCATCTACATGAATGGAGAGTGTTGCTGATAGCACGTGTAGACATCGTTTGTCAACAATCACCAATTCAGATCAGATTATCGTGGTTCATCAGGGGGTGGTTGTGGAACGGGGCACGCATAAGGAACTCTTGGGTATTCGGGGTAGATATTTCGCCATGTGGGAAAAGCAAACCCGGACAGAAAAGGACGTTACTGAGGCGCCGGCTGCAGAGGAAGAGCAGAGCGGCGATACTAAATAATCGCATCCGAGGGAAATGTCAAGAAATGTCGTCTGAGACTGCCGAATTGTTAAAAGATAAACTTGAGATCCGACTCCTTTTTGCGCGCAGAAAGGAAAATCAACGTTCGGTGTTCTACTCCGACGACTATTGTGCATTGAATATATATCTCTGCAAAGACCTAGAATTTATGGTGGCCCAGAAGAAATAATGAGATCCTAATAGATATTTTTAGAGAAATATTCAGTTGAAGTAAGGCTCTGGTGCCCACCATGAGGCTGCGTGTCATGCCTCTGAACGTATTCCCGGCACCATATCCTTGATAAGTATACGCTTCTCTCAAAGTAGCAGGTGGAAGAGAGAATTTTATTTCTTCAAGGTTCGCACGGGAGCAGCCGTCTGTTTCAGGCCCCTGCGATTGCCAAAGGAGCAGAACGGCCCGGGAAGGCACTGAAATTTCAGCCAATTATGAGCCAAGCTGAACGGCCGAAGTGCAGCAAGGCGGGAACTCTCACAGGGGCTGAGTGGCCAGCGCCAGGGGAGCATCGCGGGGATGACTTCCGAGTTCCTCGCGTGCTTAAATTGATCGAAACAAGATCTCGATAAGTGCAACGCCTCCGCACACTTTTCAGATGCCAAGGTCCAAAGCTTTTTCATCTTTGCTTGCAACTTTCTGCATAGCTGGAGTGCATATCGCCCAGTATGGATCCTCACGAGGACGATGCGATTGCGGGGTCGACTTCAATGTCTGGTTCTCGGCCTACCGATTCCTCGGACAATGATGGCACACCCATTGATCCCGATGTAGGTATTCTTGGTTCAATATTCTCATGGGACAATAGGCACTGACTTCTCGACAGTCTGGCTTCGGATCTGAAGTGTAAGCTCTCGTGCAGTCTGCCATGGTTTGGAATCTGAACAGTTCCTTAGATCCTCCACGACCACCTCCATCGCGAGCAGTGTCTGGCGTTTCGAAGAAGAGAATGGTCGAACGTATCATGGCTACCGGCCAGGAGGTAGACACCCTTTCCCTTGTTCGGCTCTGTCTCTTCGGCTATTGACTTCTATAGTCTACTACTACCCCAATGATCCCTCGGAGTCTGTACGACTCGACTACCAATCCCGCGTCCTCGACTTCGCATTCGACGGAAAACTTCACATGGCACCCCTGAACTCACCCTTTTCCATCCTCGACGTTGGAACAGGCACAGGCGCATGGGCAATTCAAATGGCAGATCTCTACCCGAACTCCAAAATCGAAGCCACAGACCTCTCTCCCATCCAACCGACAGAAGTTCCTGAGAACGTCACATTCATAATCGATGACGCAGAAGAAGACGACTGGGCTCTGAACGAGAATTACTACGATTACATACACACGCGCATCTTAATGGGATGTTTTGAGGACTTCAAGTCCATTATACAGAAGGGGTTCAGATACACGAAGCCTGGAGGTTGGATGGAGAGTTTGGACATTATGATGCCGCCGTTCTGCGACGATGGGACGATGCCGGCGGATTGGCCGTTCAAGGAGTGGTCGGAGACGATGGAGGATGCTGCGAAGAACGCAAACCGCCCGCTGAGAATTGCGAATAGGTTGAAGAGGTGGTATATTGAAGTCGGGTTTGTGGATGTTCAGGAGAGAGTGGTCAAGCTTCCGATTAATGCTTGGCCGAGAGATCCAAGGCTGAAGCTGCTGGGGAAGTATTGGGCGGAGAATATGCTCGCTGGACTGCAAGGCTTCAGCTTGGCGCTATTTTCGCGGGTGTTTGGATGGAGTAAGACAGAGATTGATGTATAGTGTTCCTTCCAAGAGAAGTTCACAGAGAAAAAGCTGACATGTGAGCAGGACTATCTGGATAAAGTTCGCAATGCAATCACAGATCATCGAGTTCACGCATATTCGAAAGTATATACCGTATGGGGCCGCAAACCCGACTTACCAGAAAGATACAACCTTAATCCTGTTCCGACTTTCTCGAGCCTTTCATATGAAACGCGAGAGAATTCGTCCTCGCCATTTACCCCGGAAGATAGAACTGTACCTACCCTACCAAATATCCCCACATCGCCGAGTCTTTCTCGTCCTCAACCTGCTGAAGACTTGGGGTCGACATAGTTTGGGCAACAGCGGAAAGGCTTTGGCCTTCTGCCTCAAACGCATTCCATGAAGCATTCCACTCCGACACGCTCTCTGCTTTGGCTACACATACCCAGTGAACAAGATTGCTTCCCTCAAATTTTGCCCTGGTGAGGGCTTCACCAGGCACGCTACAATAGCAACAGTTCGAAACACCAGCTTTATCACACATCATTCACGCTTTTGGTGAAAGTCATGAGTGGTATTGAAGCTACCCAGGAATGCTATAGCAGTACGCAGCATACTCTGGCCCCTCTCCCAACGCGGATCATCCAGACCTACTAGCAATCGCCCAGGGACAGTTCCAGTGAGAGACAGATGGCCTCCACGTCAGTCTTGACACCACCGAACCACTTATGCTTCAACGAATCAGGGTTCTCCACAGTCTTGTGCGCCTTTTGCTTCTCAGCAGGAGTCAAGCCTTCTTTTCTCAAAAAGGGATCGAAGAATTTCATGGCGGATGACGGCCATTTCCAATTGTTATTACGTTACAACAAAAGCGCACAGAGACTGTTCGTTCTCGTAACTTCTCACTGAGGTACTTGATCGAGCTGCGGGAAGCGAAATTTTCACAGTGGCAACCCTCTACGCAGGCGTCTTGGAAAGAGGAATACGTGCGACAGAAGAATATAGTTCTCCAGGCACTAATGACTAGCCGCAAGCTCCAATTTACACATCTCTGGTCAAAGATCAGAATCAACCTAGCATTCTGTTGAGAAGTCTGAAAGGAGAAGATACAATTGAGAGGATTGGCCTGGAGATGGACATGACAGCGTGTTGCTAAAGGATGCTTAAAACCCCCAAAACAGTATAGCTTGAGCCGTGGTTTACAAACAAGAGCATACATGAGACAATCTCAGCTTTCCTTCCCTATATAAGTTGAAGAGGGTCGGTTTCTTCTCTAGACGCGCTTGGTTAGTAGCTCCCTCCCAGATGGATTGTCCTTGTTCTGGGATGCCGGGCAATATGTCATTTGTTGTGCCCGTGATTTCAGCTAGGAAAATTACTTTTCAAGGTATCTGTCATCAGTTACTTCAGACTCCTCAATACATTTCTGGGAATTGATGACTCATATTACCCTTCACGGAGGTCTATGCTTATGGCTTGTCTTTGAGACTACTTGTACCAAGATAGCAGACTTAAGTCAAAAGTTCAACGAACGCTAGTTGCGCTACCATTAGATTTTTGATACAAAGGGAAATACATTGTTTATACAGGTGAGAATTCAACACGAAAATAGGTACCCAATATCTTCTATCCTCGGGACTCTTCCACAAATTTCAAAATGTTATCTAACAACTTCTGCCCCAAACCAAGGAAACCAAACTGAAGGGAGCTTTCGACCCAATTCATTCAAATTCACACCGCAAAAATACCCCAATACACAGAGGAGTACCCTCCTTGACCATCTTGACAACCCATATTACCATGAGCACCAAGCATCCCATTCTGACTAGATGTTAGCAAATGACTAGCAACAAGACAATGCACTCAAGGCGCCGGCCCGCTTCTTATGCTCAGTTGGAGAACTATGAACGTACATTTTGTAACGCTAATATCGCACTGCTGATAAGATCCAATACATCGTCAGATCCAATATACCTCTGAATGCTGGTGTCACCAGTATTGTAGTCGACTTCAGCGTAAAAACCGCAACCTCCGCTGCTCACTAGCGCAGCATCCATATTTTGCGGTACAATCCAGGTAGTTGGACTTTGTAGCCCGAGGATTAAATCAGCACAGTCCTGAGCATTTGCCCACGGGGGATCGATGCCGGATATAGAGCTGGCTCCGCAGCAGTCAGTGCAAGTCGGGGGACTGAGCCTAACGGGTGTAGTGAAGGGAGTAGGGGACCCGGGCGCGGGACCAAGAGTTTTGAGTGCTTGCGGAAGAGCGTTGGCGATTGAGGAGGTCACTGCCAGGAAGGCAAGGAGGTTCCAGAAGTAACCCATAATTTCAAAATGGTGAACTCGTAGTAGACGGATATACAATAGTGGAATATGGTTAAGAGAAAAAATGTGTAAGCTCGAGGAAGGAAGAGTCGGCTTTATACATCGTCGTGACAAATGTTGGGCGGGATTCTCCTTGTGAACTTTTGCAATTTCCCCAGAATTTACGAGTACGCATCCACCGAGGCGCAGGCTCATGATGCAGGAGAAGATCGGCCCAAATCGTGGCTTGAAACGTTGTTAATAGACAAGAGTGAGTCCGGTACGGATACTGGTACGGGTACGCGAAGGAGCTAGACTCGCGCGAGTTGTAGCCTTAAGAGTGAGTTTCTAGGGAAGGATCAGTTCAGTGCCCCTAAAATGATAAATGAGATGGCGTAAATTACTTTCGATCACATTCAGAATGAGTTTCTGCAGGAAGTTAAGATTCAGGAATCAGGACCGTGAAATCATAGCAGCTTGTGAAGCTGACAGAAGTTCTACTCGAGATCGAAGCGCGGATTCGTTGGGATGCCTCGTTTATCGCCCTCGTCAGGAAGTTGCATAGAAGATATCAAGAGAGCTCATCTAAGACAGAAAATGGATGAAGCATTTGTTCCCTTATTTCAGTAAGAAGAGGATCAAATTATTCAGTTAGCATCGCATGTCGCCTCCCAAGTTCTCGCTTTCTAGCTCTCGCTTACACTGTAGCGAGTTTACCCCTGAGAGTGGTTTCTGGGCTGTTGTTTCACCGCACCCCACTAAAACTCGCCTCTCGTCCTGACTGACTCCTGTCGAGTCCAACAGCACTAACTGTGATCTCAGCAGACTCAT
Organism: Stipitochalara longipes BDJ; assembly: GCA_009732865.1. Lineage (NCBI taxonomy): Eukaryota > Fungi > Ascomycota > Leotiomycetes > Helotiales > Hamatocanthoscyphaceae > Stipitochalara > Stipitochalara longipes. The sequence continues at coordinate 2,428,128 of ML769336.1, read as the reverse complement.
GGCTTAAAGATATCAAGGAGAAGTACCTTGCAATACATCCTCAGAATAGCATTTCAATACTCCTGCTCGAGTCTCATTCGATCCACTGTCATTCTGAATCTCAAACCACAAGCTGGGCAGAATATTCAGGGAATCCGTTTTATTTGAAGAGATACAGTTTCAAAGTTGGGCTCTGCTCACTCTGTTCCCAGTAGTATCAAACCAAATCTTCGCTCCCGAAATCATCGACTCTTGCAACGCAGCCCCAATCTTGACAGCCTGCACAGCACCCGACAGCTTCATCGGCAGTCTCTTGTCATCCAAACAACAAGCCGTGAACTCATTCGCCTCATTCACAAATGCCTCTCTGAACCTGCCATAATAATTCTGCGGCATCTCTCTCCTCACTCCACCCAGCTGATAAATGTTCACCAAGTTAGACATTGGTTGCATATTCACCGTGAGTTTCCCTTCTGTGCCAATGATTTCGGTGGAATCTTCCTGTCCAGCCGCCATCATCCGCGAGCAGAAGATATATGCAATCTTACCCCCATAAAATTCAATAATTCCAACCGCGTTATCGCGGTCTTTATGCTCTCTCAACCCGGGCTGGACAGCTGTAATCCCACTCGCCACAACCGACCTGACCTGGCTATCCTGCCCAAAGAACCACAACGCAAGATCGATATCGTGGATCGAGCAGTCGACGAATATCCCACCTGAGAATTGGGCGTAGGCTACGAAGAAGCCGGATGGGTCCAGCATGTCGCATGTTTGGCTCCGGAATACGGACGGCCGTCCGATTGAACCCGAATCCATTTTTGAGTATGCGTCTCGGTAGGAATCGTCGAAGCGGCGGGAGAAACCGCACATTACTTTGAGGTGTGGCCGTTTGGCTGCGGCGTCGACCACGCTTTGGGACTGTATTTGCGAACTGAAGTCAGCAATCGAGTCTCGGAGGCTGCATTTTGATAGGAACTTTGCTGCCAGGCAGAACTTACGGTTTCTGGACTTGTCGAGAGAGGTTTCTCGCAGAGGACGTGTTTATTAGCTGCTATTGCTTTGATGCTCTGCTCTGCATGCACTGTTGTGACTGAAGCGACAACTACAGCTTCAAGATCCTCATGCCGTAGCATCTCATCATAATCCTTGTATATTGTTACGCCGAATGGCTCAAGGTGTTGCTTCGCCCATTGGATCTCATCTTCGTCCGGCGTGCTCACAGTGACTAGTTGTGCTCGGGGTACTTTCTCGAGGAAGTTGAGGGCGTGCCGTTTGCCCATTCGACCTAATCCCGCGCAGCCGACTCGAAGTTTGGAGGGAGCCATTTTGTTGAGAGATGGAAAACAATCGAATGAGAAGAAATCGAGTTTTTGGGGTGTGGGATGAATGAAGGATACTTCAAGATTGTAGAAAGGCGGCCAGATTCACAAAAAGTGTACAGGCACGTTTGCCTCAGACTTGAAGGCGGCGAATGGACTTAAATATCATGACAGCATACGGAGCTCTTAGAGCTTTCCCCATAATTGCGTCCATTCTCCGCATTGTTAAATCCAACATACAGGAGAGCCAGACATCAGTGCCACTTGGCAACATATCGCGTCGCGTCTTCGGCACATTTATGAAGCTAAAAGCGGGAGATTTCACTTGCTTTTACTAATCGGGAAGACGTTCCAAGTAGGCTGCTGATCATTGCCCGATGTCAATTTATAATACGAGGATATGCAACTTGCTACAAGACGTACATTGAGCGAGAGGTGAAGAAGAGTTGTAGAGTAACCGGGCCTCGCCTTAGTGCGAGGCTAACTGCAAGAGTGGGCCATATAGCCGGCCCTCGCCTCGAGGCCACTTCTCGGGATATGGTTACTTGCGCAGTAGCCGGAATTTCTTTCCTATTCTGATGGAACTGGCAATATTGTCCGTCTCCAACATTTTCGGGTCGAGTTTTCTCTGCATTATTGCACATCTTCCCGATTTTCAGTATAACTTTACACATTTGCGGCACGAACCTGTTAGAATAGTGGGTTATGTCATCATCAAGTCCATTTGGACTGTAATCACAGTTTCAAGTTTCTATCTCCCAACCCCACGCTCTTCTCAGATGTGTCTGCGCAGCCCTAGTTGGCCACGCATGATCCTGTTCAGTTCTCATCAAAACACCGAGTAATGCTTCTTGCTCCGAGTGATCTGTGAAGCGATCCCCGCACATTGTCACACCCATGCATGCCGTAAACATAGCAGGGATCGTCCATCTATTAGAAAGTGCTATGCCACATAGCTCTCTTATCTGACTTTTGATTTCTTCCTTTGAGATATCAATTTCTACATCATTAAAGAAAAAATTGGATTGGGCAAAGTTCTTACCTCCATCTGTTGAATTGCAGTCTTATGACTTGGCCCTATGCGGGGAAGTGTGGGATTATAACACATCAATAGCACACGACCAATTATTGCGTGCGTTACTCCAATCACTTTCTCACATCAATTACTAATCCTCAAAGTTTCACAGGAATGCTAGCTCACCTACGGCATGATTGAAGTACCAAGCTTCTGGGAACACTTCCCCGCAATCCGGATCCGCAGCCCGGTATGCCAATGGTAGAAAAGACAGCGGTCTCGATTCCAGCCACTGCGAATCATAGTCTTTCAACTTTTGATAAACACTTATATTGCGCTCTTCTTCTCCAAAGCAAAAATTGACAACTTCTGCTGTGTTGACGATTATTCTCTTCGCCCAAGTGTCGTCATCTGCGGGAGAGAATGATTTGTCGATGAAGCTGTGATCGAGTTTGGTCTTGATGGGCCGTGGATTCACGAAAGACATTTGGATTTCTTGCCGCAGTCCAACCCAGAATGATGCTTGTCGCAATCCGCTAGCAGGGGTCAAGGGATCTTGTGAGTTCATGAATACCTGGATGCCAAGAAGGTGGCCTTGGAAGTCCTCGCCGACGAGCGGTACTGGATTACGAAATGAATTAGAGACATCTTCAGTATTAGGTTCGGAAATCATACCGTCTAATTCCTCCAGCGTTCGTAATAGAATAGTTGCTGCCAACAGATCATCGTTGTCGAGGTCCGAACTCTCAACTGGTATGGTCGCTAAGTGCTTCAAACACTCTTGATGATACCGGTCCGAAGCATACTGGTCGAATTGCCCGGCTATGCTTAGATGCCGTGACGAAACAGCAAAAATTGCATTAAGTAGGGTTGGGCTTGTGATCGCTCTTTTCGGAACTTCTTGTGCAAAGTGGTTGCTTCTCGTATCGCACAAATCGAACTATGAGTAATAAAAGTTAGTATGAAGCGTCGAAGGTATTCTGTCAAGCGAGAGTATATTATGGTAGGAGAATTTTGAAAGCCAGGTGGTTTTACTTACCCAGTGGCACATATAGTCAATGTAGTATCTCATCAGTCTAACCTCAGACTCGTTCATAAGCGGGAATGCTATACCATTGTGGCAATTCTCTTTGGATGCTCGGCCCAGCAAGGAATCGTACTTTAGCTCAGCCAGAGGTTTCCGTGAGGGAAAGGGTTCGAATTCTGCTACCACGGTCGTCGACTCAGAGAAGTGAGGGGAGAAAGAGATTGATTCGATAGACACAGATTCGCCAGCTTCTTTTGGGAAGCCTGTTCTAGGCGGTGTTGTTCCATCATCGGATTCACGTTCTAAACTATAGAGAGTTTCCAGATAGGGTCCCTCATCCATAAAACAATCTAGTGCAGCATGGTTGATGAGCGAGTTGTGAGTAGAGTCAATGCGCAAGGGAAGCTAATCACCCACGATTTCGAGCTATTTTCACCCATATTTGATCCTTCTTGAGCTTATGCCTGGGGGGTTGTCAATTGCCAAAACTTTATACGATCAAAAACATAACAACTTACGCCTTGGTATGTCGAAACCGAACGCTAAACTCACGAACACACTCCCAACCAGAAGTTGTACAACGAGCACAGCTGGGCTCAGCATTGTCACCTAGAGTTCTACATTAGGTAAGATAAACAAAACATTCCGAGGATGCCCCTTTTCATTAGGGGGTATACCTAGGAGCACGAATCACTTCACTTACACTTCAAATGACGTCTCCGGCAAGACTTTTGATTGTTCACATTGTTTAGCAGGACTCCACAAAAGTACGAACTTCTTTTCCAGGAATCAACGTTCACGCACCATGCATCCGCTCTTCCTTTTCTCGGGCATGTTGACGATGCTGAGATTGCCTTGAAGGATTGTCAAAAGTGGGTCTCGTTGAAAATAGCCAGAGCGGTTGCAAAAATTGCATGGCACGGATCCAAACCATATGAAGACGTCGGACGGAAAATATTGACTTTATCGGAAAGTAGGGAATTTTGTCGCAGCTTAGGTGGGGTAGCGGGGTCACCCCACGGCCCAAGGCGTTTGACGGCGACTGGTCTGGAGGAATTCCGCATCCTCTTGCCGAAGGGGAAAATCGCCTCGGGCGTCCAAAAGGGTATCTTTAACCGACAGAGTACGGAAAAATCATTTAGCGGGGCATTGCAAGTGGCTGGGCACCAGACACGCTCAACAGCATGTACTTTGGTCCGCGAGCAGCATCCAATCAAACTTACAGAGAAGCTAATTAGATGTTAATGGTCCACTCAAGACCGGGAGAAATCAAACTATCAAACCCCTATCCGCGGCTCCCCAGGATCCCCAATGAAGCCCCGCGAACACCTGATATCTGGAATCTGGGGTTTCTTGACTCGTCCAGAGACCCTGGCACGGACCGGCTATGGCAAGAGGTTGTGGGCAGTATTTCTCGATCAGTAATTTTGATGTTCAGAGGGTCTACATCTCTTCCGTCGAATACCGATGCAGGCGCGCGCTTTAGTCAAAAGCCAAGACTGATAATGATACTGTCGATCTTAGCTATATAAGTCGTCGCTGATCCTCCATTTGTAAAGCAAGTCAAAAAAATTACTTCCAGTCCAACTCCTTTGAAGATCTCTTCAAATCACTCTATCTCTTTTCAACTTGAACAATACTTCGAAATCCTCAGCGATGAAGACCGAAACTTCTGCCATGTGTGACAGCATGGAGAAGCCAAACTCAGAAACCCTCAACGAAAATGTTATCGGAAGCACTGCTGTCATCGAACCTTATGGACCTTCAGGTTTCAAGGGTATCTTTGCTTCACGATATGTCGCTTACTGCGCAGCGTTCTCTGCCATTGGTGGCATGCTGTTTGGTTATGAGTAAATAATTTCGCCCAAATGTCGGTACAGTGTCTAACAAGTAATTCAGTCAAGGTGTCATCTCCGTCACTCTCGTTATGCCACAATTCCTCAAAAGATTCCCACAAGTATCTGCCACTGCCTCTGGAGCAGGCTTCTTCAAAGGTCTTATGACTGGCATGATCGAATTGGGTGCCCTCATTGGTAAAATAAATAAAAAAGACACTCTTTCATACTAGCAAAAGGGCATTGGCTAAGTTATTAGGTGCCTTGAACCAGGGCTGGATTGCCGACAAAATCTCTCGACGATACTCTATCATGGTTGCTGTTGCCATTTTCACAGTTGGATCTATCCTCCAAACAACCGCAGTGGATTACCCAATGCTTGTGGCCGCGCGTTTCATTGGTGGAATTGGTATCGGAATGTCAGTCCCCTCTCTTTATACATGACGCGATAGTTGCTAACAGTTAATAGGTTGAGTATGGTCGTCCCCCTCTATATCTCTGAAATCTCTCCACCAGAGATTCGCGGCTCCCTCCTCGTCTTCGAAGAATTCAGCATCGTCCTAGGTATCGTGATCTCCTTCTGGATTACATATGGCACAAAGTCCATACAATCAAACTGGTCCTGGAAACTGCCATTCCTACTCCAAATCATCCCCGGCCTCATCCTCGGCATCGGTACTTTCTTCCTTCTCCCATTTTCTCCTCGATGGCTTGCATCGAAGGGAAGAGAAGACGAGGCTTTGGTAGTTCTTGCCAAGATTCGAGAACTTCCAATTACGGATGTTAGGGTGAGACGCGAGTGGATGGATATTCTTGCCGAATCAACATTCCAGAAACAAGTTTTGGCTGAGCGACATCCTAACTTGGTTAAGAAGACGAGGATGAATAGAATTAAGCTGGAGATTGTCTCATGGACTGACTGCTTCAAACCGGGATGCTGGAGACGCACACATATCGGTGCTGGGCTTATGTTCTTCCAGCAAGTACGTACCCTCTGCCACCTCATTCAAATACTTTGATCTAATTATTGTGAAAGTTTGTAGGTATCAACGCCTTGATCTACTATTCACCAACGCTTTTCGGGTATGTCAATTTCCAACCCACCGCCCCCACTAAATTCCTTGCTAACAAACCGGCAGAACAATGGGTCTCGACTACGAAATGCAACTTATCATGTCCGGCGTTCTCAACATAACCCAACTCGTCGGTGTCGTTTCTTCCCTCTGGACACTCGATCGCTTTGGTCGTCGCTCTATCCTTCTTGTGGGTTCTGTAGGCATGTTCCTCTCGCACGCCATCATTGCCATCCTAGTTGGGAAATTCTCGCACGATTGGCCTTCCCATCGCCCTGAAGGCTGGACCTCAGTCGCCTTCTTGCTTTTATATATGATCAGCTTCGGAGCTAGTTGGGGTCCGGTTCCGTGGGCTATGCCTGCCGAGATCTTCCCCAGTTCTTTGAGAGCCAAGGGCGTGGCGATTTCGACGTGCTCGAATTGGTTGAACAACTTCATTATTGTAAGTTTAGCTTTTCCACCTAGCAGATCCAAATGGCTTGTGCTGATTAATATGATAGGGTGTCGTAACTCCTCCACTGGTCCAAAATACCGGGTTCGGAGCATACACTTTCTTCGCAGTCTTCTGTCTCCTATCATTCGCATGGACATGGTTCTTCGTTCCGGAGACGAACGGCAAAACTTTAGAGGAGATGGATGAAGTGTTTCACGATCGAGGGAACGCGGAAGACGTCGCGAGAAAGGAGGAAATATTCTCGCATATCGTCAGGACCATGGATGGGTAGAGGCGAATGGCTTTGTGACGCAAAACATACCGCCACACTGGAAAACTTGAAAGTGTTCGATTTCTATGATGCCGCGACTGAGATTTCAAAGACTATGAATTACACAGCTATCAAACAATGCTTCTAATATTATGCTGATCCTCTTCTTCCTTATCTTTGACACCGAACTCCCTGCTTTGCCCCGATGATTCTAATTTGACCTGCTAATCTTCCTCATCTAAGATCAGGCCAACTCCGCCCGTTTGTCAAGATCGTCATAATTTGACGCACCATCCATTTCAAGTGGTCTTTCGTTGGGTATCAATTCAACTGGTACTGCCTCCACTTTCTTCTCCGGTTGTATATTCCCTCCATGCTCAGCATCATGATACACATTGCCCAAATCCGCAGGGGTCACTCGATTTGCAGCAGCAGCTCGTCTCTTCCTCCTGAATAGATACGCTGCCCCGAGCAACGCCGCTACTGCCACTAAAGCCACGCCAATACCGATCCCTGCCTTGGCTCCTGAGCTGGTTCCCGAACTGCCTGAGGATGCGGTTAGACCTGAACTTGAACTGGTTATATTACCCGCTGGATTTATGGTTGTAGTTCCCGCCGGTGCCGTCGATGCCGTCGGCGCCGCAGTGTTCTTGAAGATATACCCATTGACTTGAACACCCGCAATGAACCCAGCTGGGACGGCGTCGCTTGTTATAGTGTATGTGCCTGCCGATGAGAGTTGAGCATATGTGAGCACTGTTGAAGGAATGCTTGAGAAGCATTGGTTTGGTAGATCTACGGGCTGTGTCGTTGCCCCATGGAGAGCAAAATTTCTGGTTTTGTTAGTACTCTTGGTCTTTAGTGAATCTGGATTGTGACTTACGACGGACAACAACCTATTACCGTAGTCATCAAATCAGATGCTGTGCTACTGTACACAGTAGAGTAGAGCTCGGGACACGAAAAGTCGTAGCCTCCAAGGGAAGTAACTGTAGGTCGCTGCTGCCCGGTATCTGTCTGTGTCTGATACCACCAAGACGAGACCTCTGGTGGCAGACAAGTCGGGACTCCAGGCACAACATTCGCATATTTGGGGTCGAAATAAAATACAGCTGTTACAGTCGTTCCAGGGTCGTTATTGATGACCTGAGATTCGCAGCCAGCATATGAAGGCCATGCTGTCGTTAATGGTAGATATGAAGTCACCGTGCCAGACACTGTGATCGGACTGATCCCCGCCATTTTGAGTGTATATAAAAATTGGGTTAAAGAAGGATAAAGGTAAGTTGCTGCGTGAGCTTATAGAGAAGTTCGATGTCAGCATTAAATTCCGGCTGATCTGTAACCCGCTCGTGAAGAGCGTCGAGTTCCGGATTAGGAACGCGATAGAGCTACAAGATTGGGTACCCTATGCGAACGCGAAGGGCAAAATCAGAAGGATCAGGCTCAGCAAACAGGGGTAAGCACAGCCCCCACCTCATTGGACGAGCCTGCCGGGTACTGGTCCTGTTGACACGCATCCCGGGTTCGCAAACTTCTGGCTTCACTTCATATAAATTCGACTCGAACCACGATCCCATCGCCAACATCAAGGCCCAGGAGAATAATCGCCATGAGCGACATCCTATTTCTCAAAGTTGACGTGACGATTGAAGATGAACCATAACGTGTGAGAGCATCAGATTGCATCTATTTCCGGAGAGGCTTGAGCAGCAAAGCCATCCGACTGATCCTATCATAACTGTGGCTCTACGAATGTGCTACCTTGAGCAGGCTTCAAGTACGAAAGCGGAGATTCCTGTTGCTCGCTGAGTGTTGATGTTCAAGCGTTAGATTGTTTTCCTAATTCAGATGCGAATGCGAATGTAGTCGCACGTGATAAATCATATTGTTAAGCGAACGAGAAAGGGGTAAAAGATAGGGGAAGCGAATTTCGCTGCTACATATCTCACTCGGCAAATGGTAATGCCTGGTTGCAGATCAGAATAGAGCCCCTATGACATCTGAGAAGGAGGATAATTTCTGATGAAGGGATATAGTTGAAGTGAAGCTGGGGCTAAAGGTACTGAGAGCCACAAACCGAACCCAGAACCTTTCCACTATCAACAAATTCACGAGACGATCTAGACGATCTAGACTATAAGTGATATATAGCGGGATGAAAATATCACGCAGATTTCTCGCTCCATCACTCGTGTCACCGAGATTATTATTTCTACTATTAATACATTGATCTAAAGAGCTATCTACAAACACCATCCGGCAAGCTTTACACAGTAGCGGTAGCAGCGGCCGCAGCTACAGTAGTGGTAGCCTTTTCCTTCTTTCCTTTCTTCCCTTTGCCCTTCTTTGTCTTCTTGGATTTCCTAAACTCAACGTTAGTTTTTGCTCGATAATGCAAGTAACACAGGTTGGAAGTTACTTTTTCTTGGCATCAGCTCCATCGGCGGCATCCACTGCTGCTTCGGCCTCTGCCTCCCTTGCTTGGATATCAAATAAGTCGAACGAGCGCGCGCTTAGCTCATCCGCATGTCGAGCAGCGACCGCTGCTTCAGTGGCATTCTTTTTCTTAGACTTGTCCTTCTTTCCCTTCTTCTTGTGCTTCTTATCCTTCTTGTCCCTAGGTAGATTTTTGTTAGCTCGAACCCAAGGCAAACAAAAGCAAGTCAATAGTTGAGAGCACTCACTTCTTTTCCGCTTCCTTGGTTGCGTTCTTGGCAGCTTCCTCTCGCTCTTCAATCTCAAACAAGTTGAATGATCGTTTGTTCAGCTCATCTTCGTCTCGAGCAGCTACCTCGGTGGCGTTTTTTTTCTTGTCTCCCTTTTTCTTATCCTTCTTCTTGTCCTTTTTTTTGTCCTTGCCTTTCTTGTCCCTTTAAAAATAAAAATAAAAGTCTTAGCAGGGAATCGAGGATGTCAGGAATGACAAGGAAAACTCACTTCTTGGCCGCAGTTGCATTTGCCTCTGCTTTTCGCTCTTCGATATTGAACACCTCACGAGCCGCAAGCTCAGCAGACCGCTGATTCAGGGCTCCATTGGAGTTATCGATGGGAGCAGCTTGGATGGCGAGAGAAGCGACGAACGCCAGAACGAGAGAGGCAGTTGAGACACGCATCGTCGAATATATTTGGAGAGAGAAAAAAAACAGGGTTATGTAATGTACAGTTGTGAAAATATGCAGACCAGCTGTGAGGAAGAGATAAGAAAGTGATGCTTTGAGCCAGAGACTAATAAGAATGGAAGAGGAGAGGGGATGAACCGGATCGCCGCCAAGCTTTATACACGGTCTAGACCTGCCATCTGATTGTTGAAACCCAAGCCAGCCGTCCAGCACGCCGGACGAACGCAATCTCGGGGAAGCGTCTCTGTGGCAGGAATCTGATTAGATTATTTAACCCATACCTGCGACGTGGAGATCAAACGGTCAGTGACGCCCTAAACACGGTTGTTCCGACAAACACGCCATCTCCAGCCATGCGGGGCCCAAGTAAGCTTTGCTAAGCTTTGATCTGATTGAAGATCTTACAGGAGTGTTGCTCGGATGCTCCCAAAATAGGAGCAAAGACCGAAACTTTTCGCTTCTGTGCCCCCCGGGAGACGGTTTCAGCGCAGGGCGGCAAGGAATGAAACCGCCTCGGGCTCGCTCCGGCAGCGCCACATCGGCAAGCCTGCCTGTCACGTCAACTTCGCATCAGATAATTCAGATTGGATTTTCGTGTACAGACTTTCGAGCGCGATTGATGGAAAGCCGTATACGTATAGATCTTTCATGCCTGTATTGGCCCTGGTTGTTTGAGCTTGAAGGCGGCGAGTTGCGACGACGTTTGGCGGTTTCCCACGAGATGCAGATGTCAAAGATATCGACAGGAGATTCGGAGAGCTGCATCGGAATCGGAATCAGATAAACGGCCGCGTCTGACACGGTACGAGGTATTTTTCTCCCCGCGTTTACTATGCGCGAGGATCAGAATGATACTGTTATTATTATGAGTCTTACAACTTTATGCAACTTCCGCGAATCATTCCGTGAGAAGATCTCTTCTCTTATCGGATTCTGGCCCCAACAACCTGCAAATACCTGCTGTTTCCGGAGAACCTGCTTCATTATCAACTCATTGTTCGACAAACTAAAATTGTCAGTCTGCACCCCAAGAAATACAACGATCTCGTCTCCGAAGTCGAGCATATGCAGAGGGTTCTGGTTCAGCATATCCTGAAAAGGTGACGCGTATTCATCGGGTGACACAACATGAAAACATGAGGTCCATGTACCGTATTGTTTTCTATACTCAGACCCTTTCCCTCTTTCCCTCGAAGTCAGCCCTCATCCCCGTTCATATTATTTGGGGCCATGTAGGCCTTCACTTGGGATGAAGGTAAATAGTAGCCTCAATGCTCTTTATTCTTAGTGATTCGCAAAACCAACGATAAGTCCATGGTCCATACTGAGTGTAACTCGGCTGATTCAAATCTCTCTTACCTCTTGAATTTCCCAATTTGTACTCGACCCCCAAACCCTTGTCCACCATTTCTTCTTGGATCCCCGAGAGGGAATCCCATCCACCCACCACCCCAATGCCCAGGTGGTGGTGGACCAGCACCAGGTCCATAAAGATATTCCCACATTTCATTGCCATAGAACGGGCCTGCCCAAGAAGGATTATCTATCGCCGTACCGTGCGCCATTACATAGTGGCCCCCTTTTCCTTCTGCCAGTAGTTCGTCTATCACCAAGTGCTCCATTCCCTCACAACGATATGCATTTCCTGGAATCCGTACCCACGGCCAGCCCATTGCGCAGAGCCCGTGTCCCCTGAGGGCATTTAGTTGCTGTTGTGCCCAAGCCTCCTGTTGATCTTGTTCTTGTGGGGACAGTGAGTTATAGCGAAGTTGACGCTGAGCCATTTCGCGATCCAGGTTAGAGGTCAGGAAACTTGGATGATTGACAGAAGAGAGATGAGCCCGGTGTTGAAGAGGTGGAACAGTCTCTACGTTATTTTCGTATTTGCTGCGCTGCGCTCTCATCTTCACTAAAGATTCCCTAGCCTTCTGCTCTTCTACGGTAAGACTCATCGGATGGACCCTGCCAGGTCCATTCCTTCTTCTTGGGCCTTCTGAAGGTCTATGGGCAGCATCAAGTTTTGAGGGCAAATTGCTTCTGCTGAAGCCAAACTGTCCCATTTGTTCAGAGCGCAGTGACTCCTGTATAGCGCGTAGTGAGAGGTTTTTGTGATCGCGTCGCGGCATTCTTTCTAAAGTTGTCGTCGTTGTGATTTTCTGGAACTTAATATTACGCTTCTCTTCAAGTTTGAGATCAGCTTGGCTTGTTGCTCTCTTCCCATACAAGTTATTGTCGAAGTCTTTAAGGCACAAGAAAAAGAGAAATCTTGCAGTAGTAATCCGCTTGTTCGTTGAGAGTTCGATGGGTTGTCTTCCGCGATTTTGAAAGAGAAAGTGAAAGTTGTAAGTGAAGGTAGGGGCGGAGGTTATATAGACATAACAATACTAGAACCATCTGTTGCTTTAGTGGGAGGAGATATATTGTTATTGATTTAGATTATTCTTGGTAAGTCGCAAGAGCAACGATGATTCCACTGTCCAACCTCTCGAAAGTTTATTCACACCCTTATTATCTCCCAGACCCACCACCGAAGACGCCCTTCCAAAATTTCATTCTTCCATTTCCAGGACCAGAGTCGAAAGCACCAGGATAGTGCGGTCCTTTGAGTTTTGGCTTACTTCGCTCTGATGTTCCATGCCCGTAACACAGTTCGTAGAACCCACCTCTCCCTTCAGCGAGTAGTTCATCGGTGACGAGACATTTTTTATTCTTGCATCTATATCCACCTGTGACGCGATCCCATTTGAATCCGCCGATGCATACACCGGATAATCTGAGTTGCGTCTGCGCCCAATCCTCTTGTTTCTTCCGCTGCTCAGGAGAGAGTGCGTCGATGCGAGTCTGGCGTGATGCCATTTCGCGGTCTTGATCTGTTTTAAATATACTTCCCTCCTTGGGCTTTTTGGATGCGCCGAGTTTGTTGGAGTCCTGCCGCTCACTTTTATACGTGGTATCTTTAGAGGCTGGAGCATCATTGGGCGAATCAACTATGCTGAACAAGCCGCCTCGCTTGATCGATTTGGAAGGTTATCCTAGCTTAAGGAGCGGTCCGCCAAGCGTGGGGACTCCATTTGCATTGGAGATATGTCCACTGTGATCTGGTTGTCGAGGCCATTCTACTTTGAGAACAGTTATATCAGGTCGTCGTCCGTTCTGGAGTCTGCCCGCACTTTGTTCTCTAGGCACTGCTATGTTTGCCCGGGGGTCAAGTCGCCCTTGACCGAAAAGGTTATATGCCATTTTACTGGTATCTGGATATGTTCTGGGATTTTTCCTTTAGGAATGTTGAAGATAGTAAACGTTGTTCGCAGAAGGGAATTTTCATTTTGTGTGGGACCTGAGAGCTGAATTTAAACTCACGTAAGGAGGAAATTTTGTGAATCACAGCTACTTTCTTTTCTCTGCTCTGATTTGCTTAACAATCGTCCATATGAATGGCTGGAGGCTCTTTATTTAATCGCTGACTCACTTTTCGATTCTCAAATTCATAGACGATATCTCCAAATGATTTGATTAAATCTTCCGAAACCTTTGATATTACATTTCTCAAAATGTACTCTGTATGCTTCAAGCGAGTCTCGGTCTGACGAATCTCTGGTTTCCATAAATTTAAACTCCAGTATTCTCAGGGTCGACATATAAGACATTATAAACTAAGGACTTTAATGGATACCACTAAAGAAAGTGTTGAATCAGACAGTTGTATGTAAATACACTTCTTGATTATGCATATGATTTCCTATTTGCTCGAAAATTGGATCCAAGTTCTCCAAAGCTATTGTACAAATTGATTTCGAAACCCCATCTGCTATTACTAACCCATCAGTTCTATCTAATACATATAATAAGGTAGAACTCGAGCCTCCTCTAGCGCCCCCTCCGACCTTTAGGAATAAGACGCGTGGACTTTGCTCTAGATACCATGCCCTCACACTAAACCCGCGTGGCACGACCATGAGTATATCCGGGCGCGTTTTGATCAACAAATCCGTCGCGTCCATCGTATTGAGCTTCCTTCTTCAAAGCACGATCGTTCCTCCTGGTGCGTCGATGGTCCTTCGCGCCATGGAAAGTTGCAGTAACGGCGTGTAAAAGACTATGAAGATATGTCAGTAATATTCAGAGGTGTACAGGATGAACAACACTTACGTGCTAACTATAGCCAATATGAAGGTACCCCAAGGCAGATTGCAATTGATATCCCCTCGACCATGGCTACTGACAAAACCATTGACATTGGCGTTGTTGGTGCAAGGCCCACTGGATCCGTGACGTTTTGGGCTAGTTAATACAGCGACGGCAATGAAAGCTCCAGCAAATAGTAGGTCAAAGACAATAAATAGGATTCGAAGCATGTTACCTCCGCCTCCGCGAAGGCCAAGGCTCAGTGCCATGACAATCAAGGTATATAAAACGGCGGCTGCGACGATGCCTTCAACGGCGCCGTTCGAACGTGACGCTTTGCCAACAAGGCGGACAATCTTGGCGAGGCGAACGGAGAATACAATGAGTGAGACGAGGGCAGATATTAATTGAAGAGCACGAAGGATGTGGTGAAGGAGTTCATGACTTCTGGTAGATCGGGTAGGGCCTACCACGCCAGGCGCGGCTCCTGCCCCGGTTCTGGTGGACCTGTTGTTGGTACGGCCGAACATATTGAAGAATTTCGAGTATTTGAGATAATTGATATCAGGAAGACTCTGTTGGTAGATGATAGAGTGAGTGACTATAGGCAGTATCACCTCCTTATGTAGAGACCAGACATGCTCAAAAATATCTGGGAAAGGTGAACACAGCCACAAACTTGGAAACGGGATTTCAAAAATCCCATCGTCATCGCATCCTATCAAATCGAGAACAACATACTGGAGGAGTATCTCCTCCGCAACATTGCTCAGGTGATTTGCAGCTTGCCAATCGGACCCTGGCAAGCAACATAAATTCCATTCAAATGACGGTTCTCTCTTTATCAGAATGTCCAAGCAGGGCGTCGATCTACTGTCTCAGCCACTCAGCCACACTTGTCGTTCGGAAAGCCTTTGCAGCTAGACATTTAAAATCCGGATTTATGTTGATCCCTGCTATTTTGCTGTCGTCACTGGCCAGCACGCGAGCATTGCCAAGGTTTTATGAGAGGATATCAATTTCCGTACCCATAATTTGTCCTTGGAACTTGAGAAATGAAGGAATTATCACATTGAGATCGTCGATTAGGACTGTTCGCGAGCGTGGGGAGAAAGGAAGGCAGAATGGCGGATGCGTTTTATGGTCTCGGTCACGTGAGATCGCCCCGGATGAATAGTCACGTGAATAATATGGCCCGGATTAGGAAAAGAATTTCAAGTTGACTCAGAAGCTGCTTGCATGTCTATTGAAATAACGCCCAAGAAAAAACCTCTATAGAAACGTTGCAATTCCGAAATATTCTTATTAGATGTCGTACTGACGGTAGTCGTCGGAGCCTCGGTCGCCTTTACTCGGTTAACCCCACCTTAATCAGACGTCCACTTCCTAATCCGTTCTTTCTTTGGACATCTAGGCATACTGCAAAAGATTTTTAAATATCTCTCCTCATTATTTTAAACTCTCCTTCCCCTTTTCTCTTGATTGAAACACTCGTGAAAGACTTGGAGTAGGTGGATCGGAAAAGTAAAAAGACGTCATTTGGCTTCCTTGTCGGAACCCAGCAGTTACCAGAGCATCAAATAACATACGAATCCATGGCTAGTACTGAGCAAGTTTCTCCCATGGAGAGTGATCAAGCTACTCAGCCGCCTGATGGTAGTGTGGCTACAGTGACTGGGGACGTAACCGAGCATGTTTCCCATCCTGATATCGAGGTGGACACAGATGTGAGTCTTAAATCTGGCCCCAGTGAAGGAAATACTGACCATCAATGAAAAAGATGCAAGATTTTTCAGAAATAGATTCGGCAATTGGCTCGCTGCCCGTGTAAGTCGGCGCTGAGGGTCGCTTCTGATTGCCGCTAAATTCTCTAGGAGTTCAACCGTCTCTCTCCGCGAGAGCGTTTTTGACTTTGAGGAAGGTCAGATCCTAAATCGCCATCAAAACCTGAACAAAACTGAACTTTGAGCCAGAAAATGGCCGTACATATCACGCATTCAATGCGGGAAGTGAGCTTAGGATCGCCGAGCTGCGGACTCTTGTACTGACCGACTTCCTTTAGAATACGTTGGTCCCAATGATGAAATCGAGCAGGAGCGACTAGGTGCTCATTGCGTTTTGGATTGAAATTTGAATGATACTGATAGATTGTAGATCTTCAGCATCATTTGTTCGTCATGACCATGGACAATAAGTTACACCTTGCGCCTCTCAAGAATCCAAAAAACGTGCTTGACATCGCGACCGGCACAGGAATCTGGGCCATAGAATTCGGTACTCTCCCTTAGATCTTCCACGAATGATTTTCGAGCTTAATCCTTACAGCACAACAATATCCGTCGGCTGCCGTTCTCGGCACAGATCTAAGTCCCATCCAACCACTTTTGTATGTCTCCAGGCACAAGTCTCTCCACGTCTAAAATTCATACAGCGTCCCTCCACATTGCCGTTTTGAAATCGACGACGCAGAAGAGGATTGGGTCTATACGCGGTCATTCGACTACATCCACGGCCGTGCTCTCATCTCCTGCTTTCGCGACCCACCATCCGTTATCGCCAAGATCTTCGCAAATCTCACACCCGGCGGCATTTTTGAGTTCCAGGACCCGATTATGCCACTGAAGTCTGTTGACGGTACTCTTGCGGGCACCGCTCTTGACGAGTTCCAAACCTCGTGCATGGAAGCGGCTGATAAGTTGGGGAGACCGTGGACTAACGGGAAGAATTACTGGAGGTGGATGAGAGAGGCGGGATTTGTGGATGTGGTTGAAAAGAGTTATTTTTGGGCAATCAACGGATGGGTTCGAGGGGATAAGCAGAAATTACAGGCGATGTGGCTGCAGGAAAATCTGAGAGAGGGGTTGCCGGCTTGGGGATTGCGTTCATTGAGTAAAGGGCTCGGGTGGGAGAAGGAGAGAATTGATGGGCTGATTGAACGGGCGAGAGGTGATTTGAGGAATACAGCGATTCATGCTTATGCCGAATGTTATGTGGTTTATGGGAGGAAACCATAATGAGTTCGAAGCTTTTTTATTATCACTTTATTCATTGATAGGTCGGCTAAATGTTTTAGAATAACTGATCAATCTACGTTACGATAGGGAATACATACTGCTAGCCTTATGGCCTCTAACTGATAATAGCTCATTGTAGTTTCATAGCCTCACGATGGTTGAACTTCTTGGATGAGAGCTAAGTGTGAAGTACGCAGGTAGACTTGGAACGCCATATAACTTGAAGATGTGTAGGAGAAGTGTCTATAATGAACTGACTTGACCTGGTAAGTTGGCCACAGAGTGCCGCTTTTATGTCCACTGCAAGACAGCCTGATCTGCAGATTCCTCATACTGCGCAGCCTGCTTTGTGGTGGCGCAGCAAGCATATGCAGGACCGCTCGTCAAATTGACCTGCATCCAACCCCGCTTCCAGCCTTACTCCCCACTGATCATCCACGAAACCAATATTCCATCACCAGGATATTGGAGTCTATGGTATCTATTTCTCAAAGATCCTAGCGGTTTCTTGCCAAGTTGACAGTTCAAATACCTCCAACTTCACTTATCGCGAGGCTCGACAGTATGCAGGACGAAGACATACCAACGACCAGTGCCGAGAATATTAATGGTGATGATGACATTGAAGCAATTCAAAGAACTGAAGAGAGAGAAGAGACAGAACAGAATGGCGGTGATAACGCCGAGGCACCCGGGGATCCTAAAGAGGATAAAGAGGCAGAGCGCGCGGAAATTGTGAAGCAACATCTCAGCAAAATTCGATCATCACTCCAACTCATCGGTCCACCGCTCTCGGAGCGAGATCGCACCTGTGGCGTGTTAGAGTCGGTGATATCCACTGGCCGCAAGTACCTCGCTGGTATCCGGGGCATGATTCGAACATGGACAGGCACGGTAAGAGACACCGCGTTGGCGCGTGAGGGTGACTGTGCCGATGCTTTACAAGGCTTGCAGATCGGCACGGGCAATTTGGCCGACGATTTAAATAATTCACAGATTAAAACAGAAGAATGGATCGAGTCTTCGGAATTACTAAAGCATATAGCGCTCGAGTTCGCAACAGAGGACGAGTTGGAGTTGGATCAGAGGATCTTGAGCGCCACGTCTCTTTCCAAGCAGGTTGATGCCCTTTGCTTCTCTCTTGCATCTCGTAAAGAGTTATGTAATATCTGTCTGTCAGCGTCGCAAGCAATAGCAGCGTTGCTGCATGGCAACGGGACTGAGAGGCCGATTGGATTCGATGAGTTCTGGCCCAACCGAGATCTGAAGGGAAATTCTAGAGCCGCCTTTACTGATGGTTTACGTCTCCTTCCCCCAGAGAGCGTTGAGCCGGGGATTACACTTCCGTCCAATGTTATTAGGCACCACACAAGAGCCAGCAGTCTTCTGGAATCTGCGAAGGACTGTTCATTGTGCGAATTGTTGAGGGTGGCAATCATACTGGACTCGAATCGGGAATTTGGGTTTCCTCTGGACCAGCCAAAGGAGGACTTGATGTCCATGGTATTGCACATTAGACTCGGAAGGGGAGGCGACCAGTTCGAACGAACCTTGGAAGGGATTCGCAGTAGCCAGGATTCGATCTATTTGATGATAGAGGAAAACGATAGTTACAACAATGGAAATAACTACCCTTACGTCCTCGGGAATCTTCGTGTTATATGGCAAAAACCAACTAGCATGGTTGACGAGGTGAGCAAGGATCGGAAAGTTGTTTTCACTAAGTTGAACCTTTTTACCTCTAACGGTAAGTCTCGACGTTATCCGAGAAGTGCTGGTGTTGATTAAGAGGAGACTCGGCGCTGTTGCCGTATATTTCTACGCGTCAGCCTTTACACAATTCTGGCTCTGCGAAAGCACTTGGACAACTCCGACAATGGTTAAATGACTGCCGGTCTCATCACGAACACTGCAGAGATACCATTTCACATCAGCCAATTGCGGAAGACGAGCTTCATAAACTACCTACTCGTGTCATTGATGTAGGATTAGCAAATAGGGATGGTGACCCGCATCTTCTCGAAACAAACGGTGCGCCAGACGGACAATGGGTATCACTCAGCCATTGCTGGGGAAAGAAAGAGAACCATCCGCTGAAAACAACTCGTCAGAATCTGGCTCAGCACTTGAAAACTATTCCCATGTCGTCCCTACCCAAGACATTTCAGGACGCGGTTGTAGCTACCAGAGTGCTTGGAATTCAATTTCTCTGGATTGATTCCCTGTGTATTGTGCAAGATGACGAGGATGACTGGAGGAGGGAGTCCCAAACGATGGGAATGGTATATGAACGAGCAGTTATCACCCTCGCAGCCTCAGCAGCCCCTGATTCTACACATGGTCTCTTCGTCGAGAGGCCATACGCTAAGATCAAGTTCCCATCCATCCAACTTCCCTTTCTCGTGGGAAAACCAGGCACTGCACATCAAGAAATCCTCGGCAATTATTCTATCGGTCTCGATTGGAGACAAGAACCCTTCATGACTCACATGGACCCCATGTTGACTCCACTTGCACAGCGTGGCTGGTGCACTCAAGAACTAATCCTTTCTCGACGCATTGTTCATTTCCTAAAGGAGGGTATGGTGTGGGCGTGCAAGAGGACGGCGGAAGATGAGACCGGACAGCAGATCATAGGGCGAGGCCTCACGGAGGGTGACTGGGCAACCGAATGGGACAGAATCATCTTTGAGCATTCGTTTCGGGAATTTACGTTCGAGAAAGATCGACTTGTTTCGCTGGATGGTTTAGCGCGAGAGGTAGCCAAAGCGAGCAATAACTCTCACAAGTCCGGCACGTATTTCTTTGGAACATGGCTTATTTACATCCCAGAGTCCATTCTCTGGGCCTCATATCGGATGGGTAAAAAGAGCACCTTTTGTCCGTCATGGTCGTGGGCATCCTGCAGTGGTGCGGTATGGCTCCGTTTCAAAAACTTTGACAGTACCGCCAAGACGATGGTTTCTGCATGCAGTGCAAAGTCCTCGGTGTTGATGGAAATTCCGGAATCTTGAGTATCGAAGCAAAGAGAGTAGATATCAGTCATCTAATCCTAATCGCGATGGAAAAAACCAACCCTAAGGACCTCATACATGAGAAGGCGCAAGTTTCATACCGCCAGCCGCTTATTCAGGGATACGCGATTGGCTTGAAAAACGAAGAGCCGTATGGTTGGATCGAATTTGACGACGATGGAGACGTAATTGGCGAAACAAAGCCTGTCTTCTTTCTATACTTAGGAGAGACCGAATACTGGACTGGCCCTAAGGCCCAGTATTGGGGTTTGCTCTTTGTGAAAGATTCGGCGCGTGAGAATGTGTTTAAGCGGGTTGGCATGGGTTCCGTGTTCGGTTTGGACTGGATGGGTAATGCGGAGCGCGAAAGGACTGCTATTTCTTAACTTTATGTTTTGGTTTCTCTATCTATTGCGTGGAGGATATGGCACATTTGATCGCCCCCGCCCATATCTCGAGCTAGGACTTAGTAAAAAATATCACGTAAATCTCGCCTTCGCTAGAAACGATTATGCATTCATCAACAACATGCTAGCTAACTAGAGAATCGGGTATTACATCGTGAACCGCCCTTTGTGCGTGCGTGCCTTGTGGCATTATCTTCTTCCCGCTCGCGGGTTTTAGTTCTCTGCTACCCTCTTACGATAACAGATCTATGATGCCCTTGCACAACGAGTTGGGAATCTTGTTATTATGTTGATGCCTTGGAGCCACATTTTGCTTTTATACCTGCCAATTCAATCTCGCTCTGCCATTTCCGTTGTTGAAAGAGGCTTTATAGATTGAGAGGATGAGCAACTGACAGTGTTGGTTACGCATTACGCCTAATAACCGCTATCCCCTATAATACCGTGAGATTATATGAGCGATAGCCTCCCTCAAACAAGCATTATATATTAAGGTAAGGCTTTCAGCAGCAGATATAAGAGTAGTATTTAGCTTCTTTATAACGGCGTATAAGGGTTTTAGTAGAGTAAGAGAGCTTAAGTTTATTATAGATTTAAACCTAATTTAATACCCTTATTATATAGTCTATTAAGATAAGTTTAATTATATCTATAACTCCTTATATATTTAAAGACTTTCGAGGTTATAATGACTAGTCTTCCGGTCACGTGCTTGGTTCAGGGGCCCACCCCCTGAATAGGGGGTTTTAGCTTACGGCGCAGCTTATATAAGCTTATTACCTCTCTTTTAACTAGTTCTCCTTCTTCTTCTTCTTTATCTTCTTTATTTCCTTTATATTAAGCCTATGGAATTATATTATATTAGCCTATATATATACTCTTATATACCTCTACTATAACTCTAATTACCCGTGCTATTATATAAAATAAAGAAGATTAAGCCCGCTAGGGATAACTTATTATAATATCTTATAATAAGCTTATAAATAAGCTATATAACTGCCCTATATATTAACTGAGACTATTATTAGGCGTAATATACGCGGTATAATAGTAATAAGTTACTCTAAGGGATTAGATATAATCTAGTAATTAGTGAGTAATAATAATTATATTATTATAGCTCAAATAATTATAATCCTAGAGATCTCATAGATAATTAGTAAAATCAGGGTTAATTCCTATTAGGGAAGCTAGTATAAATTATTACGCGCTATATAGTATTAAAGGGAGTAATATATAGTATTAAGACTCTAATAAATCCCCTCTAATATAGAGGTAAAATAGTAAATAGAGTTAACTAGTATATAGTATTACTAGAAGGCCCTCTCTTTATAGATTAATAATTCGCCCTCCCCTTTCTCCTTTAGGGTATAATACCCCTTTAATACAGTATTAATATAGATTATTACTATAATTAAAGATATACTTCTCTCCCTCCTAGCTCTATAATAATATATTAAGCTTAAACCCCTTTTAATTCGGGGTAAAAGCCTCCTTATAAATATTAACCTAAGATATTATAAGAGTATATATATACCTTAGAATAAGATTAAATTAACTTAAAATAAAAGAGAGACTAGTAAATAAATAAGTTAATTATAAGCCTAATATAACTTATATTATATATAGAGAATTAAGAATAATAACTCTCCCTTTCCCTCTCCCTAAATTAATATCTTCTTATACTTAAGAATACTCTAAATTATATAATTATAAGAGACCTTATCCCTAGTAAATATACTAGCTCCTAGTAATAACCTTCTCCTTCCCTTATTTAAATTATTATTTAAAACCCTATTAAAACCCCTTTAACTTACCTTTAGTATACTCTTTATAACTCTTCCTTTAATAATAATACCCTCTCTCCTCCCCCTCATTAATATCTTTTTATACCCTCCCTATTTACGCCTAATAATAATAAAATAATAACTGAGTTATATCTAATATATAATTTATACTTAGGCTTATATATTATAAATAAGGAGAACTCGGAATTAGAGCCTTTCTAGGAGGGCTCTAGGGATAAAAGTAGAGAAGAGGATTTTAGGGATTAGGAAGACTTAAGAGAAGTTAAGGATTTAGAGATTATAGAAGGTAATAAAGGAGTTAACTATAACTATAACTTAGAACTATTTTAGGAAGGACTTGAAAGTGAGTATACTAAGGGTATAGAGGAAGTTAACTATAAGTTAGAGCTATTTTAAGAGGGATATAGAAGTGGGGAGGAAGAGAATAAAGGCTTAGAGAGCCCTTAATTAAGTACTCTCTTAGTGGGTATTTACTGTTTTACTTTAATTCTAGGCGCTTTTAAGCCCTAATTATAAGCTTGTAAATAAGCTCTAGTTTTAAGAAAGGGGGATATAATAACCGGTCTTCCGGTCACGTGCTTAGTTCAGGGGCCCACCCCCTGAATAGGGGGTCTTAGCTTACGGCGCAGCTTGCGTAGGCTTATTACCTCTCTTCTAGCTAGTTCTCCTTCTTCTTCTTCTTTATCTTCTTTATTTCCTTCGTATTAGGCCTATGGAATCATATTATATTAGCTTACGTATACACTCCCATATACCTCTGCCGTAGCTCTAATCGCCCGTGCTATTATAGAGGTTAGCCTGTTTATATAGCCCGTGCTTTTTTTTAGGTATATTATAATATGAAATCTTCTTAACTATATTATCGCCGAGGTTATAGTAGCCCTCAAGCTATGATAGGCCGATTTTAGCGAATTTAAAGAGCTGGCATATAGCTTCTTTATACTTAGTCTTAATTTCCTTACCCGGTTTGCGTGCTGATATAAGTGGAGTGACTAGAGGATTTTTATTCGTGGAGTAGTTAGAGGTTGCAGTTAGTCTGGATATTTTAAAATTTGAGGTTTTACACCCTGAACACACGGACTTTTGTCACCACGTTCGTTACTACTTAGGTATCTTGGGTTCAGCTGAACGCACGTGATGTGGACGTTTACGCTTTTCGGACTAGCGTCGCGTCCGATGGCCGACCTCTTCACGTTGCAAGTATCTCGACAACGCCGGCTCGGATTTGCATACGCTCAACGGGCAGTCGATTGCGCGTGCCCTTTAGTACTAGCTTCCCGCGTTTCGAGCTGCAGCGGCATGTTCTGCACCTTCGAGGCAGTGCTGCTGGGCTGGCGCTTGGGTGGGGTTCGCCAAACCTATTCCCGGCACCGTCCCAGCCTCACCACCGATATAAGGGCTATCACTTTAGCGGGGACGCAAAAGTCCACTTTAGACATAACGAGTGAAGGCATGCCATTCATTCAGGGCGCAGTACAAGCCACACATCTAGGCTGGATAGGATGCCCATTGCTTTTTACTCGTCCTAACAGCTCCAAGTCTAGAATGCTAAATCTGGAACGCCGTCGCATGTTGATGTTCTGGTGGCTTTATTTCAAAGACATTGATAGGTCAACCAATGATACAAGGTCGCCGACCTCAGCTTGAGGTGAGGCTGAAGCATCATTCTAGCCCGAAGCCCATGCTTCTATCTTGTATCCACGTCCTGACTTTCTTTACTTTTCTTATGCACCTAAAGTTGCTAGCACCTTTTTAGTGTTCTGGAACGCGGATACTAGAGTACATATAAGAAGATACGCTCCACGTTGAGAAGGCTTAGGTTTTTTCTATTCACCTTGTTCTCTCTTCTTACACTGCTCGCTAGAACCACGACTTAACCACCTCTCAAAACATTTAATCTACCACCAACCTATCGAACAAAGCTTTTCGAGGCCTCGCTCGTCACAAGCTTCTAGCAGCGAACAATAAGCACTTCGTGACTCCACTCACGTCAGTCACTATGGGGATCCCAGACAAGATCATGATCCCCTTAATTGCGGCTTATTTCATTGCAAGCCTGGTCTTTTTCGGTCTCTCAACCACCGCCGACCCCGACGACACCTTACCCACCGCCAACTCCGACGATAAAAGCAAGTTCGATATGTACGGTACTAATTGGAACGCAATGATGCAATTGCTCACATGCCAAATAACTCTCACGACCATAGTATGGGAGACCGAAGCTAAGAAGCACTCAGAAAGAAGAAAGGAAATCTCCCTCGATTACGAAAGCTTCCCTTACAGATTTATTTTCTATTTCCTTTGGTCCGCTACCTGGATACCCGCTGTGGCTGCAATGACTAGCTTTTGGACCCTCTCTCAGAACGGTACGAACATTTTGATGACCTCAGCAGCTTTTTTTCTAGTGCCGTTTCGGTATTTTTGGCAATCAAGATCAGGATGGACTTAATTATTGCCAAGCGCAATGAGAGCACCGATGCGACAGAAATATGTAAGTTCAGGACGAGCGCGGAACTTAAAATAAAGAAAACAGCTGACGATGATTATTTAGAATAGCTTCTGGAGATGTGGCGTGCAGAAACGACATTTCAAGATCTGAAATAAGGTAACACCCCCCCTAACCGGCCACCCCCTCTAACCGGCCACTTTCCCCACCAAAAATCGCGATTTTTGATTTTTATAGCTCTATTAATAATTAATAAAATTCTTTATAACTTTAAATATAAGCTCTTTATATAAGTTCTTAAAAAGTTACTAATTTTATTTTTAGTTTCTAATTTCTTTTATTAAATAATTAAGTCTTAAAATTTAGATTTTTAATTTATTAGTAATTTACTAGTAAATTTAACTTTTTATAGTTTTATAAATAATTCTTATATATATTTATAAAAAAGAATTTAAAAATCTTTTATAATTACTTTATATTCTTTTAATTATACATATATAAAATATATTTAATTTTATTAATAAATCCTTTTTTTATATTAAACTTATAAAATTCCCTATATAAAATTTAATAGGGACTTTTTATTCTTTTAATTTAAAAAAAGAATTATTAATAGAAATATTAATATATTTTATTCCTAAAATTATATTAATATAAAGTAATTATTATATTTTTTTTTAATTTATTTTATTAATATTTATAGGAATTATTTATAAAACTATAAATTTTAAATTTACTAGTAAATTACTAGTAAATTAAAAATCCGGTTTTTAAGGCTTAATTATTTAATAATAAAAATTTAAATTTAAAATAAAAATTAGTAACTCTTTTAGAACTTATATAAAGAGCTTATATGTTTAGTTTTAAAAAATTCTATTAATTATTAATAAAGTTATTAAGGGGTGAAAATCGCGATTTTTGGTGTAAAGGGCGGCCGGTTAGAGGGGGTGGCCGGTTAGGGGGGGTGTCACCTTAGGTCGTGTTTATTCAAACGTACCTATCTATGGCTGTTTGAGAATTTGCAGGTTAGGGCCAGGGTACCTAGGGTATAGCAAATTAGTTGTTAGCTCTCTGGACGTGGGAGGGTAAAAGTTAATGAGCAGCGTTGTGGTTTTTGTCTTGCGAAGGAGTTGCTTGTTTCTTTCTTGGGATAAAGATTTAGGTACCATAGCTCAGGCCCGAAAAGATTTATATACTATAATTAATTCGTATAAGATTTATATACTATCAACCCTGTACCTAATCGTCACTATATAGCGGTAAGCTTACCATCGACCCTCCGTATCAGTCAACTCCCGGGTAGTAGCTGCCCGTCTTGTTACCGCCATCAATACTCCAACATTGGAGACTTCCTACGGAGGATCGTTGCCATTAGGAGAAAGGGTCAGACTTTCGCCGTCTCAAAAAAGAGATAGAGTCTTGGAATGAAGATATTATGATGGAAGCAATGACAGGCGAAAAAGTTTTAAATGAGAACGATGAATGGGTTCTAGCACTGAACGATGAGCTCAAATTCTTTTCGATGAAGAGGAAGAGGGAGGCATAACGACGACTGGGCAACTAAGACTCAAGGCCCTACTGCTAAAATACCCCCCTTTCTCCAATTATTCTTGGAACGATATGAATTGATATGTATAACAGTTTCGAGTTGGTTTCTGCAGTAATGTTTGAAGGAGATGTGACCCAGAGATTCTCAGGTGGTGTGAAATGTGGGTATTGTCTTGCGTAGATCGGTGGCATTCAGATAAATAGGACGATTGAAAACATCGCCAATCTATGTTTTAATAAATTTAAAGTGTAACCAAGGCAGAAATGACAGATGAAGAAAGAAAGCTAAAACAACCAAAGAATCCCGAAACAAGCTCGCTCAGCAGCATAAACCACAACCAAATTGTAAAAGCACCCAAAACCTCGGAACTCCGGCCATGTTCTATGGTATGTCGCCTCCAACTCTTCCCTTCTCTAAACATACACTACTCGCAATTCACCCTCCACCCCTGGAGGTTAACAAGAGAGCCTCCTGGGAACGCGCAGGGATACCAGTCATTGCTTTGCACGATACTGCCAACGAAGTCACTGCAAGTGGGATCCGAGTAGACATTGACTATGATGAGTGTCAGCAATTATCTTTGAGACAACAGGGATGAGTAGTTACTTTGGCAGTTCCAACCCCAAGCTACAGTGTCGATCTGGCCGACGTAGAAGCTTGCCGAGTTGCAGACAGTGCTTGCTACACCGGTGCCATAATAAACGAGGTCGTTCGGGGACACAGAAACGGTATCGACCGAGGTGTAGCATTGATTTTCGTCAGGATGTGCCGTCTTATAAAGAGTGAAGTCGAGGACTGAACTGGTTGGTGGCCCTGGATAAGTTGGGGCAGCATTGGCGGTGTTCGCCAAGAGCGCCACGAGGATGGCAGAGACGAGTCCGGTGAAAGATTTCATCTTGTCTAATTGAAATAATATCTTGAAGATGGTTGAGGAGCTTTTATAGACTTGAAGTAAATTGACTAAAGTGATATCTGGAATATTGAGTATTGGATACACATGGTGGGAGATGGGATGCCTCCTTAAATAATTTTCCATATCTAACAAGTCTCCATGTACCTCCGAATAGGTGCATAATTGGTGCCTATGTGTCAGACCGACTCCCGATCCTGTTTTACTGAGCCTCCTTGGGTTTAGAGCTTGGCTTCTTGCGATTTGATAGAAACATTCTTGACAGTTGCCCGTAGATGGCCCTCCTGATGATGCTTACGTCCAGCAACCTTTCAGGTGATCGAGTAGCTCAACGTCCAGCACCAAGCACATAGCTGATTTTGCAAAAGCCACGAATTGAGAACAGATTGATCTAGATACTATTCCTGATAATTCATTAGCCGCTAAGAGCACTCTCGGAATGAGAGGCCATCTACAAGGAATCACCGAATGACATGACTTTGCTGGTCTGCTGAGTGTCGGGAAATACCCATGGGAAGGAGGTGAGAAATCTCCAATTCTATTAATAGGTCAACATGACTTCAGCTGTTGTGGAGTTAGGGATTGCTCGTGAGGCGCAACAAAGCCACACAAATAAGGCGTGGATTCGTTCGTAGCCGAAATCTCAAACCATCTGGTTGGACCGACTGTCATACTTCCACGTGGTTTTCCTGACTCATTACCGGACATGATTTGCTCAAATCTGGTTAGGCCTCCCGAAATCTCCGAGAGCTGGGGCGGAGAGCTGGGGCGGAAAGCTGGAAGGTCAACAACCAATAGGCGATTTGTGTAACCACCACATAGCCACGAAGGAACAGCGTGCCAAGCTCGACCTGAAAGGCTGAGCAGACGACGCGCAGATAAGCTTCTTGAAGCCTAAAAATATTCAGACATCTCGGAGAAAACCTGAAACGCTAGGAGCCATTCAAAAAATCAATGAGATATCTCAAGATTAGTGGTAGGGCTGGGGCTGAAGGCCATAGCTGCTCGTAATGCCTCATGCATGCATGGCAGTGCCACGGCTAGTTGAACTTTGATCTCTAAGCTTGATGATTTTGTCAATTGCTACTTGCAATTTCTGGGGGTTGGCTTTGAATTATACTGCCATTCGATGGAGTTCGAGGGCATAATCGAGATGCAAATAAGAGACTAAAGAACTTTGCCCCCACTAACAGTTTTCGAGGTCTCGCTACTTACACTTTACGTCTTCTGGGAAGAAATGCAGTCCGGGATCGTGAGGCCCTTTTCGAGGCGATGGGTTAATCGAAATATTGAGGAGAGATGAGGAGAACTCCATCGGCTACAATTAGAAAAAGCTTGAGATTAGAGGTGGAATTGCGAAAACTTCGAAAAGCGCAAATTATCTTGAGGCCGGCCTTGCCCGACTCGCACCTATTGCTGAATACTCTGCGTAATGGTCGATTGTTAGAGTCCCGGGGTCCCGACGACCTTACCGACAAGAAGACGAAAATATATAAAATAAGCGCTCGCTCCTAATCCAGAATCTATTAGACATCTGATGTGAGTTTCGCATCAATAATAGCAAACTGTTTCTCGGAGTATCAAACAAGAGAAAAGTCACCTGTAAGCGGGTCTACACATATTCTAGGATAAGGTATATATTAGAGCGGCCGAGGTGAGGGTAAGACTCCAAGAATGGTTTTATTGGCTCACTGTACGCCCGAGATTCCCGGACGTCACACCAATTTACCCACTGCCCCAAATTGTGTTAGCCTGCAGAATCTCACGTGTGAAAACAGACATCCCTCATCGTTCTTCGGACGATTTTTTTTTTACCAAATACATCGTGAGACTACGAGAATCTGAGACGAAAAATGCCAATTCCAAAATATGAGAATCGTGGTCCCATTGCCGCGACTTTGCACTTCGATCTCGATTCCCTGAAGGGGAAGTCAGTGGTGATTACTGGCGGTAATTGAGAAACGCTTTAGTGAAAGACGTTGTCCTAACCTTTTTTTTTTAGGAGCGAACGGCCTTGGACGAGCTACACTAAAGCTTTTGTTGACGCAGGGTATGCATCATTTGACTTCTTCCTCTTCACATAGGCAATACTAACTGATTCGGAAGTGCGTATGTGACCATTGGGGATATTAACGGCACTCTCGGATCGAACACTGCAGCCGAACTAGGACAGTGAGTAGTACCTGCTCCATTCATGCGCCACGAGCTAATAAAACAGTAATTGCAAATTCATCCCCTGCGATGTTCGCGACTGGGATGCA
Organism: Stipitochalara longipes BDJ; assembly: GCA_009732865.1. Taxonomy (NCBI): domain Eukaryota; kingdom Fungi; phylum Ascomycota; class Leotiomycetes; order Helotiales; family Hamatocanthoscyphaceae; genus Stipitochalara; species Stipitochalara longipes. The sequence goes on along the minus strand of ML769336.1, from coordinate 2,398,514 downwards.
CAAGTCCAGCTCTTCCAAGCGGCAGTAACAAATTCTCCTAGCAAGACTTGCGACATCGTAATCGCAAACGCTGGAATTTGGGGAAATGGGGATACGCTCGCAAACGCCAGAGGTATTGCTCTCTTCCGCCTTGCTACGCGCATCACCGACTAACCACAGTAGGTGATCCGTCAAAGCGACCCACTAAGCCTGATCTAGGGGTCCTCGATGTGAATCAAACGGGAGCCCTGTACACCACACACCTAGCCATGCATTATTGTCGACGTGAAGCATTCCACGGAGCAAAAGGTGACAAGTGCTTGATTATTGTGAGCAGTCTGGCAGGTTACATGAATCAGCCAGGAATCTTGCAATACGACATTTCTAAGAATACTGGGAGGGTAGTGATGAGAGTATTGAGGCAGGGATCTTGGAAGACTGGCGTCCGCGTCAACTGCATTGCCCCATGGTAAGCTAGTTTGATATTATAACTTCTCATGGCCTATACTATCAGCTAAGTTGAGGCGTCTAGGCTGATACCTACCGACATGATGACTGCAGAAGAAAAGACATGGCTTGCTGGAAGCGGACTTGATTCAGCTTCTGTTGAGGACGCGGTCAAAACAGTTTTGAAAATAGCAACGGATACTAGCATGAATGGTAACCCTTTCTTTCCATGGCGCATGACTTGAAATGCTAATCCACAACTAAGGGAGATCTTTGGCAGTAGTTCCCAAAAATATGGCCTCTGAAGGTTATCTCGATCTCGACCTGGATGATCATAAAGATGGAGATTTTGTGGGAAATCTGGAAATGGATCTTCTGGCTGCTCTAGAGAAAGCTGAGGCACGTATTGCGCGCGGTGCTAGGCAAGCGGGAAAGGACAAAATGAAAAGTAATCTGTGAAAGTGTTACCGCACGGAATAGCAATCGGACCAAAGTGGCAGCTAACAACCCCGGCTTCTCACTTCTGGCTTTTCACTTCTGGGCTACCCTCAAACTCTTTTGCGCTCTGCTTTGAATCTGGTAAGGTAGAAACTTGAAGACGAGGTGAATCTGTGAAGCTCGAAATGATGTTGCATGTGAACTGACGGGGGGTGCGTATAATTCAGAACAACGGACCTAGATATTCGCCAGGTGGACGCGCCCTCGACGCTGCCTTTGCATGCAGTGTCCACTGCTGGTAGTCGCTCGGCCTTGTTGCTGCCTTGCGCTATGGCTAATGACATCAATAAAATTTGTTCCTTCGACAGGCATTCATACATAAACGTGTTCTTCCCAATGCTTCCTTGTCACTCGATCGGCCGTTGACACACTGCCAGACTCCGTCTGACATTGTCAGAATTAGCGCACCAGTGGGTGTCGGAATTCGTGCCGCACTAACTAAGGGAACACTAAAAAGTCGCCCACTTCTTAATATTACAAATATACAACCCTCTTATAGAACTATCTTAAACTGAATACCTACTATTTTATATAATAGAATATTAAGCTCAATTAAATAGACTTATCTCAAATTTAATATTAAACTTATATTTATTATCTTATTTATTACTTAAATATAGATTAAGATTTATTAATAAGTATAGTAGTAGAGTTAATTTAGTCTAATCTAAATAAATAAAATACTTAAATCCTCTACTATATTAAAAATCTAGAATTATTATACTATTTATTGCGATCTTGTAAGTTTTTGAAGTAGGTAACTTTGAGTGGTTTTTGGTGAGGATTTCTCGCTAAAATGGACGTGCGGCACGAATTTCGATACCCACTAGTGGCGTGTTTTGGGTGCTTACCTAAGCCTGTTTCAGGCATAAGGACGCTTCTCAGTTCAGTCTAAACCATCCATCTTGAGCACTGAGCCTAATCAGCTAGACCACTGAAACCTATCAATTCATCGATTACTTCGTCCAATCAGCTTCCCTTTTCATCATAGTCTTGACAGACATACTCCAGCTTGAACAATACGAGACAACATGGCGGCGACAGACACTTCGATCCGCTCCAGCTGCCACTGCGGCGCCATCACAGTCACAGTTCCCCGACTCCCCGAGTACATCAACGTATGCCAATGCACGATTTGTAGACGCTACGGCGCCGCTTGGGGCTACTACCATCCCGACGAAGTGAAGATCGAAACGAAGCCGAACGCAGTGACCAAGCAGTATGTCTGGGGCGATCGAGACCTGTCTTTCAACTTCTGCGATAACTGCGGTTGCGTGTAAGTCAAGCAATCTCTGCTCCATTCGATCAAAGACTGATGTGTGTACGGTAGATGCTATTGGTGGCCTATTGGACCTCCGCCTACTGACGGAGCAGAATACCAAATGGGGCTTAACACAAACAATGTTGATCCCGAGCTCCTGAAGTTCGTCGATCGGAAGTTTGAGTATTCGGTCTTGATGAGCCCGCTGCGGTCAAAGGACACGGCGCATCCTGATGATCCGGCCAGTTATTGAACACCGCCACGAACCAGTGCAATACGTAGATACTGTGGTGGGGTCATGTGATCGAAGCGAAGCTGGATAAAAGCGTGCTTCGGCGCGCAGCTCTTACTTAGCTCTTTAGTCAAAAAACACCGCATTTTGCACTCCCTCCGTTTCTATAGTTGTACGCCTTGCCAGCCTGTTTCATAACAATATATTTTGGGGGGGGGTCATGTTTAGGTTCCCCAGGAGCTAACTTAGCCCCCTTGAAGATAGTTGTATAAAGTTAGCAACTTTCACACAGTCAGAAGTAAATAATAACGTAAAGCACGATTCGTCCCTAGAAGGGAAAATAGGAACGTGACTAAGTAATCTTAATAAAGGGCGAGGCGAGGGTAAAGAATACTTAAGTAGAGCGGTTATATTACTTAAGTATATTAGAAGTAAATATAAAGAATTATTATTTGAGATTTCCTATATAATCTCAGATGATAAAGTAAGTTTACTAAAGTCGATTTTTATCTTAAGGCTTAAGTAATTATTACTTTAATTTAAGTAAAGCTATAAGTCTTAATTATATTAATAAATTAATTAAATTTTACTTAAGGGTCTTCTTTTAACCTCTTATAAATCGGCTATTTTTATATTTTTAAGTAAAGGGATATTTCTAAACCTCTAGATTTATTTTTATATTTAGAGTATTATAATTATAAGTATATTAATTTAAAAGACTATACTTTAAAATACTTATTTCTAAAGTATAAAACTTATATATATTATAAAATAATATATATACTTTACTTTTACTTTAAATTAAAGTAATAAAAGTTATAATAATATAATTCAAATTATACTTTAATCTTAAATAATAATAAGCTTATTAAAGTTTATTTTTATCTTTAGATTTAAATAATTATTCCTTTAAATTAAATTAAATCTTAAGTCTTAAATATATTAATAAATTAATTAAATTATATTTAAGAGAATTCTCTTATATTCTCTTATAAATTAATTATAGTTTTTATATTATTTATATATAGAATTTTACTAGTCTTAATACTTATAATATAATTATATTTTTAAACTTATTAAAATATTATAATAATATTTATTTTTAATTACTTATTATATATATAAATATTAAAATAAATATAATATATTTAAGGAAAATAATATAATAAGAGTAAAGTATTTCTAGTTTAATATAAACTAGAAGGTTATTAATATAAATAATTTATTAACTTTTACTTTTTATTTATAATTATTTTAATATATTTAATAACTTAACCTTATTATAATTTACTACTAAATACAATGAAGCGGTTAACTAACTACTAGATTCAGCGGGTTTGAGCGCTGCTTTCGGGGTTTAGCTAACCAGCTTCTTAATACTCTCACACCCCCAACTATAGCTACCTATACCTGTTCAACCTCAGGTACTCTATACTGCCGCTTGACCTTCGTCCGTCCCCGCTATCATCTTTACTGTTTTCCATTTCTCGTCCCCAGAGTACTGCTCAAACAGCAGCCCAAAGCCTAGGCCCAAAATGCACTTAACCTCTCTGTCGTCCCTCGTCCGGTCCCTCCACATCTTCTCTTTCCATCATCCCCGCCGTTCGCTGCCCCCTCCTTCTCGATCCCTTCCGTCACCATCGATCATACTCTCCCTCCCGTCCTCGAGCTTCTCGCACGAGTTCTCTCATGCGTTACTGTTCTTTCAACGCCTTCCATCCTACCCATTGCCTGCAACCCTCTCTCTAGCGGCTCATGGCTTGGTCACGTGAAGATTTCCCGTCCACGGACGACGAGACCGACAGCGCGGCGGATTCTGACATAGCCAGCGTGTTCGATGTCAGTGACGACGATGAGACGAACGTTACTGACATATCAGATATTGATGATGACGAAGACGATGATGCATCGCTCTTCGACGATGAAGTACGGCACCCTCCCGAATACTACCTCAATGGAGCAGCGAACCTCGACGTGCAGCGGCTTCGACAACAGCGATTCGGCAAGAAGACCCGGGCAAGGCTTGTAGTAGTGAAGGAATACTGTATCCAGTAAGAGACATACAAATCGCTGGTTCTGAGGCACTTTACTGACTGTCGTTCTAGGTATTGCACTTTCGTTAATAAAGACCCGATCAAATGCTTCCAAGAGGTTGACGCTAAGTTCTTGTACGGTTTCTTGAGTTGGGTCTGCGACCAGCGACGGGGGAAGGAGGGACGGAGGACACCTGGCATTGGACATACGAGCTCGTTGGAGACATTCTGGAAACAGTACCTACAAGTCTACACGCAGGAGACAGGCGGGAAGATTGATGAGATTATACAACGACAGGGTCAAGATGTGAGCCACTTTTGGCAGCCCCTCTACCCCTCCCAAGTTCGATTCTTCCACTGACGAGATCCTAGGTAGTCCAAATCGTGGCTATCGATAAAGAACTCGACAATACTAAGCGGGAGAGCGCAACGATGTACGTCGAAGACCTCGCTGAGTATGCTCGTGTGGTTCTGGCCACGACGCATATGACCTTCGAGATTGGCTGGCTTCGAATCCAACATCTCCTCTTTTGCCAACTTGCGGGCATCACGGGCAACCGACCAGAGGCCCTGGTGGAACTCCGCTTCCGGCACCTTCAACTGACCCTGGTCCGGGACCGAGACTCAGATCGTCCTCGACTCTTCATCTGGCTCACCGCCGAGTTTACAAAGACCTATCTTGGCACGAAAGATGCGTGCGTTCTACCCTAATTCCCATGCATATAACGTGCCTAACGTACCTCAAGGAATACGTTCCCAATTCCAGAAATCATATACGATCCAACGCTCGTGCTCAGCCCTCACGTCTTTTTGCTCGGTATGCTCTTCAAGGCCCGGGCCTTCAAGTCCCCAAGCATCGACTCCCCGGAGCGGCTGTATAGCCTCGATGTCCTGGATAACCTGAATGAGCAACAACTGCCTCTAAAGGAGGAGTTCGACGAGAAGTTTATCTTCTGTCAGGCGGTCCGCGAAGCGGAGGGTTTCCGCATCGCCCACGAGCGCCAGCTGCCGTCGGGCTCGGTGCGGTACCGAATGAAGAAAGGTGGCCAGATCACGGGCTTTGCTGAGGTCACGAAGCCGTACTGCCTCCGCGACTCGGCTGCTAAGGCGCTGAACGAGAGTCGTAAGTGCCAGTTCTCCCTCGTTCATGCGCGTTTTACTAATATGGGATGCTCGGTACAGCGGACGTCAGTGATTCCATGCAGAACCTCATCCTCCAGCATTCAAGCATCGACACCTACCTCAAACACTACCTTGATCGGAGGATCAACGTCGACTTGTTGGGGATTCACCGCGGCAGGAAGACGGAGAAGGTGTTGATGAGGTTCGCGTGTTCGATGAGCCGGTCGATCGATCCCCGTCGACCGTGGAAGTTGACACCATCGCAGTCCGCGTCGGTCAAGTACCTTCCCTGCATTGTTAAGCTTGCCCAGCATATAGACAGTCTCTCGGGGGCTCCAGTAGGCAGTTCGAGGGAGAAGAAGTTTCAAAAAGCTCGTCGACGCCTTAGAAATGAGATGCAGCGGCAACGGAGGCTGCTCCTAGTTGAAATTGTCAACCGTTTCAAGAAGGAGCAGCCAGTGATCGATAGCGAACGGCAGCTCTCGGGGAAGATAGTCGACGAGGATGCGCGCGGCGCATTGGAGCGATCTGATCGGATGACGCCGGAACAGCTGCTCCTAATCGACGCGATCTTGACACTGCCTGAGACGTCGCCAGAAAAGGAGTTACAAAGGAGGATCGTGGCGATCCACGCTGTGACGGTGTACTGTGGCGTAGAGGAGGGGAAGTCTCACCTCCATGTTCGGCGTGGCAGGCCCGTAGGAGGTGGTGCCTTTACAATCGTCAAGGCTCAAGAGCAGAAGCGGTCTGAACTCGACATCGAGCTAAGCCAGGCTATCCTATCCGTGATGTCGGATAAGAGGCCGACGAAATGCTTCTTGTGTCTTGGAAACCCGCGGGTATCGATTTGCCAGAGGATTCATGACTACGGAACCCCTGGTTCTCTCAGCAGGCACTTTCACAATATACACGTCAAGAGGATGCCAGTGAGGATGCCGCCGCAGCCGCAGATTGACTGTAGCGTTTGCCACTGTGGCGTTTGTGATATCCAGATCCTGCATCGGACGCATCTACTGAACCACGCAGAGAGATTTCATGGAACAGTCTCACGGCGTACTGCTTGATATTAGTACCACATGACAAACAGTTTAAATTTATTGACTTATTTGGAAGAGGAACACACGTGATTGTTTACCTCATATTGTCTATCCCCTCCGTCTGGTGGTTACTAGCGTCTAAGCCTCAGGTGTGGCATCTAATGAAAGTGCAGAGGTCACCCTTTCTCTGAAATTTCATTGGGAGCCACACTTGTGGCTAAGACGCTAGTAATGTCTCACGAGAGATAGCTTGTGTTTAGATATTATTTACAATAATTAGTCTAATGTATCTTATTTCGTCCTTATCGGACTCTAATTACAAATATCAGCTCCGTCAATAACGCTTAATGCCTGTCTACAAGCCCCTCCGGCTTAAGGATAACTTCCGTGGGGCAGGAAAGGGTTGGGCGGCGATGAGTGAGAAATTCTGTCCACCAGGGCCAATTGGGGCCGAAAAGTTTGCTTACTACAGTACCTTCGCTTCCGCTCCCGCTCTCCCGCTCCCGCTCCCGCTCCTCCAGCGGAAAAGACGCAGGAGGGGCCATGCGCCGAATACAACCCCGTTTGAAGGCTCGCAAAGAATCACAAACGACGATGCACGGCATTATTATTATTGATACCAGTATGGAGATAGTTGAAGTAAGGAAGGCGGCAATGTTGTCTTGAGAAACCTGCTGAGAATCAAAGGCTTTGTCGTATTTTTGTCGCAGTGGAAGGGAAGCAGCCCCCAGCTGCGGGGTCGGTTAAATTGCCAGCTGGAAGCATGCCACGCTGAAGTGAACAACAACACGTCCGACATTTTCGCTTCTACAGTATCCTATCTTGCAATTCCCTGGAAAGATATCATCAATAATGTGCGAGACTGCCGAAGTGAGGGCCAACGGTTGCGATCACTTGTATGACCTCGATATCAGGAGGTGCACAAATGCGATTCGAGATGAAACCACATGCCCGGCACCTCTCGAACGAGTGCGGTACCCCAACGAAGATCATGATGGGAAATGCAAAGCTTGCTTGGGACAATCCCCCCCAGATTCTACTTAGGTATGTCCCCTGGAGTTGTCTCTGCGGTCGCAACAATTCACATGTACATAGGGTCTCACGCAAAGTAGGATATGAGGTTTTAAGAGCAACGTTTGGCAAATGATTGATTGAAGACTGCGTTTCAAATTTCGAAGTAAGGATGTTATAATTGGATTATAGTAAAGAATTATATTATACTAGTCCAATTATTTGTTTAGTCTTGAAAAGATGATTTCACCTTCAATTTTATCGCCGTTGAGGGGACAGATCTTAGCTTCTAACCTTACGTTAGCAAGGGTTCACCAGCTCAACGCCCGCACCCCTCCACCGCTCAATCTGAATTTGACCTTAACGGCACAACTTCGGGAAAATAACATGATATTTGAGATCCTTATAGTATTCTCTATAGTCTACCAGGTTCTTGGAATTTTCCAACCACTTTGGAAAAATGCCAAAATTTTGGTGGGGTAGTAGTTGGGTGGTTGAGTGAACTCTTCTGCCGATTCTAGCCTAGACCGCGATTTTCAGCCGCACAATTACGACGAGCCAAATTTGTCTCATGACGTTACTCCAAACAACGACAGCTGCCCTCCCTCCTATATGTTGATATGGCAAAAAATTTGATTCAGCAGCATGAAATACGCATTGCTATTCGGTTCGATACGACCAACATTCCTGGGGAGCCAAGGAATCGGCTGAGACGCATTGCTAACGACTTTGCTGAGTTGAAGCTGTCGAGAATGTTTGACTCTGATTCCGACTTTTTCCATTGGCCCCCCGATTTTCATCTCACTACTAGCAAACGAGTCTGGATGCTATGTGACTTCAATATTCGCGGAAAGGTTCTTCAAGTGGACGCGGTCCCAATAAAGTGGTGGAATGTTACTTACGACGACCCACAATCGCCGTAAGCTATTTGACCCCCTAATTATGCTCAGCTCTCTAAATACCCAATAGGAGGTTTACCGAACATTCGATGAATGGGAAATCCTTTACTAACCGTTACCCATGGGGAGGGAGGGACAATGAATGGGAATATCGTTTGCAACAAAGGAATATGGAGAGACCGAGAGAGGCATCAATAACGGGAGAATATTCAGGCTTGGGCTGATAGAGGACGGTTCAAAGACGTTTGGAAGCTAGAAATTATGGTTCAAAACCTTTGATATGAAGAGATTCCACTTGAATATAAACTGAATTCTGAATTCATGGCATATTGGGATATAATATGCGGCATGTCAATAATTCGGAGCCCCTAACTCAACATCCCTCAACAAATGTGCCTTCATCTTCTGAACACCCCATCATATGCTAGTGCTTTGCAGTGTACTACATTCTCCACTCCCAACTCCTTTGGACGGAGGTTTGGGCAACCTTCGTTTTGTAATGATTGAAAGCCTCAGGCTTAGATTCAGGCTGACTTTAGAAGCGTTCACCCGTCAACCGCCCACATCCTGATTTTCCAAAGTCCTTGGAAAATTCCGGAAACTTCCCAGATTATATATTGCAGATATCGTATTCTTTCTTCGAGGTTGTGGCGTTAAGGCTGGACTATCGGGAATACCGAGAAAGTTGGGGTGAGAGAGTTAGTGCTCGTAATAAAGATAGTGTTCAGAGATGATTTGTAATTGAGATTTTACTAGTGAACTAGTAAAATTGCCACTGGCAGCATATCAAATTCCCATGTAATTATTGTGTTCCATCTTTACTTGGCTTAGCTTCTGACTATAGAGGACATACATTATGCCCATGAAAGCATTACATGTCCCAGTAGCCACAACGGTAACAATAGCTGTAACAGACCACAATCCCGATCTAGCAGTGTAGATATTAAATAGCGCAGTTACTAAGCCAATAAAAGAATTGCAAAGGGCGGGTCTGTAACACATATTAATGTTTAGAGAGTTTAATAGGGAGTCTTCTTACAAAAATAAGTGGTTTATTAGCCATTCGTAATTAGTTCTTCTTTTCACCCAAAGTTGACATATCATCACCGTTCCAGCGAGGGTACAAGATCCAGCAATGCAAAGTAAAGGGATGTGTTTGATTACTCTCTCTATCGTAATGCCCTCTAATGTACCTGTGGTTCCAGTCTGAAGGTTAAGAAATGTGCTTGGGAAAACAATGAAGCCGGCAAGAAGAAGCCAAGTATATACAGACGCAGCAATGTCATCGAACGTCGAAGACTGCATACGCATATGAATATATCTAGTCCAGGTGAGGGTGAATTCGGCCCGAGAAGCCATTTTGAAGATAGGGTTCGAGCGGGAGTTGAAAAGAGTTTGAAGTGGTGTTTCTGTTTATAATTCAGATTTCGAGAATTCTATTTCCCAATTCCAAAAATTCATCTTCGTCAATAATAAAAGAAGAACCAGGCTATCATTTCCAGATTGCGATGTCTAATCCAACGCCTTCAGCGCTGACCGTTCATTCAATGGCTTCCAAGTTTCAATTAGTTCCATCAAGACGATCTCATCTCGATCATCTCAGCAGGAAGTGCGTCAGTCATGATCTCAGAACCTTGCGGAGGGAGCTTCATCTGGTTACTGGTGTTTTGACGAGAGGAAAAAAGTCTCACATGAAAATCTATCATATTATGAAACTAAGAAGCATAGAAAATTGATCACCGTGGGTTAGGATTGATCTAATGCAAAATGCCCCTACCACCCAGAGGCGCTCGGTTCTATTTTTGGCATCCATCTCGCGTCATGTGCTTCACAATTCCTTTGCAAAGTGCTCGCACAAGCAGTTCAATGCCTGCAAAGTGCATCAGAATGAGGAAACAGACGAAGATGGATATTGTGCTCAATGTATACCTGATTCTGCAGTGAAATTCATTTAGATACGTGCGTTATCAGTTCCAAGGACAGGCGGATGGGACAAGGTCCGACCATCCTCAGGTGCCTGCGGAATGTACGAATGCTCTCCAATTCTCCAAATGCCGGTTCAACCAGCTTCGCGCAAAGATTGGCCAGCAAAGGTGGCTGCAGCTAAAGCCAATAAGACAGATGACACAAGCAAGAACTGGATACGCGAAATAGATCCAAGAGCAAGGAGATTGCAAATGTTCATTTCCCCTTATCGTGTTCATCCTACGATGTCTTATTCAGCGTGGTCAAGGGACATGGTGCCTTAAAAGTAAGACCATTCGTGACAAATAGAGCACAGCCCGCGGAAAGGGGTAATCAGCCCGCAGAGCGCCACGTGGATAGTCTTCCCCGCCCAACCCCCACTACCCCTTGATTATCATATAAGGTCAGGATCTTCCCACCACATTCATTTTCAATCTTTGGTCTTCTACACCTCGTCATGCACCGGTAAATCCCGAATCCACAACCACTTTCCGTCCAAAGACACGTCAACACCAAATTTGGTCCATTCCAACTCTAACGTCTCCATCGACTATCATGTCAGATTCCGCCCATCGCATAAGAGTTCTCAGACAACGCCTCATCGCTGCCAATGACGTCGTCAATACCTATCGATCACGCAACCTGTTCATGCTACACGAAATCTGGGCACTACAACGTCAATTTGGCGCAGACCGTCGCGGACCAGACCACCAGCCCCAAACAGGGTCCCGACACTGGAAATGGTACGCCAAACGGACGCTACAATTCATCGATGATGAATTGAGAATGGGTGTCACAAATGACCGGCTGCCCATGATTTTCCCGGTAAAACTTCTCGTGGAGCCTGTTCTATTTCGCAATTTCTCAGACGATCCTCAGGATGGAGGTTCAGCTACTTCATTGCTCGCACAAGCCATTAATGAATGGTTTGAGCCGGAGTTTCCTGGATATCGACATCGTATTGGCATGTTCCTCGAGAATGAAAGGATCTGGGTGGCGCTACTTACGATACATGGGACACAGTCACATTTGTATATCCTCGACTACCGTTACCGCTTTTACCCGAATGATTACATGCCAGAGTCCAGAATGACTTATCGCCAACGGCTCTTCAACTTCCTTGGTGGACAGGCACACAAGGGGCTCCGGACATTCCTTATCCGGGACCAGGGGTGCATCTCCAATAGTGGCGCTGTCCCAAACTCTCGCGACCAGTTTGAGCGAACGACGCTCTTCATTAAAATTGCGATCGCCAACCTGGACGACCTGGAAGCAGGAGAACATTGTGATTTCGTTAGATTGTGCGAGGTAGAAGGAACCAATACGCGTCCATTGAAGGCAGAAAGCTTCTAGATCTTTTAGAGAGAAGGAGCAGGTACACAAAGCAAGAGAATTAGCTTTTGTTTTTGAAAATTCCATCTGCTCTTCGCAGTCGTCTCAACTTGATGTCCAATTTTGTTGCGTGCTTTTTCGTAGAGAAAATATCTTTAAGAGACGTTGGTGAGCGCACAGGGGTGATACAGAGTTTTGGAGGCGTCATGGTAACACTGTGACTGCATAAGATCTTTAGTGCTATTGCTCGTCTTGTTCATATGTATCCTCGAAGTCCTCATCCAAGTTAGAAGATATAGGGAGCACGAAGCTTTAGCGAGCCCCTTTCTTGCGAAGGGGGCGCCGAGTCTTGCCACTCACAAAAAAGAAAAAGAAAAGCCCACTTGTACTTTTGGTTTGTTAATTTCCAACACACTTTCGAATTTTATGTTTTTTCCATCTGACATCCGCTTGCTTCTCCCTCGATAAAGTCGTCAATATAGAACCGTCAACATTCAATTGAACAAACCATGCCTGAAACAACATTCTGGGTCAATACTGCGATGATGTGTTACCACTGTCAACGAGTTGCTATTGTGAAGATGAGGCAGAGCTGGAGGCAAGTAAAACAGGTCGGAATTGAATCCGAGGTTTTGGACGTCGTATTCGTGGTCTGCGCCGTTTGTTTAACATTGCCCAATGCTCACCAACCTTACATATCATTGAGACGTTACGTCGATCCACGGGCTTACTCAAGAGGGATTAATATTCTCGCGCATATTTTCAATTGCACAGCAAATATTCAACAAGAAAGAAAGTTTTCAATTACTGCCTTGAGAGTAAAGAAATTGGCAAAGATTAGAGACATTACAGAGATTTTCTATGTGCCTGCAGTTCCAGACAACAACATCATAATTTTAAAGGAGGGCCTCGAAATTACGACAGATTGCCGGTTTTTCTTCCATGAACCTATATTTACTAGAAGAAATGCAGCAGGATATAGAACTAACAATGTATTTGCAACTTTTGAGAAGAGGTCAGAGGGGTTGCCCCACCTGAGTAATACGCCGAGGGGGGCAAACCTCTCTGAGCCTCCTCCTCCTTACCAAGAATTGGAGGATCCGCAGTAGTAACTAATATCGTCTTGGTATCTTCAGCTGAATCCCTCGCTCCCATGTCGTTATCTTCAGACCATAAATGTTCGAATTTGAAGATCCAGTCCCTGTTGTTCTCGCCTCCATTTGCTACCATGTCTACTATCATTCTCTCAAGAGTCAATTTGCACCGGCCCATCAATACGAGGAGAGTTTTCAGCTCTTGAGCTTCCAAGCCCTTCGCTCCTCCACAAATCTCAACCATTTTCTCAATTCTGAAAAGTAACGAGTTGGTATTATCGAGAGAACAAGTCCATTGCCACTCCTCTTCAATCTTTGCCGAGATTCCCTCTACAGATAGAACTAGCTTATTAAAATCATGTACTTAAAAGAATGAAATAAAGACATACGGGCATTTTGTGTTTGTAAGGCCCAAGAAGAGGAGATTCTTGGAGTCAGACATGGTTCGGTTCTATCGATGTGGACCCTCGGTGACAAAAGATTGGATACAATTCGCGTCATTCTAAGTATTGGAGAAGCGAATAGTAAAAGTGCTGTCTTATAGAACAGAGCAGCGGGCAGCCGGTCCTTTATATGCTGGATTTGAAAACACATCAGAAGCAGCGCTTTATGACGTAGGTTCTTAGCACGGGAAGATCCATGTTACAATAGATTAATGAATGATCTTGTTCAAAAATCATTTATTTTCTAAATCTACCACATCTCCCGCCCTTGCAAAAGTTATCGCCAGCCGTATTTCCGTTTCTTCCGCATCCCAGCCCAGGTCTCCATATTTCCGCCCCAAATCAGTCCTTCCGCATTTCCAGGGGTTTAAACCTGTAAATAAGCACCGCGATCGGCGATGCTCTTCCTCTGCATTCCGCATCTCCCCACGTTCTATCCGCACCAATATCTTCCGTATCTCCCCTTGTTCTATCCGCATCAGTACCTTCCGTTTCCAGCTCAACTCAATCTTTTCTCATTCGGGAGATTATGTCTTCTATTTGTTGTATGTTAAGTCCTGACCCTGACATTATTGCTAGCGTTTCATTTTGTTTGAGGCAATCCATGATTTGGACTACTTCAGGACAGTTCAACCGGACTTGAGCGGCTAGGGAGGTCAATGTTTCTATCTTTTTCGAGTTGTTTTGGCTATGTAACGTTAAAGCTGAGGAAGAGAATGAAGAAAAGACTACGCACATAATCGTCTCTGCTCGGTCAGAATACAGAGCTAACCAAAACGGCGAAGGGCCGGCAAGCTCAGACCAACGCCGACCGATCGTTGTATACTTTGACAGTTTGTTCCTCAGCTTTTGGCTGTCTAGGGGTAGACCTTTGGCCTCGAGGTAAACATCAAGAGGTACACTAGCGTCTGGTCTGCCATTGACAATACCCTCAACCCGATGCACAGCTATTGCGTCCTTGAGGGCATCGATGGCATTTATTAGGTGAATGTAAGTGAACCTTGAAAACAAGCGGGATTCTCGTGTTCTCTGAGGGGGCAACAGTGGGAAGCGCACGGCGTCGAAGGCGGCAACGATCGAGTCTATAATAGAAGTAGCTGTAATTAATGAGCTAGTCCAAATATTATAAACGAGCGTGAAGTGTTTAAGAAGAAATGAGATAGCATTATCTCTAATTAAATAACGCGCTACTAGAGGCACTTCGTGTATTAATAAGTCGACTTTAGAAGATAGTCTTAATTCTCGTACTTTAATTTGTTTTAAGTTCTCTTGATTAGCCATAATCTTTATTAAATAAAACTAAATTATAAATCGTTCTATCTTTATATAGAGTTTAGAAAGAAATTAAAATAAAATAAAACCTCTTTCTTATTTATAATTATAAAAAATATAAAAATATATATATTAATTAACTTTTAACTTTTCTTATTCTTTTAGCCTTTTTATATAAATAAAACTCATTTATTATATTCTTTAAATATAAGCTATTACTTCTACCTAAAAAATTCTAGTTCATAATATTTATTATGGCGAAATGCATTACTTGTAATTCTATTAAAGGATGTGAATGCTTTTATCAACGACGATTGATTTGGAAACATCGGCCTTGTAAATATTGCAATGGAGGACATTTAGACGCTGCTTGTATAACTCAAGCTACGGGGCGGACAATACTACAGGACGAGGGAAGACATGTTTTATATATCGAGAAAGATGGCGATATAAAGATGATTGAGTGGACAGCTTGTCAATTTTGTTTAGAGCATTTTTAAATATAGAGACAGTAAAAGCAACGGGAATTATTACGGGTTGGCAGTGCTATGCTCAAGCAAATGGTTTCCCTAAATACAAGAAGAGTAATCTAAGGAGAGAAGCTAAGCTCGAGCTTCGTACGGTTATTTATAGTCCATACGGAGCTGTTGTCAAGACAACGCAGATGCCTAGGGCTCTTAGGCTCCTAGTCCCTCTATGGGCCTCGACTCGTCGTGCCCTAGCCTAAGCATCTAGGTATTTAAGCTCCAGCATCCGGGTGTCTGGGCATCTGGGCTCCGGCATCTAGATATCGCGGGTAAAGAGCCTCTACGGGTCTCAACCCGTTATAGGAATATAGGGCTCTTAGAGTATAGGATATAAAGTTTATATTTATAAGACTCAATAGCGGACTACTCTATATGCTTTTAGAGCTCTAAATCTATTAGTATATTAT
Source organism: Stipitochalara longipes BDJ (assembly GCA_009732865.1). Lineage (NCBI taxonomy): Eukaryota > Fungi > Ascomycota > Leotiomycetes > Helotiales > Hamatocanthoscyphaceae > Stipitochalara > Stipitochalara longipes. The sequence goes on along the minus strand of ML769336.1, from coordinate 2,382,955 downwards.
ATATTTCTATTACTTATTACTTTATATCGTTTATTAGAATTTTAATTCTCGTTTTTATAAAACTATCACCTCTTTATTTTAGTATAAATTTTCATCTTATGAAGAACTTTATTAATCCGAAGAAACTTATTAATTATGATTCAAACACGCTCTCACGTAAATAGGCCTTCGCTACGATTAAAGAAATATACTTTAAGAGATCCTCGATGGGCTAAAACTAAAAATCAAATGCTTAGGCCTAAGATTCAAGAGATAATGATGTTGAGAAGTATGGTAGTACCTGGGTAGAAGTAAATAATCTCAAAATACTTCTACTTTAACTAAATACTATATGACTATCGGCTGAGCCTCCATACTCCATTTCCGAGTCGCTTTGACTATTTGTATGAGTATTCTCAATATCTGTTTTATTCTTCCAACCCGGCCAGACCCAGGTTCCTTTCCATAATTGAATAAAACAATAACCAAAAAATAGAACTCCTTCTATGATTACAAGTAGAATAAGAATCCCAACTATAATCTCTCCTGTCATGAAACCAGGAGATGCAGTTTTATTACCTGAAGCCATTAGAGGATTGAAGTATATAATCGAGGACGTAATATCGAGGGCGAGGTTGAGGACTTGCAAGAGGCAAATCTTCAAAGGAGTCGGAAAGAGCCAAATATACTGAGATGGTCGAAGTAGGATCAATGTGTAGATGTGTTGAGAGAGAGATGGGAGTCGAAAATAGCCAAATATAGTGAGATGGTCGACGTAGGATCAATTTGTAGATAGGTTGAGAGTCGAGGCTGGTTAAGGGTGAAGGATAATACAAAAGCAGAGTATTGAAATCCAAGGAAGGAAGTAAGGAGTATATAGCTGATGGGGACCTATTTTGGGAGGTTCCGTACGTGGCTTTAGCGCGATGGGAATTGGGCTAGTTCAGGCTTCCAATCGATAAGAATGCGCCTTAAGGATAACTTTCTAATCGACCAGGATGATGTAATATAATAATAGTGATGAATAGAAAGAGGTTGATTGGAGTAAATGCTATAGTTCTCTGAAGACTACAACGGCACTACTACAAGTGAATCTTTACCAACCTTTATAGTTGGTCTCATTTCCTTCATATGCTGCTGAGCTATATCTGTAGTTGCAGTCATCACTAAATTCTGCTCGTGTGTGATTCTCGTCCATTCATTGCGATATGCCCGGCTGAATGCCTTCCTCCGAATCATCTCCGCTTCCTCCCCGATCGTCATATCCGTCATCTTCTCGAGACAATCCAGACAAAACACGCAAAAGGTGGCTTTGATCTCCTCAGCCCCAACGCCGATGCGAAGAAACCTCCATATGCCGCAGATGTGTACGGTAATCATGTCGGCTTTCCATGGGACAGGAGCGGTGGCTTGGTTGCAAGAGACGCAAAGGAGGGTGGTTTGCATAGATGTGAGCATCTTGATTGGGTGAAGATATGACTGTAAGGAAAGGTGGAAGGTGGTTGTGCGGGAACTGAGCTCTACAATCCGTTTGGGGTGGAGGATGGGTTGATATACCAATTGGTGTAAAGTGCCAAGATCGTCAAGTCTGTTGATAGGTGGGAAGATAGATGCTATAAATAGGCTTCAGCCTTGCATCAGCCTCGTTCATGTGAACGGGGCTGACAACAAAACGGCTGTTCGCTAAATCCCCTCATCGGTTCAATCACAGGCCACGTGATAGGCCTTTGGAACGTTGCCGAACCAGCCTACCTTGCCACCAGCCACTAGCCAAAGCTCACCCCATTTGCATTTTCAATGACATGTATCATTTGGTCGTGGTTGAGTTCTGCTGTCTATCAAGTAGTCCTTGATATAAGTTTGGGAAGTCCCTACAGTGATGAGCGGTGCAAGTACGCTGAGCGCGAAGGGCGCGGGGTAGAGGAGAGTTCTTCCGCATTCTTGAAGATGGCAGTATTCTGATGGTGAAATATGTGGGGCACAGAGTCACAGCTTCCAATGGCTAGCCAACTCAACGAGAAGTTCCTGGCGCCTGAAGTAGTTTCTAACAGGGCTGCCAACCTCGATGACCGCAGGACTAAAAACAAGTTGACTCTTAAAATGAAATCATTTTCCTAGATTTTGATATCAAACGATAGCTCACTATGTCAACAACTATATCCTGTGCCATTGACGGCCCCGACATCACTGGAATGCAAGTCACTCTTCGATGCAGGGGCTACAGCCCGACGACGTTCAAGGGATACGGGTATGTGGACGGTGCCGGCCGAATTGGTCACGATCTGTGGCAGTTTCAAGGTAGTAGAAGCTCCGCAGCTATGGAATTCCTGGAGGAGGACGAGCGCCGCATATGGGTGATGGCATTCGATACAGGCAGCTCTTACCCTGTGACAAACAATTTCATCCCCTCCGAATTCGAATCCGGAGTCGAAAATACATGTGTTTGGCCTGCGATAGAGATAAATTTCACTTTCGGGAAAGGCGATCAGGTTCTCATATCACTTCAACTCGGACAACAAAGCTACACATGCTCCCGGACCCTTAGCAATGCTCTTCAAGCCAAGAACAGAACAGCGCTACACCCTTCATCCCGGTTTTCCAGAAACTCGGCAACACATCGACATCCCTACAGAGCAGCAATTCCAAACCCATCAGAATTGACCGGGAAGCAAGATCATCGAGTTTGGCAAAGCTTACCATCCGCGAGACTTGCCAGATCATTATCCTCAATGGATGAAGAGACTTCTTCACGTGCACCAAGGCTATATAAGATGATATCGATGCCATCATGCTCGAAAAAAATCATTGAAAGAACGGATAAGCTGGAATTGCATAAGGACAAGTTGAAGGTACGTGCCAATTGGAAGAGATGTATGTGTACCTCTAATTTTAAGGCAGGATTGGCTTTCTGATGACAAGAGGGGAAAGTTCCAGAAGATATGGGAGCAGAAAACATTTCCACTTGCTTTATCAACTGTAAGTGCTACCATGTTTGACACCACCTCAAATGTTAATAGGAAGCATAGTTGTCTAGAGAAATGGAATCGGCAGAAATACTATTGGAACTCTCTAGAGTGTCAGATCTACCGGCCCAACTATCCCATCCAGTTGTTAAAGGCGTGATTGAAAGTGGCACGGAATCTTCAAGCGGAAGTCTTGAGGACGACTCAAAACATGCTGGCACCAGCAGCACTAACATAATGACGTGGGTTGATCAAGTCAACGAGCTTTTCGTAGAAGACCGGTGCCTCCCAGCCGTAGAATTGCCGCTTCTGACAGGGCCATCAAGCAGGGTCGGGGTTTCAGAAGTCAATTGGGAAGACAACAAGAGAACCGTATCTGAGTGCGAAGAGGACACAATCGTGGTGGACATTCCTGAAACGAAAAAGAGCAGAAGGACTCGACTGTCAGTAATATGCGAGGGCACGAGAGTTACTTAAGCCAGAAGCGAATTATTTACAAATCATGGAATCGTCTTATTGCTTGTTGATATCACTCTCGCGATGGGCCAATAATAGACGAAACCTCCTTAACTCTGTTTGTCTATTTATCTTCTTTTCAAACACAAGGAATACGTGAAATTAGGTAGCTAAATCCTGAAACAAGAAAACAAATAAGCTAATACAGCGACTCCGAATTAATCTCGTATCTCCTTGTGAACTCGCAATGAACAAAGCTACATTCTGCTAGCCGAATACCGAAGCCTAGACAACGTTAGTCTTGGAAAAGCGAATCGTGGGAGAGGTTACCATGTTCTTTTAGTTTGTGTTCGAATGAGCCTTGTGGCGGATCCGAGATATCAGAAAACATGAAGCGGAAAGGGAAAGTCTGTCCAGGTTGGCAATAATCTTTCTGAAGTAACCCAAGACTAGCTCTGCTTTTACCAACGCGGCGATGAGAACCCACTGTGGAGTCGGCGATAACAAAGATCGGCTCTTCTAACTGAGTCAAGCTGCGCAGCCGCATGTAGCTCCCCAAGTCAAAAGCACAGTACTCGAAGTCGAGGGCGAAGTTTCGAACCCGTTCAAGCTCAGGCCCTAGAAACCGAGTTGCTATGTCAAAAGAGGGCATATCCAAAGAATATTCTAAATAGATGGTATCCAAGGAGAAGTTGATATAGAAATAAGTTGTGGGATCTTCTAAGGTAGTAAATGGAGATGAAGATGCCGATTGCCCCGAATTCGGCTGGAGGTATGCTCGTAGAGAAGTGAATGTGTCCTCGCTTCGTTCTCGGGAGAATTTACAGGCGAACTTGGTATAACCTCGCAACCCCTCAGCTCTCGCCTCCTGAGATACCTGTAAGATTGCTATCCCTTGGGCTTCAATCTGCGTATTCCAGCTGAGCAATGGGGCTATTATTTCTGGATATATAGAGATGAGGCGATGGGGCCGCGCGTCTGCCCAAATTCTTCGTCGGAGCTCAAGGGGAAGTCTGGAGAAACAGGTAAACATGTTGAAGAAAAGTTGACACTTGCCTGTCGCTTCAAGTTTTAGTTCATCATCTTGATATATATAAGGCGACCTCGTCCAAATTTAGCGTCTCTTGGCGCTGGATGCAGACACCTTAGCGCCGGTGGAAATTTGCTTTTATGTCCTTCGAGGCCCTTAAAAGGGCGGCCAGGAAGCTGCTGTTGCTTCAGTTTCGTCGACTCGGAATAACGAATCCAAACGATGTTTGGCTTTCATATTGGAGCTTCTAGCAAGATTATCACCGAAAACACGCATGAGTATGTGGTCCTTTCTCGCCGACAGTATAAAGGAGCTAAGTAGTAAATAATAGCCAGATGAAGACAATGGACCAAGGCTGGGAAGTGATCTCCGCGTTTCCTCCGACTTTTTGGGATAATCCTACCACCTCGCCCACGGACAGCTCAAATTTCTTCGCCTCGGATTTTGAAGACAGCACCTCGGTCAGTTGCCATGACATTAAAGGTGCGAACGATGTCTCCTTTAGAAGTATTAGCAGCCCGCCGTCTCTCTTAACTCGAGACTCTCTTCCCTTCGGGAACCAAGTCCACTCAACTGACGAAGGTCGTGAGTTCACACACCTTTTCGGAACGGGAATAATCAATCAAACACCCACAACTTCTCCCGTGAGAGCTGTGAGCCCAGTAGCTACGTTCATGGATTTTGGATCTGGTTTGAACCATCATCAGCGGTCGTTGGAGATGCTTTGCCAGCCAGAGCCCCTCTATATCGACCCCGAACAGTCCGGTTGGGCAGTGGTTCACGATCCGAACTCCATATTCTCCTCAAACGAGAGCTTTTTCGATTTCACCACATCTTCTTCGCCCCCTCCGACCCCATACGCCATCCCATCGCCCTGGCCATCCGAGATCTACGGCTGGGCTACCGCCGCAGACAAGTTCTCGCTACCATCTTTATATTCTGAGTCTCCGCCCGAGCTCTCGTCCCAGCCTGCTTCAGCTTTATCCTTGCCCGAGTTGACTCAAAACAATCAAGATAACGGCGACTGGTCTTTCCTTTGCATTGAGGATCACTGCGACCGAAGTGCTCCCGGAAATGGGTTTTCTACCAAATCTGGTAGTGCTGCTCACTGGAAAAAGGAACACGCCACGCATTGTGAGAAGTGTAGCCTTGAATTCACGTCTCCAGGACTACTAAAAGAGCACCGAAAGAAAGCACACACGATGATTATTTGCCCAGAAGACTTCTGTTCACGCAGCAACACAGCGAAAGGGTTTAAACTTGAGAGCCAGTTGAAATCCCATATGAAAAGTTGCCACAGCTTGAGTACGTTCTCTTGTGAAAAACTCTTGGAGAATGGGACTGTTTGTTTGTCTAGTTTCTCGGCCATAGAAATGCTGAGAGCACACAAGAGCAGGGTTCACAGAGCCAAAAATCACCTGTGTACTAAAGAAATTTGCCCTCGGAGCATTTCAAGAAATGGCTTTAAGCTCAAGTCCCAGTTAACACTACATCTTCGCACGCATCTGAGATCATTGGAATGCTAGTTAGTTGAGTCGGAAATAAGACAGCAGAGTGGAGGGAAATGCTATCAGAATACACATTCCAGAGCTTTTTGCAATTTGGAATTTGAGAACTGCGATTTGATAAGTTGTAGGAAAGTTCGGAACTGTACATGTCAAATTTACTTTCTGCTTCCGTAGATCAATTTGGCAACCGTGGCTAGTGCGGAGCTTTCTGCAACTTCTCTTTCATGTGAAGAAGCCTGATGCCCCTGGTGAGCCTGGTGAGCCTTGTCAGTTGCTTAGTAAGCTGCATGATATAAAGCTTGTTGGTTCAAGCCCAACCCTCCATCATTAATATACATCACCATCTGAAGGGACCTGTAATCAAATCAATTGCACTCCTGATTACCGAGTATCCTAGCGATATTAGGTACCGACTCTTCCACATTATCATCAATTGACGTTGCTGCGCTGGTACCTAAATGGAGGTCGATCTGCTTCCCAAGGGCTCTGCACCCAAGACTCCGCATGCAAGCAATTTTTCTGCGAAGCAAATTGGTTACGACTCGGAGACGGGTGATTACATTGTCAGTAGCTCCCTGGCAGGAACGTTAGTCGGCCTTGTAGTGGGAGTGGCTTGCCTCTGCTGCGAATGCAACGATGGCCATGAACGAGACCGCCTAGGCAAAGAGCGGCGCTTGCAGCTTGGCGACGACATATCATGCCAGGTAGTGAGGGATAGAATTGATCACCTGGTGGCAGTGGCCTCATTGTGGGTAGCCTTTTGATTGGGAATGTAGGTGCTAACATGATAAAGGGCTAATACCTGTAAGGACGAGGTCACCTTTTTAGTGGGGCGAAATCGCCAAGAGATTCAATGCAACTTAGCTATGCTCACTCACTTCTCGTCGAATACTGAGAAACTACTCTCCGGAACCCCGTCTCGCATCGTTGAAATACCGGAGGAAGAAGTTTATATCGTCACAGCATTTATACACTGGTTGAAGACTGGTGTAGTTGATGAGAACTCATTGTCTGCCACTTCGCTCTGCCAATTTCCACTATTCCACGAAGAACTATGGGCTTTCGCAGAGAAACTGAAGTGCGATAGCCTATGTGACTTGATAGTCGATTTCTTGGTATACAAATATCGCCGTGGAAAGATCACACCCGCCTCAGCAAAGTATGCTTATAATCATACCACTGGTCCAGAATTGAAGGCTATGGTTAGAGACGTATTAGTCTATTGGTCGCCTTTCAAAAAGAAATATATGCGGAATATACGTTCAGAGGCTATCACGGAGTGGGAAGATTTCTTTCATGAAGGAGGGAAATTTGTTTTAGATGTTATTAAGAAAGAAGTAGACAGACGTGAGATTGAGGATCGAGAAAGCTTCACGCTTGTATTTAATGAGTATGACTACTACATTCGTAAAAATGGGTCAGAATCGGGGTTTTCTTCTTAATGGAGAAGTAGTAATACTAGGATGTCCTGTTCGCTCAGAGATATCTCCTGTAATAACGCTTTTCGCATCTTAGTAATTATCTTAATATTGTTTAACTAAATCATTATATTCTATTTTTAATAATAGTTAGGTCTTGGACGTGCTAATGCCCACGGTTCTAAAGCAATAACCTATATATATATTAGTATTATCGTATACTTTTACTTATTTAAAGTCTACTTCTCGTTTATAATAAGCCCAAGAATATAGCCCAATACTAATAATATAATATATAGCAGCATTAGTAGCTTGATATAGTAATAATGCAACTAATGTAGCGGGTATAAGAATAAATAGTCTCGCCGTAATACTTTGGTAAAGAGATGTATTAATAAAAGGTACGATTGGCCATTCCCAAGCTAAGAGAAGCAGGCCGAAGAATAAATTAAGAGTCTGTAATAGAGGTATAGGTTTAACAGCTCTATCAAGAGCCTTGGATATGAAGTCCCAGAGCACTTTGGGCCAAAGGAATCCTTGAATTGCTGCTCCAACTTGGTCTAATAAAAGTTAGATAAGCGAACGAGAGAATATTAGATAATTTACATGTAGCAGCTGTGAGGACAATTAACCTAGCTAAGTGAACCTTAATAAGTTTTCCCATGAGTAACTAGAGGAATAATATAAAGGGAGGATCGTTTAGTTACCTATAGTAAAGACTTAAGAAAGAAAGGAATATACTCAATTATCTGATTTCAGTAATATAATCTCGGAATTCCAAGATTCACCCGGCAGAGGAATTGACGTATTGTCTCCTCTAAAAGCATTTAGCAACGCATTAAAAGAACAGTCAAGATATGGATTATGGCTAACGCATGCCTAATTAATTCTGCCACTCCCAAACATGAATAATTTCAGTCGCAGAAGTTTGTATTACTATAGTCTTCATCGACTGAGATGGTGTTCCAGGAGGTCTTTGCACTCTATATGCTAATACGTTCTTGGGATGAGGTCTTCGCATTAGGAGATGCTCTCCAGGTACTATCTATAGGAAGAGCTGTTTGTTTATATATTATTGTGAGGCGCAGAGGTACTTTATAGTAGTACATATTATTACTTGCCACCCTTGATCATTTGTGTTCATTATCCGAAGTTGGAAATTGAAATTGAGATTTTAGGTTCTCTTCTAGTAAACTTCCATATATTCAAATCTACTATATAAAGCTATATTTTCTTTCAGGTTCTTTAGTACCAAAACCCAATTATCTTCACATTAATAAACTGGAAACGAGAACCATAACAATTATATACTCCTAGCATAATGCTTCCTCTCAGCTCCAGGCGCCAACGAGGCGAGAAGCTACCAGCATCGCCCTCAGAGGAGACTCTTGTCCCCCCCGCTCAACTTTTACAAGTGACTTATCCGGGCAAAAAGTTCAAACCCGCGCACAATATTACATCAAGGGTCGTTGAGTGCTCTGACCTTTGCACGGAAACCACTACCCCTGTTAGTATTTTCTGCGTTAAGTGCGCGATCCAGGGCAGAGAAAACCAGGAGAAAGACCGGCCCTGGCGCGGGCTTATACTAGGTAGACGGACATGTGGCTATCTCAAAGCATACTTTATTAGGATCAAGCTCAAAGTTTCGAAAGCACCGTTAATTAAGCTCCTTACGATATGCCAAGAATGCTGTATAGAATTAAGACTACATAGTCGTTCCGCCCAGATGGATCAAATCCTTAAGTTTCAAGGTAACCCTAATACCTACGGAAAAATAGTCTTCCGTATTCCATATCAGGAGATAGAGGACATCTTTTCTAGTAGAGTAATCGTATTGGTTGGGATGTTTACAACGCCATTCTTAACAATTAACCCTGACGTTGATCCTGACATTAATCCTAACGACCAATGGAAGGAGTGGAATATGAGTTAATTTAAAAATTTCTTATCGTGTCTTTTACATCGCACTTAATCATGTGAAGGTGACTTTCTCCCGGCTTCTCCCACTTCAATACTGGACGCAGCTCTATCTCCACCTCGATCCTGAGCCGAAAGCGTCGGGCAATAGCCGAGCCAGTTGGCTCCCACCAATCATCAAATCTTCTCCCACACCAAAACACTACGGGGGGGAATACTTAGTTTTTCATCATGCACAGTCAGCATCAGCGCTAAGGAGACGCACCTTAATCACCAACATTTTCACGCTAATTATCATGGAAACATTTGGAATCGAGGCCGACTGCCGAAATTCGGGGGAAGTGCTATCCCCCGCGTTTGTCGAGACACCAAAATTTACAGCCGGACAAAATTTGGCACCTCAAAACACGAAACAATCACTTTTGAACATCGTCATCGTCAATCAAGATTACGCATGCCAAATTATTGTTCTTTCATTGGAAAAAGGTTAAGATATTAATATTTAAATATTACATAGAAATTACCTCCGACTCCGCTTGAGTAAGACAAGGGGTGGATGTCATAGATTTCATCCAAGTCCTGGTAAAGAATCTCCTCTCATTGGCTCCCTGATTGCGGGCTCTCTATGCCTAAAAATATACCTTTAAATATCGTGGGACGTAGAGGAAGGAGCAAACGGCCATGGAACCCTTTGGTCCTTCATGAAACCAGCGAGAACGTTTGCTGCTGTAGCGTGTAAAATGATTGTATGTTTGCTTGAACGACCATAAAGTTCCCCCTTGGCAGTAACTTCGATCCGAGTATTCATGCTGCGTATGCGAGTGAATAGAGACCTCCAGGATCCTTGTGTTAGAGCACCGTGGTGAAGAGAGAACGCCTCTAACGTTGAACGGTGGCGAGTAAAGATGGTTAGAAGTTCTTTCTCAGATGCCCAAATCTCTTTCAAACATAAAGTTTTCAGTCTTGGCCAGAATAGATGTCCTATAACGTCAGGAATCGACGGACCCCAGCCTTGAAATCCGATAGAGAGGTGTAACAGATTAGGAAAGGCTTGTAGGAATAGACGTATATTGTCTTGGCTTTTTAAAACCTGGAAGGAACCAACGTAAAGCTTTTCGAAATGAAGGAATTTCTTCTCCGCTGTGAGATGAACGTCCGTCGCATCGAAAACCCCACTAATACCCAAGCTCTTAATATTTTGGAATCCATTACCAAACCCTAAGAGGAAAGCTTCTACTACACTATTAATTGAACCTTGTCTATGTGGCAATAGCCAGATTTTTTTAAGTAGCTTATGATACTTAGAATTGTGAGTAGGTTGCCAGGTTTGAACATTGGATATGTTAATAGTATGGAGATTATTGAGTATACTAAGGGCGTGGTAGATGGTTTCAATATCGTCACCCTTACGGCGGTTCATCTCCTTTTGAATGAAGTTAGCGTACGCAAGGAATGCTTCATCTGCTTTTAGAGCATAATGGTCTTGAACGTAAGCATGACTTGACCTGTCGTTTCCTCCGTGGAGAAGTGGGTGGATCTCCCACTCTTTTCGCCTACAAACTTGCCATTCTCCATGATATACTGTAAGTACTCTTGCACTAGCAGCAATATCAGTTTCCAGAAACTCTTCTAAATCCTTTAAACTATCGGAGGTATTGAGAACAGATATCCCATTGCGAGCAACGAGGGAGGCGCTAGCTGTGGCTAGTTTTATACACACGCAACGGAAATTCCCAAGGTCGTGAGAGTTTAAGTTCGAAGCTATTAGATATAGCAATTCCACTGGCATTATCTCCATTATTATCGCTCTAGTTCCTATAAAATATTAGTATAGGTTCTATTAAAGTAAAAATGATCTCGGCTAAATCTTAATCTCGAAATCTCGAAATCATAAACCTTTTTTACCTTTTTGTATTTCGAATTAAATTTAGAACGAAGATAGGTTATAAACTAAATTAAATCAATACTTATTATTTAATTCTATAAGTATACTATGTCTAATAAAGTTGAAAAACTCAGCCAGAAAGCGAAGCAAGCAATATTTACAAGAAGAAAGGATACACTCCTCCGAAAAGCCGATGAACTTAAACACATTTGTAATGTCGACGTCTATATAATAGTTCGCGGACCAAGAAAATACCATAACTATTCCTCAACTCCTCACAATAGTGCATGGCCTCCTACTCCACAAATAATTGTAAGCTTCAATAATACTTCCTTTACGTAATACTAATTGTCTTAGACTGAGAGCTACCCGATACCAGAGACACGTGGCCCAGTAGATTATATTAATTCTCACTCGAAAGGAGTCAAAACTAAAGATCAACTATTGACAAAACATGAGGATTTCCGAACGGAAGAAACCGTGGGCACGGCAATTCCAATGGCCTTATACTGAGAACCAACTATTCTCCGTATCTATTATTAAAGGAGCCTCAACTAAACTACAAACCCTTCTTCCAACAAGTTGTAGCTGCGGGAAATGTTTATTAGGATTCTTATCACCACGAACAAAATGGCTGTTAATGCGTACGTTAACTCTATGCTTAGGATAACGGTGTACTAAGACTCACAATAGATTATGCTTCTCTTTTTGAAGACTTGCTGCCTAAATCCTTGGATTCTATTCGAGCAAACGAAGCTGGACTTACAGATGAAGATTTCTCAAACCGCGAGGCTTATGGCGACCTGAATCACATGCCACCAGCGCTGATTTCATTAATTATGCAAGATGAAGTGGTTATGAATGGTTATTGTAGAGTTTTCGGGAAAATCATGTCTTGTCTTAAAGATGGCAAAACTCCTTATCCTGTCTTGGTTGATAAACAAATCCAGGAATCTTGGAGAGATAGAGATACTAAGCGATTTCTTGAGGTTGGCGGGAGATCATTATACGCCCTTCAGTACCTTATAGACGTGGTGGAAGAGGTGACGCTACGTCCAAGTGAAATTCAACCTTTGGAAGCGTATAAAAGCTATCTTCCACGCTGTTTCAACGACTCGGACTTTTGTATGATTAGATCGCTGCTCAAGTGTCATTCTTGAGTGTAATAAGAATGATATTTGAATATATTACATAAAAGGAGATAAGAAAAACTGCAAAATAATGAGGTAGAATAATAACGAAAGTAGACCCTCCTAGCGAAATATGCTACATATTGAAGTTTGCGCCATTGAAATTTTCATGAGCCACAGGGGTAACAGGACTTGTCAAAATACGCTTCCCTGAAGGTCTCGCGTAGATGAAAGGGTCTGTTCTTTTGGTCCCCGCTTTCAATAGAGGCAAACTGAAGGAGGGGCTGAAACTGCGCGATTCATAACCGGAAGAGGCTGGAGTATCAGGCTCTCCCTAAGCTAAGTTAAAGAGTGTCCTGAAAAAGAGATGCGGGACATACCATGTCAATTTCGTGAGACGCCCTGAGAGCCAAGGTGGCAGCCATCTGGTCGAAGTCCGTCTGCAGATTTCTTAGCCGTTCCTCCAACATATTGCGATTGTACTCCCCCAACTGAAATTTTTCTGCCATTGATCGATGTTCGGATTGTTCATAGATAGCGCTTCTCTCCCAACGCCATGCTGCATTGCGAAATGCTACAAGATTCTCGCGAGTTGCGTTGTGGCTAATCGTCTCCTCATGCAGAGCCTTCATGAGAAATTCAAGCTGAGCATGATTCTTCTGCCCAACTCCCATATTAACAGCAGCTTCAATTCCCACATTCGTCTGAAGCTGTGTTGCAAGCATCGACTGCCTCTTATGTCCTTCGGCGAGCTGCGAGGTCTGATGGGTCAGGGAATTGCCCTGGCTCGGTTGGTGCGAAGAGCTTCTCATAGATGCCGGTGGCTCCTCTAGAGACAGATACCCACGTGGAAGGGGAAGAACATGTGCTAACACATTGGGCATCATATTTGGAAGTAGATCCTAGGTAGCCGTTCTGAGCTGCTTCGAGGTAGAGGGGAGACTGGTAGTAGATGGGAGACTGGTAGTAGATGGGAGACTGGGAGTAGATGGGAGACTGGTGTAGATGGGAGACTGTTGGATGTGAGGTAGAGAATAGAACGATGAGAGGCCGTGACTGGTTTTATACGTTATTGCAAGATCTTTACTTTGATTTATGGCCGAGATCCAGGTCGCTTACGGCGGTTTGCATATGATCAAGGCGCTTACTGGGAGTAATCTAGGAGCGACAGACCTCAGGAACAGATACATGCACTTAAAATAAGCGCCTTTTCTAGTCAAAATAGCACATGGTATAATAGTTTGATTAAAATAGAGTGCTAATATGAAACAGGCATAATGAAAATTTCCCCTCTTTAAATAGAATTTTCACGAGGTTGATCTAGTACAGGGGGCAGTGATAGTCACTGTCATCTCTGAAGGGGTCAACCCTGAAAGGGTTACAGCCACTGAAGCCACCGAAGGCGACGAAGCCGCCGGAGTCCCCGAAGCCAGTGAAGGGGACGAAGAAAGAGAAGGGGATACCGAAGTAGTAGAAGCTAAGGGTGAAGACCCAGATGAGAAATCGGTTGTCGTGAATGTAGTCAGTAATGTAGTTGAAGCACCTGTCGAAGTCGAGACGGAGATAATAGTTGTAACTGGCACGAGCGCATCGAGGAGAGTTTTGAAAAGCGTTTCAGTAGACGTTCCGGTCAAAGTAGAGAGTGTGGTCACAGTTGCCGTTGGGGCAAGGCAAGAGACCGTTCCAGTCAGGTCATTGGAGATTGAGTCGAAGTCACTCGACCCCGCGCTGACCACAATATGGCTGCATGTTGGTGGGGTCTCTGTGCCGCATTGCCACAAAAGGTAAGCATCTCCATTGGGTGATTCAGCCGGAACTAAAATCTGCAGCTGCGTGCTACTAGCACACTGCAGAAACGGGAAATCGAAATAGACAGGCAGGAAGTCCGCATCAGCGAATGTAAGAATTGCATGGCACCGCAAGTCTAGAGGGTTATTTGCACTATCAGGAGTAAGCATATGAGCGCTAGATTTGGCTTCTTGACTTGCATCACTGATAGCTGAGAATTTGCAGCCGTGTTTATCGGCGCGTCAGACATGCACATGAGTGGATTATCGGCAAGAGCAGTACGCGAGATCAGAGCCAGGGCTAGAAGTGATGTTAGAAGAAATTGCATTTTGGTTGGGTTGTTGTGTGTTGGAAGTAATGGTGTGGATGAGAACAAAGAGCATTGGTCCAAGAAAATCAAACTTAAGTATAAGAAACCCAATCAGAAACAACATGACAATCTCCCATTGCTGATCACCATATGCAGCTTTCCCGTTTACGGACGCGAGTTAGGCGCTTCAGGATGTGGCATGACAACACTCTCTCATATAAAGTCAGAGAGAAGCAGGAGTTTGAAAGGTCACTCATCTCGTCATCAATTTTGTTTCCGACGCAAACAATGGACTTGTTTAACAATAACCTCCCGGAAGCGAACGACGACCTCCGCACGATATGTGAGGGGAGTGCGCCTTTCAACGAGAACGACTACCTTGACCTCACTTCGTATATTGAAAACCCCAGTCAAAGCCACTCGACCGCCTATGACCTCCCTAATTATGACGAAAATATGTTCGCCTTTGACGCAACCTTGGCGAGCAATGGCGAAATGACAGATCATGCTGGCCAGAGCCCGGAAGAGCCTTTCCCGGAGCCTGACGGCTCGACAGTTGGTGGCAACAATGCTACGTCAATGCACCCTGTCCGGAATTTATCAGTTGCGATTACTGATTTGATTAGTCACGAGGTCCTTCAGCAATTCTTCGCTCGCTTCGACGCACTGGAAGATAAGATAGACAAGTTCCAGGAATCGCAGATAAAGGGTACCGAGGAAATGAGACGGGAAATGGCGGGGTTGCGGCAAGCTATCAGGGCTGAAGTGCTGTTGGAAATTCCAAGCGAGGGTTGAGAAATTATGGGGTCATTATCAGTCACATGCTCAAAATTGACCCGAGAAATTGGTTATTGGCTTGCTACCCTTGTGACTTATTTTACGCTAGTTTCTAAAGATGCCAAATCACATTAAGGGTCCACCCCCCCTTTGCATTCTTTGCATGTCGTCTATTGACCGAATGACGTTAGCCTCCCATTTACTTTTGACTTCTCGGCAAGGTCGGCTTGCATTCCGTTCCGCATATTGGACAAGGTTCTCTAGGCATCTCATTTCCAGTTCTGTCCTCAGGAACCGATTCTGGTTGCGGTTAGTGCATGCCAGCTTCCACCCTCCACCCTATCTACCCACCTTTTTAAGGGCTTCAAGGTCATCTTTCATGCAGATATCAAGAAATTCCATTAGGTCTGTGCTCAAATTCATGTTCCCATCGATCATAAATCCACTCGGCATCTGTACCATATTCTCCCTCCTTTGAGACTGGAGTAATTGATCCTTAGCTACGATATTGTTCATGGGATCCTTTGAGAGCATGTATACGGCTAATTGGCCTAGGTCTGCACAGACGGAATTTTTACAGTTTGTTTGGGAACCAAGTGGTTCCTCGCCTTGAAAATTTGCTAGGTGCATCCTCAGTTAACTTGATATGAACTCATGGGCATAAAATTACCAAGTTGTACCACGCCTGTCCTTGAGATGAAAACATTTGCTGCCGTGACGTTATTATATTGAATTCCTTCAGCTTTCACTTCCACCAATGCATGAACAAGCTATCCAACTTAATTAATAACAATCAACGTGCGCCGTGGAGATAGATTACCTGTCCAATAATGGCAGAAACCTGGAGTTCATCTATTAGAATAGAACAAGGAATAATGTCTGCCAGAGACATGTCTGCAATTTGGGAGGCAACATAGACCCGATTGTTGTCACGGAACATTAAGTGGGTACAAATCAAAGCACTGTTCGCCCTCGCAATCTGCGCGATCTTAGCGCGTTGATCTGTCCAATCTTCTGCAGCGCAATCTTGAAGGATGTAGGATCCAGTGCCTTCTTTAGTCCAGACCAGAAAGGTATGCGAATTGGGGAATCCCAATTGGAGAGTTTTGTCATTATTAAATATGTCGGAATGCCTTCGCTCTTCAAGGTTGAGGAGTCTCTCCGTGCTGCTGGACTGTACGTGCAGGATCTCATCTTCTGGGACTTCAGCCACTGATGCTAGGCCTGTCAAGGTTGATCGAGGCCTTCGCCAAAAAGACATGTTTGAGTAAGTTGAAGAGGGAAAGGGAAGCAGAATCGAAAGCTCTAATTAAATTCTCACCGACTAGTCGTGATCTGTAATTTAAGTTTTGGAATCCAAATTTCGGTTTTTTTTGGTTTTTGCTAATATAAAAAAATTTGGTCTCCCAACTTACCATCCACTGATCAACCAACATGTCATCCTCAACAAGATTTTACCCACCTCAAAAAGAAAAAACTTTGCCTTTACGGCCTCTGAGAACTCAAAGGATCGAGTTAGAGAGTTCACAGTCACGAGAAGGACTAGTGCTTGAAAATTCGCAGCTAAAAGAGCAGATTGTTGAGATGAAGACAGAGATCGATATTCTGTATGCACAAAACACTCATATGAATCAACTTTTGGCAGGTTATAGAGAGTTTGAAGAGGAAGCAAGCAAAGGTCTCAAGCGCATTCATCGAGCAGTGAGAACTAGCGTAGGGATGCATGAAGATGCTAAGACAGAAGTGGAGCAGGTTCAAACGGATGCCCACGATAATTGGAAAGAATTTATTAGCATGAAGAGATCTTCGGGAGTGTCAGTTAATAAAGTGTTGGAAGAAATCAAGAACAGGGTAGTAAGCAGGTCTACTGACATTGACATTGGTATCGATTTGAGCATGATATAACTTCAAGGGAGATTTTCTATAGCCTTTATAATAATGCATAATATAACCTTTAAATCGTTTCAAAGCTGTGTCTCTAGCTCTGCTACCAACCGTGCTAATGCGGGTCTATTATCATAAGCGCCGTGGTACCCGTGAAACTCGATCCTAGCTCTTCAAGGGTCACCCGCTCTTTTATTGTGCGATCTCTCTATCCAAATGCCAATTTATGATTTTATAGCCAAGGTATATAAATCAAAGTATCTCAAGCAAGCAGGCTTATTCTTCATTGCAAACATGGGATTTATTAAAGCTACGATTCTCCTAACAGGTGCTTATATCGTTGGTGATTTTGTTCACCGGTAAGAACTGTCATTGAGTGAATTGAGCGCAAGCTAAATACCACTCAGCATAACCAAAGAAAATTTCCATGACGGCCACCTGCCTGTTGAAGAAAGAGGGAAAACATATAAAAAGAGAAGCAGGTCTTCGTCAAAGGCCAATAACAGAAGGGAGAGTCTTAGAAGCCTCTCTTTGGATGGTAAACGCAGTAGAAGAGGCCGCAATTAAGAGTTGAAATTATATATATTATTCTTTAGGCAAAAAAGGCTATCACAAAGTCTCATTATTGAACCACATCTCCCAATCTAGTGACTTGTTATAAATTCTATCCTCAAACTCTTGCTTTGGGAGATGGGTAGTGTAACCTAAAGCGAACATAAAAGAAGGGATTACTGGTTCAAGAAAGGCCAGGATTTCATGCTTATCAACTTCAACATCTGACAACCATTTCGATTTCTCGCGGTTCGTCATCTTTTCGAGGGTGGCTAGGTAATTTTAGCTTAATGCGCCGTGAGAAGGATATACGTACTGGTAGATGGAGCGATAGCGCAAAAAATGACCCAGCATTCCTTCCCCGGCAGTACATCCTGAAATATTCTGCGGAGGTCGGTCCAAACCTGTGCTCGGCGTAAATATTGGTCCAGTGAATCGGCGCTTACTGAAGTTCCCAAATGATCCCTAATGATTTCTTTCGATGCTCCAGATGCTTTCAACTCATTCACGCGCTCGGTGAGGAGATCTCGGAAGATTCTCCGCTCAATCGTCCGAAGTATGCCTTCTGAGTCCGCCTGGTTCATTCGCCATAGGTCTCTCGTTGAGATTGAGTTGTTGAACATATTGCCGTCACTGCTATTATTGTTGGCGATGGCAGCCCGACGGAACAAGACGGCCTCTTGAAGTCTCGACACGAGCATTTCCATGTTTACAAATTGCTCATCCTGCTTCCGCTGCTTCTTCCGTGTTCCTGCATCAGCCGGGCCGGAGACAGGAAGCCGCTTCCGTGCCGAGCGGGGAAGCATTCCTTGTGCGGGGATTGGGTCAACCCCGGGGTTGCACCATTCGCTACAAGGAACGTATCCTTTCACGTCACGAACGGCCTCGGATGCGTAATTGATAGCTTCCGCAAGATTCTTTCCCATATTGAAACCTTGATAGTATGCTCCTGGGAAGGTGTAGACAACGTCGCCAGGCTTTTGAAGAATAATTGAATATTTGATCCCCGAGGCCCGTAGCTTGTCGGTCAGCAAGAAAACTGACTGGTGCGCCACAAATTGGCCACAGGCCTCTCCTGCCTCGAGAAGCCCACTGACAAGTGACTCAACCTGTAATTTTGATGCAGGTGACATGACAATCCACACCTTGGGTGCGCCGTATAGTAAGTGATTTACAGCGCTGAGTTCGAAAACTTCCTTGCGGGCTGAAAATGGCGTACCTTTTCAAATCGTTAGCAGAGTTTCGAGCTCGGAGTGGATGACTTTACCATAGGTGGTGGAAACAGTCGCGAGGGAGGTGTGGATGCCTGCATATCTTTGTCTCGTCTGAGCAAGCATATCATCAGGGAGGTTGGCAATCTTCGAGGGTGGAAGATTCAACTTCGACCTTGCCTCTTCGCACACATCAATATCTGTGAAATAGTCTACTTTCCCGGTGAACCTTTCAAAGCTTGACACAAGATGCTCCAGAGATTCTTCGCTTGGGTCATTTCCTAGACTAGAGATCAAGCTGTCTTGTACATGTCTTGTTGACGTGCTCCGATCAAGGAACAGATGGCCTTCGCGTGCGCATGCCTCGATCGTTGAAACTTCATGCTCCATATTTATTGTGAATGGCTGCAAATTATGCTGCAGGCACACTTTGATTGCCCCCGTCGTCTCAGCGTCGACTCGGCTCAGCGCAAGAATGCTAGTCAGATGGCGCAAATCGTCCGAGGCAGGGTAAAACGTCTTGATTCCGGCGAGATACCTAAATGGGACGGATTCTGGTCCTTGCAATTCGGTCAAGCTAGTTGTCCAGGGGGCTTTCTCCACAATAACCTCCACTTGCCCGGATGTGTTGGAATTATCATCACTCAGTTCTCCAAGGTTTGAATGGCTGCCCTGGAGCGAACGAATGCTTGGTGCTTCGTAGCTTGAGTTATCATCTTGGTCTGCTGGTTCATTCTCGGACTCATCCCCATCATTTTCGTCCGCTGGCTCACTCTCAGACTCATCGCCATCGAGTAGCTCGTTGTCCCAGTTATCGGATTCTAGGGACTGGACGATCAACATGCCTTGGCCCGAGTCGCAATCACCCGTAATCTCTTCGCTGTCCAATTCGCCAAATTCTGGTGACTGAATCTCGTTGTCGTTCGATAGCTCGCATTCCAAGGCGCCATCTTCGTCATCAGATGAAGCTATTGATACGAAAAGACCGTCCTCACTACTGGTGTATGAGCCTTCGGGAGTTGGGAGCTGCGGGACTTGAGAGTCCTGAGCCATCGATTGCATAATTGCGATTTTGTGAGCTTGCATAGCCTGCTCAAAGGACTTTGGAGGATCTCTGTGGCGACCGACAAGGTCTGAGGGGTAGATCGAAACTTCTTCAAATTCCCCGAAGTTTCCCAGTCCTTCGATCTGATCTATGCTCACGTTGTAATCCATGGAAGCAGCATTATTATCGTCGAGACAGCTGTAAGTTGGAGAGTTTTGTGGCCAGCTAGCAAGTTCGAATTCTTCCAATCCAAATGTGACATCCTCGATACTGGTTGGTGTGGCGCGCTCGAAGGCAGTTGGTGGTGGCGTAGGAAGAGAAATCCCAAGTTCGATGTCTCCCTCTCGCTGTCGAAATTCCTCGTAGTGGTTCGAATCTGGATCAAGACGTTTTGCTGAAAGCTCTACGAAAACCCGGCGCCGAAATGTAGCCATAAAACTACACGCCTCGAGTTCCGATGGCATTGTCCGACTTATAGCAGCTAGCCGTGAACCCAGCAAGACAAACAGGCCAGAGTCATTGCCGAACATGTTTTGCTGTGGATTATGGCTCGAGAATGAGGGAACAGAGCGGAATTCCATCTTAGCAAGCCAAGTGAAAAGTGACGCATACGTGTAAGGGTGCGCTTGCAAGGCCACGGTGCTATCGCTAATTGTGATCTTGATATTTCCCTCCAGGTCTTTGATCAAGATGGCCAGCATCCAATGGCCACATTCTCGGATCGGGATCAATACCCTCATTTCCGATGTGCAACTGGTCAATTCAAAATTAATCTGGGCGTCCGCAGCATGTTGTATATCGGTAGAGGGTCTTAGCAGCAATTGAGTCGTTGCTACGTGGATACTACTTCCCAGTGGTAACTCTTCTCGTACTAACGCCAGATAGGCATCCATGCTCGCCGCGTCAAGCTCAGACCGAGGTCGCAGCTGTGGGAATTTGATCACATCGGTCACGCACTGCAATCGGTCCGCTACTACCTCCCAAGAAGGGTCCAGCGGAGCAAGGACAGGGGTGTTTCTGAATCGGGCTTCCAGGCCTGTTCGAAATTCTTCGTCGTATCCGGAACAAAGTTCAACCAAGCTTAAGGTCATCTTTCGTACCACCGGCCGAGCTCCCATCTCGAAAAATTGTCCCAGAAGAGCGGAAACCTAGTGCAAAGTCAGCTACCGAGAGGGAAACGGAAACAACCACTCACAGCCCTGGCTGGACGAATGCGTGGATCTTGGGGGTCCATCCTAGATTGCGAGTGACTGGCCTCGTCGATAATATGGCGTCTCATCTCCCTCTTGTGTCCCCTCAAGTAGTTGTCAGTCCTCAAATCTGACTGTTCTATTAATACGGTGCGGGGTCGTAAGCGGTTAGCGGGGCGCTTCCACCACTAAAATAGACACCGGCTAAAAATAGCGCACAGCCTGCCTTCTAGCCTCGCTCACATGAACGGGGCTAGCACGAGGCTGAAAAGGCGAAACCATATCATGGCTCAATGTCCTCACGATGCGACCCTGGTGGCAACATAAATCATCGACATGCCTTCTCCAACATCCGCCGACGCGCCCCGCGGCCAGACTTTCCCCCAAACTAGTGTACCAACGAGGCAAGGTCATGAGCGCCTGAAGATTATTGTGGGCCCTCCGGGTTCGTGTGTTGAGTTCTTTGCCATCAAACCTTCGATGTGCGCACACTCGGTCTTTTTCAAAGTCGCCTGCCACCCCCAGTGGGAATCTGGTCGTACACAGATCATAAATCTTTCAGCCGACGACCCAAAGATCTTTGCTTTGTTTCTGGCATGGGTCCAAACAGGCTGTATCGAGAGCTCCGAGTACTTTACGCAGCTGGCCCTCAATGGGACCGATAGAAGTGTCAACATTCGTACTCAATGGGATCAGCTTTGCTCTTGCTTCGTATATGGTGATTTTTTGCAGGCCAATACTTTTCAAAACCGAGTTCTTGACCTTTTGGTCACCAATATCAGGATGCAACAACGTCATTCGAGCACGATGCCAAGACCCAAGGAGGAAAGTATTCTTTACATCTACGAGCATACCACACGAGGTTCGCCTCTGCGGAAGTTAATCCTCGATACCATTATAACGTCGCCTACTCACGAAATTCCAAATCACGACTTTTCAAATCCTCATCTTTTAGAATATTTAGTTGACTTGGCTACCTATGCTATCGATCAGGCGAAGAGCAGCCGGCTCGAGGGGAAACCGTGTACTCTCAAAGTCCCATGGAAGAACGATCCTTGCAGTTACCACCATCACCCTGGCCACGCCGCTGGCTTTTATTGCACAGGAACTGCAATTCGCCCTTGGGAGATTGAATGACAGTACCCCAGGATTGACCACAAAAAGAGCCGGAGGATGGGAGTTCACAGGTGTTCGTCATCAATGTAGTTGGCTAACCTCCTTGATGGTTATGTAGCTTCTGAAGAGTGAAGTAAATCAAGATAAGAAGCTAGATGCGTAGACTCCAAAATTCAAGTTCATATTATTGCGTGGTTTACTATTTTACAAACAAAAAGAACTTGCCGACTCTCCACCTCCATCCATCCCGTTCCAATCTAACGAGTGACTGCTGTCTCCTGTCTCTAGCGGGTCTCCATATTCTATTCAAAAGTGGTGATGGTACATCGCGCTTGGTTCATTGGTGCAAGGTAACTGATTCTAGGCCAAACACATCGAGGAGCGCTTCCGGCATTGAATTTTGAAATATCCAGTTTTGGGCTGCGGCACGCAAGCGGCGGTAGTCCCTCTCTGCAACAGGAGTTACAGGACCATTGATAACATGTAATTCGCAAACTCTCTCCACGACTGGTACGAGCTTTTCCATCGTCGAAATGTTCAGAGTAAAGAAGCCGATGAATCTTTCCTCTTCTTTGATTCTGGCATTTACCTGCCGTATATCTGATTGTGCTCTTGCAAATATAATATGGCTCTCTAAGCTACTAGCTTGAGTTCTATAATTGGAGAACCAAAGTCTTATAGAGCCGCGCTCATCACATATAACGTTCCTTAATAAATCTACCCACAATGGAGAATCCGGAGTATCTTTTAGTCGGAAGGTTCGTGCTTTTGGGACGCTGAGTGCTACCAGTGCCTTCTCTTGCCTAAATGCTGGGAACTCCATCCTGAATCAAGGCTTAAACTTTTGAGCAGGCCCAAGGATTATTTATTAGAATTATTCATGTCACTTTCTCAAAATCAGCTTACCAGTCTGCCGCAATTGCCCTCCCTTATAAAGAGTTCCACAGAATTAGCAATATTATTGCAAAGACTTCAAAATGCTCAGCCTAACCTTAAACTTAGTTGAATGGTATGCCGTCGGCGTCGGTTGCCTTTCCATTTCGCTCATCCTCTACTTTCTGTCCAATTATTTCAAACTCCCCACTCGGATTCGTTTCGTCGCCTCGACAGTTTCCTATCGATTGGTCTTGGCACGGCGATACTGGAGTAGCATTACGTTGTTGGAAGCTCTGATCTTCTCCATTTATCTCATTGTGAATAGCGTACTTATGAGTTGGGGTGTTCTTCACAGCTTGGCAGCTTTCACATCGAGGGCTAGAGCATTGGCCCTAATCAACATGATTCCGCTCTTCCTAGGAGGCCGGACTAATTTCCTTGCGGACTCTCTTGGCATACCCCTGCATACTTATTATCTTGCCCACCACTGGATTGGCCGTGTCGTTGTCCTCCAAAGCCTACTACATTTAATCCCCAGTCTCATTTCTCGTACGACGAGGACGGTGGCCGCAATACTCGTGAGTCCGATCAAGATCGAATACTTCTGGGGCTGACTCCTGTAGCTTGCATCCGCCCTCACTTCCATCACACTGACATCTCTTTTTTTTATACGTCGACGTTACTTCGAGATCTTTTGGTTGAGTCATGTTTTTTTAGCTTTGCTTTCCGTAGCATCGTCGATTTGGCTGCTACTGCCTGTCCCCTTCACTCAGGGTCTTCTATTCCCGATAATTGCCCTATCTTTCTGGGGCTTTAACTTATTGGCATGGCTCATCCAAATTATTCATTATAATATCAGGAATAAAGAGTGGGGCCAAAGAGCAGAAGTAAGCCAACTGCTGGGGGGAGCTATCAAGGTTGAGCTCGAGCTGAAACGTCCCGTGAATATCCGACCAGGTCAATACGGGTATATCTATTGTTCGGAACTGAGGCGATTTCAGACTCACCCTTTCATGATAACATGGTGGGACCCCCTATCACAGGCACACCCCTCAGCCTCTATCATCTCTGAAGCAGCGTGTCCCAAAGCAGCAAAGCTACATTTCCTCATTGAACCACAAGATGGTGTGACGAGCAGATTAGCTAAATGCAATGAGGTCAATGTTTACTTCAGTGGTCCTTACGGTCAGAATCTGCATCTCGATGACTACGAAAACGTAATACTGGTTGCCCAAGGAATCGGCATAGCTGGAATCCTTCCCCATGCCCTACACTTAATTCGGAGGTATTTCCACATCGATGCGGCCTACCGGCGAGGTTTAGCTACCCGACGCATTGACATATTTTGGCTGCTGGAAGAAAATTCGCAGGAGAGCTGGGCTGCAGAGTATCTGTCACTATTGCAGTCAATGGATCCGAAAAATGTTTGTTTGTAATTGGTTTACTCAAGCTTTGGCTGACAATCAAACAGTTCTTGCTGCAAATTTGGTGCTACTATCCACATAAGATGGCATCCGCACCGCCAATTCTTCTCAATGAACATTACGAATGTATATATGGGGAGGCAATGGTTTACACCATTCCCACAGCAATCAAATTGATGATTGACAAATTGACAGGGAGGAGCAATGTAGTTGGTAAGTGCTCTTAATCTTCCCTGGCTTTTAAACTTATTAGGTCTAGCATGTGGAGCCCCGAAATTTACAGAAAAGATAAGAAAATCTGTGCTTGGAGCAACATCAGTAAACAATGTTCTAGAGTTCACAGAAGTCGAATACCGTCCTTGGTCTAAGCAACATCTCAATTTTGACTCCATATATCTACAGGAGCAAGATAATAGCTTAATCCGGGAAATACAACGTAGAAAACTTTTGCAACCCCGGCCGGCTAATTTAGAGGATAGTAAGTCTAGGATGTCACTTTATAATATAGATTTATTAGATACTAGTCGTACTTTAGATTCTGTTACACTTAATTCTTCTCGTATTGAGAAGTACGAGTATTAGATAAGGGGGTCTTAGTTAGATTTCTACTAGTTATATCAGTAAATAGTATTGTAATATACATTTTTGGAAAAAGATTTGCTTTAAACATAAATCTTAAAGGAGGTTTAATCGAAGCCATTTCCCAAATTCTGGATCTCGCGGATTTATTCTTTCGTATAAAAGTGATACGAAAGCTCTCACGTCTCAACTTACACTAAACCCAGAATTGCACACAATCTAAAAATGGATTCTTTACCATCACCGCGACGAGTTTCGACGAGAGGGCCGCTGGTCGCTCTGGCAGCAAAGTTGGGAGGACACCCATTAGATACCCTTCCAGGACTCTTGACAATACCACAATGTGTAGCTTACGCCAGAGCATTCGGGACCCTCACAGAATCTGAGCTTGAATTACATTCCATCAACATTTCCTTGCCAGACCGTCTACGAAATGCAAATTTCCATTATGACACCATGCTGAGAGCGAGAAGATTGACCCCTGATGCCGAAGAAGAAATGGTGACAGAAATTGTCGGCAAGTTGGGAAGTGATCCAAGGAACTGGCTGGACATCGAAGGTGTCAATCCTGCCATGTCACCAGAGCAAATAAAGAGCTATCGTGAAGCTTATCTCTCACTCGCGGGAGTAGAGCGTGTCCTTCTTAATTATACAGTATCTGAAGCGGGCAATTATTTGTACGAAGCCCACTTAAAAATTATAGCACCCGTTTCAACAGCGTTTGAGAGAACAACAGAGCAGGGGGAGTCTTCTGGGTCGGCTCCCCCGCCAAATGCAGCGACGCACGCAAGCGTAGAAGACGAAGAAGAAGTTAGACATACCACACCAACAAACCACTCCGGCGCCAATCCATTTGCCCCCGTGCAGCCCGTGCAGCCCGTGCAGCCTGTGCAGCCTGTGCAGCCTGTGCAGCCTGTGCAGCCCGTGCAGCCTGTGCAGCCTGTGCAGCCTGTGCAGCCTGTGCAGCCTGTGCAGCCTGTGCAGCCTGTGCAGCCTGTACCCCCTATACAGCCTATACAAGAACATCCTCAGCAACCGCCTCCCTCGCCCGAATCGCCCGAATCCCCGCGCGCGAGTGACCTGCCCCCGCTCGAAAACGGTCCACTGCTAAGACAAAACTGGGTAATAAACAATATAGAAATGAATGGTACTATAGAGGGAAGTGGTCCACCCGGAATATGGTGCACAATTTGTAGCGACAAATTAGAAGAAATTAGACCCGACAACACCCGTGCTGAGGTTGCTGCGGTAACTGGATGCGGCCACGTATTCGGGGACGTGTGTCTCTTTGAGTGGCTGCGAGGGAGTGAAGTATCCCGATGCCCCGAATGTCGGAGAGACGTGATAACGATGCAAATCCTGTTCCCTGCTCACGGTTGCATTACACAGCGTAATTTATCCCCAGAGACGGAGGGTTACATTGCGCCCCGTGACTTGGCGACGCTGGCCAGAAATGCCCTCACAGAACGTATGGTTGCAAGGAGAGTCGCCAGACGTAGAGAAAACATTGCGGCAGGGAGTGGCGCCAGACCTGCAGACAACATTGCGGCAGGGAGTAGCGCCAGACCTACAGAAAACATTGCGGCAGGGAGTAGCGCCAGACCTACAGAAAACATTGCGGCAGGGAGTGGTGCCAGACCTGCAGGCAACAGTCAGGCCGGTAACCATTCCGACCCACAAGAAGAATTACGGACAAGGGTTAGCCCAAATCCCAGTACCCCTATCACAGAAGTGCATGTGCCACCCGAACGCGAAAAAAGTTCACAACAACTTGCTGAAGAGGCATTGGTAATAACCACTGAAGACAGGCAATTTGGCTCCATGGCCCTACCCCCTCTAGAAGTCGCACGTTGGTATGATGTGTTATTTTCATGGGAAGGTTTAATTCACTACTATTTTAATTATGCTGTTGATACAGGAAACGAAGCCGGAATGGAAGCAGAAACCTACATGGGGCATATCGAGCAAGAAAACGCCGAGATTCGCATCATGTGTGGCGGTAGGCCAGATTTTATAGTCACGCGTCAGTTCCTTGAGCGACTAGTTCCAGTTGCAAGGAGATCATTAGAACTGTTGGGCCAAACTAGTAGAGGGGCGATCTGGCAAAGAGAAATACTTGAAAAAGGGGTTACAATCCTAGGTAACATATATCAATACCCACGAACACTTTCTTTGATTCTGGGACTCTCTACACTATCGGACGAGGACATACCCAATGGACCAACAGAAGCAGCTTTATCGGATATGTCTTGGGAGAGGTCTGACCCATACCCACCATCAGAAGCAGCTGCATCGGATATGTCTTGGGAGAGGTCTGACCCATACCCATTAGAATGGACTTGGAGGGTTCCCATTGTGCTCCCCGAAGGCACACTCCCGCTAGAGCCTCAGCAGGTGCCCAGACCTCCCGCTCCTGATGGTTACGTGGCTTCTGAAGATCGCAGTAACCTTGGTACGGAAATCAATAAAAGGATTCACTGGGCTTTCTCGCATGCGACTGGTTCTCACATATTACTCTCTTCTCCCAGCTTGAATCCCGATCCTCGATACAGCCAGTTCTTGGTCTTCGACCTCGATGCATCCTCCAAGTTTGGACCTGTCAATACTAATCCTGTAAGAGAGTTGGCATTACAAAATAACGGTGGATTTTACATGGAGAAAACGGAGGTTGATCCGACATTACCATGGTCAGTCATAAAGGCAAGAGTCGTGGCTGTTGCTTCAGTCTTCCAAAATATTCCTAGATATTTTACAGGCGATCCTAAGCAACTTCAAATGCCCCCACCGAAGCAACCCCCATTTACGCGTATCGGTGTTCTGTTTGATGGATGCGTGCAACCAGATTGGTACAATCAAGGAGCACTAGAAAAAGTGTATGGTCCCATCGTTAAAGAAACAGTTGCCGCATATAGAGCAAATGCGGGCCAAGATTCTCAGGTTCTGGTAGTTCGAAGTGGTCGAAGAGCGCCACGACCTCTGGTGAACATCCCAAATCCTGATTATGTAGAAGTGACAGGTCACGGGTTGGCTGGAAACGTACCGGTTACTAGAAACGTCAATGCTGCACAGAGAGTGGCTGCTGGGAGCATTCCAGTGGCTGCTAGAAGGACTGCTGCTACTACCTCGGAAGATAATGGATACAATCCGTACGAAAATGTTACTAGAAGTGCTGCTGCTGCTGGAAAAGCTCCTGTTAGAAACAATCCGATTGTTACTAGAAGCGCTGCTGCTGCTGCTGCTGGAAAAGCTCCTGCCATGGGCAATGTTAGAACCAGTCCAATTGTTACTAGAAGCGCTGCTGCTGCTGCTGCTGCTGCTGCTGCTGCTGCTGCTGGAAAAGCTCCTGCCATGAGCAATGTTAGAACCAGTCCAATTGTTACTAGAAGCGCTGCTGCTGCTGGAAAAGCTCCTGCCATGGGCAATGTTACAACCAGCCCGATTGTTACGAGAAGCGTTGACCAAGTTGATACTACAACTGAATCAGAGGAAGATGACAATATCGAAGAGGCTAAGCTAAAATACGAGCTGGCTCTTTTAAGAATTCAACAGAGGAGGAGAAGTCGCCAAAAACCTCCATCGGAAGAAACATTATGAGATGTAGATTTATTATATATTAACTTAGAATCTTAAGCTTCTTATAATATGTACTTATGTAATAACTTATATTTTCTTTATGTTTAATTTTAGTCTAATAATCTCTTATGTTTAGAAGGAATAAGTAATATAAAGTAGAAAATTATATAACTTAACCGCGCGCTAAGTGCTTATTATTTTCACTATAAAAGCAGTAGTTGCAAGTTTTAGATTTCTTTTCGAAAACAGTTTCTTTCTACTTCATTATCTTAATCCCAATATTCTATTCTTTCTAGACCATGCTTCATTCAAGTCTTGCTCCACCCGTGCCTTTAAGGCGAAGCACTAGAATGTCTCCAGCAGCTCAGAGACAGTTCGACCGACGAAGATTTGGGGTTATGAAAAAAGCGAATGAGATCAACTTGCGATTCGGTGCTAAGGTTGCTGTCTTCATCTTGCATGAGGAGGACCACTGGGATTTCCGATCGGAGCCCAACTGGCCTCCTGAAATGAGCAATACTGTACTGCTCAACGTATTACGTCCCAAATATTTGCTAACCGTTCCTAGTGTGGCAATTTGAGCATTCCAAGTGACTTCATCACTCATTCTGATCATATTCGGGGCCAAGGAGGTCCAACGAATGCATTGGCTGAGTCCATGTTTCACGGCAATGGAACAGGATTGGATGACGAGAGCATTGCTGTCCTCCGCAACATTGCACCTACATCTCATCCACAGATGAGTGCAGTGAAGCGACTTCCTCGTGGCCGACGCAGGACACCTGCGAACACAGGTTTGTTTGTATAAATATTCTTACAGGGGGTATCCAACTCATTCGATTTCTTTATTTCATTTATAAGTGTTTGTTTAACGGATTGGTATATGCCAATCATCTCATTTACTAAAACTATCTGATATAAGAGGTCTTGACCATAATGAATGATTTCTGGTCGCTGGTATTGTGCATCATGTGCTTTGCTATATGCTCGTGCCTCATCGTTTGCAAAACCCCATTTTGAATCACCATCCCTGTCCAGCTGTGCCTCTGTTCCAAATACCGCTCTATTTCATTAGCAGGTATTTCTACCCTGCGGTATAACATTCCATTATGCTCTCCCATCACGAACGAAACCTGTGGGATGACAGAACGAGGGCGGCTGAACGCTGGGTGAACGGTTAGTGCTGCTGTGGAGGAGAGCTGCGCATTTCCGAATATCTCCCGAGGTGGCACTCGACGTCTATTTTGAATGCTTGACGAGCCTGAAGGAGGACTGGCCATGACATCGGATCCGACTTGGGATGACGAGTCATCTTCCAATTGTGCAATAGCGTCCTCCTCGGAGCCACCCAAATTGCACGCTGTTGACAGAGGAGAGTCGTCGTCGCTAATATTGACAACAGCCCGCGAGGTTTCATCGGGAGTAGCGAGGATAGACCTTTCATCTTGGAGGTTACTTTCTCCGACTGCTTCGAAGTTCCTGGATACTGGTGTCCGAGGTGTTTGAAACCCAAGATTAATTAACTCAGTCAAATCGAAAAATGCCAATATAAAATCCCGCTGCACGTACAATGCTGACGGGTTGGGACCTGAGAGCGTTCCGATCTGCAATATATTGGTCAAGAACAGCTGTGTTCGGACTTGCATATACGTGGCGTTCCAGGGCCTGCCACATCTCGCTGTGATAGTCTCTCCGTGAGTGTCTTCGGATAAATCCTCTAAAACTTCCAATGGTAAGTGCTCATCGTTCATTAATCCGTTGCGTATTTTCGTCGTCCGAAATCCAACCGCGTGAGCAAGCCTCAGTACCTTGGTTTGGTAGACCATCCTCAGCCGTGGTATAACCGGAGGATTGCTATCTCGTTTTCTCTTTCTCTCCTTCTTAGGACCATCGTCACCCAAGTTTGGGAAATGCCTCATCACAGCAAGGACTACTTGCAAGAAGCAGAATTTGAAGGCTAGTTGTGGTCGCTCAAGAGTTACGGTCCTGAACTCGTCTTCCTTAACTTCTTCCTCAAATGTATCTGGTATTTCCCAGCGAGAGAACATGCTGTCGTAAACTGACTCTGGTTTATCTTCGTCTAGAAGAATTGACTTCATTATATTCGTTATTATCCCGAAATAGAGGCAGTTTGCCTGAAATGTCTTAATCGTTGGGATGATTACTTTAAGATCCAGGAGTGCGTTTCTAATCAAGAGTCTCTTGTGCGTTTCATTAACTCTCGGGAAAAGCTCGCTTCGATCTGATGGGCTGTCCATCTGCTGCTTGATATAATTACGGTCTAGCACACTAGCTGACGGAGCTTTCAGATGCAGATTTTGGACTGTGGCGTTATCTAGGGTGTCCTGGATATCTTTATCTCCAAGCGTAATCTTATTCCACGTGTTATAGATCCTATTTGTTATATAAAAGCTAAGCTGAGCATTAGAATGAATAGCAAGTTGTCGATGAATATTACCAATATTAAAGTCATCGTCGTTCCATAGCCCTTGGAATGGTATTAGGGTATCGAACGCGTCGGTTAAGAGCTTTTGATCTAGTAGTCGCAATAATAACTTCTGCTTATTTTCACTAAGTTCGGTTATCCAGTCGTCCATGGAATCTTCATCGTGTAAAAGGTTATAAAACTTGACCTTTTGGTAGATCTCGCCATCAGATGCTACTTTCGAAAAATTGAACTGCTCAGATTGCCTCTTTAGAAATAGTGATAGAAGGGGGTCTTGGCTTTTATTAGTAGTATACTATAGTAGTTTGCTTAAGACTTACGACTTGGATCGAAACAATACAGTTCAATCTCCCACCAGCAATCATCTTCCTTATAAAACTTCTCTGCGAATTTAAATCTTTGTCTTCCATTAAAACACCTTATAGTAATATTTGAGGTGTTTATTCGGGGGTGAATTGCTCCGGGTAGAAGGGAATTTTGAAGGTCTTCCTTAGATAATAGAGATACTTGAAGCACATGATCTAGATCGTGAGGATCTATATCTGCCGATATTCGACTTTGAGGATCATGTCGGGATCTGCTCTTCGATGCTCTTTTCTTTTTTGTGCGATTGTCTTTTCTTGATAAATCATTAATTACAAGTGAAGATATATTTACTCGTACTCGTCCAATTCGGCATTTATCCAGCGCTAAATAGTAGTCATATTCTCTATTGTCCATTATAATAAATATAGTATGAATTATTACAGAATATTCTTATTTGTAGGTATTAATAATAATTGAAAATCCGAATATATTTGAGGGTGGAAGAGGGGCATAATGGGCTTAAGCGTTTAACCAATCCGCCCATGGTCCTAGGCTCAAGCGTTAAGGCGTTAACTAATCCATCTATCATCTATCCCAGGCCCACGGTCCTAGGCTTAAGCATTAAGGCGTTAACCAATCCATCCATCCCAGGCCCACGGTCCTAGGC
>ML769336.1:2332029-2350535 GCA_009732865.1 Stipitochalara longipes BDJ | reverse complement strand
GCTAACGTTAAGGCGTTAACCAATCCATCCATCCCAGGCCCACGGTCCTAGGCTTAAGCATTAAGGCGTTAACCAATCCATCCATCCCAGGCCCATGTGTCCTAATAAGTGCATCCACCTCCCAGGCCCAAGCTTCAGGTGTTTGAACAGTCCAGGCCGATGGTAGGGGCGTTAATAGTTCCTCCATCCCTAGGCCCACCCAAGGCCACCCAAGGCCCACTTCTTCCCTATCCAGGCGGCTACGGGCATCTATCCCATAACATATAAGAAACGACGTCTCGTTTAACTCGCACGCTTCGGGTCTTTCTTTGAAACTTTCGAAGATGTCTCAGGCATATTCGACATGGCTCGATCTTTCTACAACACCTCATGGGACGGTTTTAATTCAACACCATCAACTATATGCCATACATGAACTCAGTTCCCCTGATCTTCAGGATCCGCAGATAATAATGTTCGTTGGAGGGGGGGCTAAAAGCCGTTGTATGAAACGATTGGGGTTTACCTTCGATGAAGAAGTCCCTCATAACACAATTCAACTCCATCTTGCTCCTGATCTGGGGGAAGTACCGTCACCTATATTTCTAGCAGATTGCGAGCTGCATAACAACAGACAGCTGAAGCCAACTCTTGCTGGCCCGGTCCCAGGGAGCGTGGATCATCGAATACTTCACTGGCCCAAAGGATTTGATGTTTATACCATGGCAAATATAGTTTACACCAAGCTGATCTCTCCATTCAGCACTATGATTTGCTTGTTTGCAGACGATCTTGAAGGACTCAGTGCTGTTGCACGCATGCTTGC
Organism: Stipitochalara longipes BDJ; assembly: GCA_009732865.1. NCBI lineage: Eukaryota > Fungi > Ascomycota > Leotiomycetes > Helotiales > Hamatocanthoscyphaceae > Stipitochalara > Stipitochalara longipes. The sequence continues at coordinate 2,349,730 of ML769336.1, read as the reverse complement.
CTCCTGGCTGGTCTGTTTCAGAAGTCGACGAACCAGCAACGTTGCCGTCACAACGAGCCCTCGAGTCATTGTTCTTAGAGAATGGAATGACCTAGAAAATGGGATGTTTGATGAAGAATTGGCCACCAGGTCATTTATGCAAGAGATTCGCATCCAATCAGAGTTAAGAAATAGAAATCAACAGGAACGGCTTGCTGATAACCTCTCCCAAGAAGACCTTGATGCGCTTCTACATCTGCAATTTGGAGATGTTCGCGTCTTGGCATATACAAGTCACCCGGTTTATGCTAGTCTAATGACACTCAAAGATATCCAGTTCCACCTTCGACGGCTTGATAAATCTTGGTTGTCACTGAGAAACCGCCTGCTGCAAGATTCCCGTGATATCCAAGAGCGACGCCGTCAACAGCAAGTCGCCTTCTCTGCAACTCACATTCACGCACTTTTCAACTCGGCGTGCGATCACATTGAAAGAGATATCATAACGCCTTTCAACTTTATTCGGGGCTCGAGATCAGCCAATCCTGTACCCAGCCGCCTCGCCGTATATTTATCTACATTCTTGAAACAAACACCACAGAAACTTCACATGGCTTTCAATGTACCAATAATAGCTTCAGCGCTTACCCTTGATAGCTTTCCTCCCAATATGCATTGTAAGTATTGCCCTAAACCAGAGTTAATCATAAAATAATCCGAGGAAGTAGTGTTCGATGCGGGGGAGGTCTTTGAAACACATTACTCTGAGATCTTCTCAGAAGTCGGACTTAGTGTCTATTCTGAGAAACAAGAACTGTTCAACGAATTAGTGAGTAAAATAAAAGGCATCTTCTGTCAACAGAACTCACTCGAGGTTCGACACTCGGTGACTGCAGCAAGGGCCCATATGTCCACTCTTGCTCAATTCAAACCCAACTGGCTGAGGGTTAGGTATAGCACCAAGATCTGCCTTGCCTGCTTAGCGCGACAAGCCCAAAGTACCCTGACCTGCGGGCATTCTCTCTGCGAACCTTGCACTTTGATACATGGCAAAACACCAGAGTTTTGGAACCGCTGGCCAAGAAAGTGTCCGCTTTGCCAAGAGCCCAATGAAATTCACTTTCAAGAAAAGCCATATACTGCCGGGGTAAGGTGTCTTTGCGTTGATGGTGGAACCCCTCAAGACATATTAGTGCTCAAGGCTTTGGAGAATGATTTGAAACTTCCAGCACCCATTACTGAACATTTTGATATCGCCGTAGGAAGTTTGTCAACCTCTCAACCGCAAATTTCGACGTGACTAACAGATCAATAGGTGGCTTACTTCTTCTCGGGCTCTTTTGCAAACCCGAATGGACTATTGAGGATTGCTTTGCTTTCTCTCAAAAGTTCACTCGAATGAGAGGCTCAAATATAGAAGGAACTGTGCCAAGAAGTAACTTTTCAACGACAAGCGAAACAAAACAGGGAAGGCTGCAGTTCCTCGATTTACGAGGTGTAATTAATAGAGTGAAATTATCGCATGATACCACCCTTGGAAGCGCGAAGTCGAGTTTAAAGGAAGTCTTCGGAACACAGGCAACATTATTTGAGTCTTCGGGAAAAGGAACTAAGGTAGCCGTTATTGCAACGAGGGCATCTGACTCCCGAGAATGTGTTTTTTCAAACTTCAATGCTTCAGACAGAAATGAGATTGAACATGACCATATCATGATACGGCCAGACAGAATAAAAGATGAGCTTCTACTTTGGGAAGTGTTCGTCAACCTGAACTCTGTTCCTGAACGATAGCTGACATCTAGGAGTGGGTTGGCTACGTCGCACACTAAATCTCATAACTTCCTCCAGTCCGCCCAATACAGGAAACAAACTGAGGGCCGTCACCTGCAGCAGCTGGCACTAGGTCAGCAAGATATAATTTGGCGTCGCAAAGGCAAAGATCCCGATATCCTAATTTGTATTGGACAGAATCAGCCTACGGATGACGAAGAGCTCATCGAATCACCTCCTTGGCTATACGACCACCGTCTACAATACCATGCGGCCAAAAATATGAGTGGGAGTAGAGACACCACTCTCGCTTCCCTCTTCTACCTCGAGCTAGTTGGTCTACCGCTTAGAATAAAAGACATGTTTGTCTGTCATGCACAGATAAAGTGTCGGCTTCAGCCATCCCTACCGGCTTTGAAAGTCCTCGTTGAACAACTTAGAGCTGCAGAAGCCCGCTTCTCATATAACAAAAAGTTTACTCGGTGCATAAACCGACGATTATATGACGAGGTAATGTGTAAAGGAGAAGCCTTTTCTCGAAGTATCAATTTCAGCATCCTACATATAGAAGAGAGTATCGATGTTCGAATAGATCGAATAATTGAAGGAGGAAAAAGTATTAGCAATTGCCCTTATGTTGTTAAAACGCTCGCTCAAGATCAGGGACTTTATTGTTTTTTTGGCCAGAAGAACCATACTAGGCAGACAGGAGCCATGTCTCCTTACTTATAGCTAGCTTAAAAAGTAAATACTCAAAATGAAGTCCTGAAAATTCGCTTAGCTAGCCATTTTCCCCTTTATTCTCTTGGTTATTATTGGTCACATGGCTCCGCTACCAGCCTACTCAAATAAGAGCCCCACAACTATAAGATAGAGCAAGTGACGAGTATTCTACCTCTCGTTTCGGCTAGTCTCACCGCAGTCCTGACGTCAGAATGTTCCCGGGGTCAAGAAAATGAGAACTAAGAACTCAGTTTAATGCATTCGTATATAAATATCTCTTGTCTGAAGATCTCAACGCTTTCCACGAAGCTAAACTTTATACCGCAAAATAACCAGATGGAGGATTTCTCAAGCCCTTCAGAGAAGACGCCTCTTATCACCAATAATTACCAGTCTCAAACTCACGAACAAAGTCTCGACACCTGCGTGCCTTGCCCATCCGCAGTCTGTTCCAAAATTAATGCAAAGATCGGTGTATTTTGTGTTAATTGTGGATCTCTAGGACAAAGGGACTGGCGAGGGGAGGTTATCGGCAAGGGACTTCATGGGTCTCTGACTGCACTTTGTGCTAGGATCAGAGCTACTGTTTTCAAGAGTTCTATACCATTGATAAAGCTCTGGACTATTTGTTCCGAGTGCTATACAGAACTAGGGCTAGATTATGAAGCTCAGATGGATACACTCTTTAATCACAAATATATTAAAAGCAGGGATCAAGAGATGGTGGTAAGACTTTTATATAACGAAGTAGAGGATATAGTCTCCAGTAAGATTATTATGATGGAGGGATGGCTGGTGAACGCGAATACTATTAAGACAGCTAGGAAAGATGGCAAGTGGAAAACGTGGCAACTGTGGAACCCTCCAATGCTAATATCAGACAATTAACCTGAAAAAAGCGTTTAGATTAACGTCCATCCCTGCGTGCCGGAAAACCCTGCGTGCCGGAATGACTTCATGATTTTGGGGTCTCAAATCTTTACCACATAAATATATAAAGTAATAATCAGTTTGCTATTGTTTTTTAGCTATTTCTCTACAGGGGCTCGACTTGCATTCTGAAAAATACTGGTAGTTTGGTTATGCTATCGATCATCCCGACGACGGTGTCGAATGCCGCTTCAGCTGTACCCCCCTGCTATATGATAACTATTGGCCTGACACTAAATTTCGGGACTATAGCACGAAGCTCCTATCAGGAAAGAATATAGCTCCAAAGTTTAAAGACAGAGGCATGAGGCAACCTTTATGCCGGATTTATCCGGATAAAGGAGGAGGAGGTACACAATACGCTAAGCATCTTATTAAGCGAATGAAGTGCTTATGTAATATCACATTTACAGTTACGGTAAATCAATCGTATTGTCACGTGAAGCGTTGCGTTAAAAGTCATGTGAAGTGTGGCGTTATTCTAGAAGCTTCTATGAGCAGCCACGTACGTGTCCGTTCCTGCACGAAGCCACTGAGACGTTCCAATCCCCATCCCATCTTCATGTAAGGTACGGAGGTAATGCTTCATGAGCGACCGCGCCAGTAAAGCCCTGGCAGAGGCCTCCCTGCCAGGAGAGCCTCGAACATACGATGCTAGATCGAAACGCAGTGGAGTCCCTCTGACTACTCTTTACTATCGCGATCATGGGCGGCCCTCGAGAGAAGAGAAGGCCCAGGGCCAACAGTATCTCACTCCGTCGGAGGAGAAAGCCCTCGAAAAGTATTTGAAACTAATGGCTGACCTCGGGAATCCTGTGCGAATCAAGTGCCTGCCTACCCTCGCCTTCAGTATCGCCCGCCAGCGTTCAACGAATAAAGCAGCCAAGCCTCCAAGCAAGAACTGGCCTCAAGGCTTCCAGAAGCGTCATCCGGCACTCAGATCATGACGAGTAAGGGCGATGGCCTGGGAACGCCACGAGAATAATATCTATGATAAGATAACACATTGGTTTGAGGTGATCACAGAGGTACTACAAGATCCGGCTATCCTCGCCGAGAATATCTACAACATGGACGAGACTAGAGTCATGCTATGCATGCTTGGCTCTATCAAGGTCCTAATAAGTAGGGACAACCCGCGAGACTATAGAGGCGCGGGCGTCAAGCGCACAATAGTCACCGCCATCGAATACATCAGTGCAAACGGTAGGTCTTTATTACCAATGATTATCTGGCCAGCCACAACCCATTGAAGTAACTGGACCACATTCCCCACCCCTGGATGGCACTATGCGTGCTCCGAATCTGGGTACACCGACTCCAAGATTAGCTTAGAGTAGCTCAAGCGCGTATTTGATCCCCAAACGAGAGAATAGGCTAACCAGAAACCCCGGGTGCTGATTTGTGACGGCTTCGGGACACACGAGACCCTCGAAGCCTTAGAGTTTTATTTCGAAAACAACATCATCCTGTGTCGCCTCCCCTCCCACACCTCCCACAAGCTCCAGCCCTGCGACGTCGGAGTGTTTGCCCCCTTGAAGGCAGCCTACCGCGACGAGGCTGAGAGGCTGTTCCAAGGAGGGGCAAATACAGTCGGCAAGCAACATTTCACCTCTCTGTACAGCCCTGCGAGGGAGAAGGCGTTCACGAAGAGAAATATCACGGCCGCATGGGCGGCCTGTGGTTTGTTTCCGTTCAACCCAGACAGAGTCCTCAGGGTGACACCGAAGCCCCCCGCTCAATCAACTATTCCGAGGGCCGATGAGATAAGGGTAGGTTCTTGTCATCAAGACGAAGTACCACAAACGCCTGTGACGCCAGTGTCAGCAGAGGGTCTTGCGTCACTGCATAATCTGATCAAACAGGATGCTCATACGCTTAATGGGACGAGTACACAACGCCTAGAGAGGCATGTACAGAAGCTTGTCGATGCCGCCCAGATATCCTTCGCCGAACGTGCCCTCCTCCACGATCAAAAACAGATATTGACTAGAATGAACAACGAAGCTAAGGTTCGCCGATCAACCCAGTCACTCGTACTCGGGAAGGCGAAGGTGATGAGCTTTGAGGACATCGAGGTGGCACGAGCAGCGCGTGCTGCGAAGGACGTCATCAAGGGTAAGGGGAAACGTGGTCGGAAGCGTAAGAGTACTGCAATAGAGGCAGATGATCCAGAGCCAGACGCAGAACCAGACTCAGAGCCGGACTCAGAGCCAGAAGTGGCGCGTGCTGCGGAAGAGGTCATAAACGGCAGGGGAAAACGTCGTCGAAAGCGTAAGAGTGTTACGCCAGAGGCAGATGAGCCAGAGCCAGAGCCAGAGCCAGAGCCAGAAGTGGCGCGGACGATCGAGGCGCCAGTATGGACGGCACCAGTTGCGCGGATGATATGAGACTGTTGCACGAAAGAATGGAGTATTGTTTCCCACATCCTTTAGTTCGGATTTGGGTTTATGGAGGTAGGAAATCGGATACAAGTAATCTTAATGTTCGTAGCATTCTCGGCGCAATAGAAGAAGATGGAGTTATGGTTCGCCTGCAAGTCATTAGCAAGCAGTCTTTGTGTCGAGGCCAGACTCTTAACTCAAATCTTTGACACCAGCTCGCAGCTACGTCTCGAGGAGTGTTCCACCTCCTGCCAGTTGACAGCGCCCGCCCATTGTTGCCCGACGTGGTACCATCAACTCTCTACTCCCTCGCCAGCTCGCGACTTCCTACCGGTGCGTGTGTGTTTGTCCATTCGTCGGCGTGGTGCACAGCCGTCTCGTATGCAGCCAGAAGTTTGACTTGCAGGACGAGGAGCTCCAGTACTCGGGGCACGCAGGGTCCCTGCAGTACCATGCCAACCGACGACGGGTATGGCTCAGGTCGGCGTTGTCCGCGTCCGTGTCGCTGGTCGTCAAATGTTGGTGATTCTGCAGCATCTGGCCTGGTCTCCGCTCGCTGACAGCAAAGGCCGCACACGGTGCAGCTCGCGTCAGCCACAATCCTAAACAGCCACAAGCACCAAGCTTCAGTTCCCATCAGCACGACTACACTCGACCTAATTCTCCAGCCTTTTTGCATGTCCACCACCCTGCCACTGCGTGATGCGCGAACATCAGTCTTCTCATTTTGACGCCCTGTTACCTGTGATATTGTCTATCTCCTACAGCTAATGGCTCCACAGACTGTGGACTATTTCCCGCCAACAGCAGCGCAGAAAGAGAGCGAACTCCAGGCGTTCATTGCCTCTATCAACCCGAGTAAAGTCTGCAGTTTAGCATCCCGACACAACTGCTTCAAGCCTTGCAGGATCTTCCAAGAAACCGCTAATGGTAGCTATAACGTCTGTTTTTTCGTTGAATTTGATGAAACGGTGAAATGGGTTGTGAGAATTCCCTCGCAGTCTTCCGTCTACAACATCTGGGACAAAGTCCAGAGCGAAGTCGCTACCATACGGCAAGCTACATCCGATTTTGACCTTCTATATTTCGCAATTCTAACTAGGAGCTAGGTACCTCGAAGCCAATACCACGATCCCCGTGCCTCATATTCATGCCTTCGGCCGAGGTGGTTGTATTGACGAGAATAACCCTACCGGACATACCTTCATAATTCAAGACTATATCCCGGGCCGGACACTGGATTTATCAGCTTTCAGAAAAAAGAATCCAGAGCGGAGGAAATACTTCTACGCGCAGCTTATCGACATCTTAGCTCAGTTACGCCAGCAGGAATTCGATCATGCTGGCTCTTTGATGCCGGACCCGGGTGGCGGGGATACTCCTGTCGTGGGGCCGTTGCTCTCTATCCAACTAAATGATTTACAGCTCGAGAAGCGCGACTTTTCTACTAAACCGGCCAAGTTCGCTTCCGCTATCGACTTCGCCTTCCATCAGTACCACCTCCTAGATGAAAAGTACAGGCTGCCGGCCTACAACCTGTCTCAGGAGGTTGCACAACTCGAAGTATTTGGGTTGGAAGATCTTAAGGGGAGACTTTTCAGTTACATCGATCCTCTCTGGAATCACGGTCCCTTCGTTCTGTCACATGAAGACCTGCGCTGGCCTAATTTCATTGTAGACGAGGACCTTCGGATTCGAGGCATCATCGATTGGGAATGGTCGGGCACAGTACCTCGACAATTCTTTCTACCCCCTACCTGGTTGGCAGGCTATCCTCCCGACTGGGTATCGGAAGTAGGATACCGGATCGAGTACCGCGTGTTCTTCGACGTTCTCAAAGCCGCTACGTCTGAACCTTGCCGTCAACTTGCCAAGGAGTGGGGTCGAAACCTCCCAACACGGGTCGACCTGCCCTTAGCAGTCACGCTCCGACATCACAGCTGTTTTGTCAATATGTATTACAGAGGAATCTTCCCCCGGTTTCACAATGGCTCTCGAGATGACGTCGTCAAACAGTTCCTCGAGCGTGATGGCGAGGATGGCCCGTTCACACTTGACATACAACGAAAACTGGAGCATTCGGAACGCTACACTCGATACTTGAGAGAAATCGGTTTCACTACACCTTGTCAATCGTCTAGGTTGACCATAAAGTCTCTTTAGAGAAGGGCAGGAACCCGGCAACACGTCACACGCGGCGAGTGACATGTCGATAAAAGATGTATTTTAGAAGAAGATACTACACACCATTCACATAATCTTCTAGGTCCTTCTTCTCCTCCTCCAGTTCCTTGATAGCCTCCTCCAGTTCCTTAATATCCTTCTCCAATGTTTCAAGCTCACCCTCACACTCCCTAAACTCCTCCTCCAATTCCTCGAGTTCCCCTTCCGCAGTTCCTATTGCGTTATCAAGCTCAACAATCGTGTCCTTTGCCCTTTCAACCGACTCATCAATTTCGACGGTATCGCCTCTGCCTCTCTTCTCCGTCGATCGTGAAGAGCTCTGCGACATCATCTCTAACAGATCATCCGGCACGCTATCGACAATAGCAGTTTGCTCCTCCAGCTCCTGCTTCTTCTCCTCGATCCATGTCTTTTTGCTTTCGATCGCCGTTCTTTTCTCCCCAACGAGCGTTTTCTTTTCCTCGATCTCCGTCTTCTTCTCCTCGATCCTCCCGATCTTCTCCTCGATCGTCTTCTCTAACTCTGCGATTTGTTTCAGTCTTTCGTCGATGATAGACATTACGATGAATGTTTGGGATATAATCAGAGTGGCACTAAACAATGTTACTTGTCAGCGAACCTATGACGAACTAGAGCTTATCGGATCGTATTTCGCAAAGGTGGCACTCAGAAGAGCTATGATGAGGCAAGTTCATCACAGGAGCATATTTATCATTTGTAAGGCGGCAAGAGTGGCTGCCTTGAGTGACGTGTTTAAATATATTGTGCACGCAAGCAACTGGTATTCGTTGGCGAGCAACGTACAGAGATAATGCGCTGCACGATAATGCAGGCGTCTCGACTTGGGATGAGTCCGCACGGCTCGTCGCTTTCACACGGCCTTGCGTCAGCCACAGTCTTGAACAGCCACAAGCCGTTGGAAGCTTAGCAAATGATTACATAATTGAAATTACAGCGTAAATATTATGGGGCGTGCGGGGTTGTTTTGCACTAACCAAAATCGTCACTCGCTTTGATCCGAGGTACCGACCCGTGTGGCGATCTTACATGAATCTGCACGCCACAGCAGCCACCAAGGCTAATTACGATTCCCTGTATCATAGCGAGGCCTTAGAGCTTGGATAACTCCTTTATAAGTATTGGGGATGTTATAAGCTCGGTGGTGGAAGCTGTGGTAGAGGAAGCCTAATACGCTACAAAAGGAGACTCTTTACAAATCAGGCGTAAGGGCGATAATGCGAAGGTGATTTTCTAGTAGGAGGGTTTCACGGTGTCCAGGAGTAGTCACGGTACATAACTTATAAAAATATATGGGAGATATTAAGGTGTGGGTAGATTTTAAGATATTTGAAGTCAAAGTACCTATTAAATTTTCCGGCACGTAGGGTTTTCCGCTACGCAGGGATGGACGTTACACTTGTTTAATTTTACAACTTATTGAGCAAAGCATATTGAGTATTGAAATTTTAAGTGCACTTCATTTCGTAAATTCAAGACCCTTCGATGCGACTGCCATAAAATAATTACCCTTACGCGCCTTCTTTTCTTGCGCAGCTATACAATCATCATAAGAAAAAGACTTGTGGCAAAACGAGAGCATTGGCCTATTTTCAGATTTCGGGACTATAGGACGAGGCTTTTATCAAGAAAGGATATGGCTCCAAATTTTAAATACACAGGAGAGTAAGGCAACTTCATACCGAATTATCCGGATAAAGTGGGAAGAGGTACACAATATGCCAAGCACCTTAATAAGCGATATCTCAGGAAAGCCCGGTGTGGCGCCTGTGGCTGCCTGGTCCGAAAAGTAAAGCCCTGGGGCAAGGCTATCTGCCGAACCCCGCCGGCATGCTCCAAGGGATCACGAACCCTGCCCCGCCTCAGATAAGTTCATCGCCGTCCCCCGCCCCAAACTCTGCCCCATCATCGCTTTTCTCTCCCACATCCCCCAACACGTCTGCCGCAGCTCGCCTTACATCGTCTTAGCCTTCACGACCGCATAGTCCGGGGCTATAACTCGTATCGGTCTTCAAAGATCTGGCCCTCCGACTCCAGCCTTATCCCTCGTAAGTTTTCGCCTTCAGAATCTGCCTTGTATTTGATAATAACCCTTATTTATTTTAGCACATCTCAAACTCACCGACGGTCGATAACGCATATATTACGGCGAGAACCCCTCACACCTTGCACTCATTCGAGATCTGCTATAGACGACGGTGCGGATTCCTTGTCTTTTCCTCGAGCTATCGTCTAATTATGGACGTGACCTCGACGAATGATGACCCTGCGCAAAATTCGAATTCACCTCAATATTGGGTCTTTATACAGTCGCTTCCTATGGCTACTTATTCCTCTAAACAAGGGACGGCCTTTGCGACCCATATGTATACAAGTATACGGAAGTCGTATAACGCTAAGACTAGGACTTTTATAAAAGTCCAAGTTGTCGAACACAGCAAACCTGTTCTAGAGGTACGTGGGATGATATGGATATCAGTAGATGAAGAGCTGCTATCTGATAAATGAGTACTCCCTCACCCTACTATTGAAGATCTTCAGGAAAGAATCAGGAGGCAAGCTCGAAGGGCGGAGTTAGAAATTGTGGAAGAAGTCCTTCCAGTCTTAGAACTAAATCTTCTAAGTGATAAAGCTGTGGCCGGAAACTGGGCTTATACCTCTATGGACAAATCTATTTGGTGCTCTGAATTTTTCGGGGACCAGGAATTTGTGTATCTAATCACAGCAAGTACCTTTTGACCGAGTTATGATTCGAGACGCGGACGGGAAAGGACTTCGGCTGGATCGAATATCCTGACCGTTTTGGGATTCCTACGGGGCAGATATCTTGACGTATAGCAGGGAGTTAAAATAGGTCAAAAATAAAATCATTGAGTATTCTACCTGAAGCCAATTTTGCACTCTACTGTATATAAGTGATATTGCAGCGTAAATACTTTTTGGGGCATTCAGAGTCGTTTTTAACCAAAATCGGCGCTCGCTTTAATCCGAGGTACCGACCCGCTCGGCGATCTTGCATAAATCTGCGCGCCATAGCAGCCACAAGGCTAATGACGATTCCTGTATAGTGGCAAGGCCTTAGAGCTCGGATAAGACTCCTTTCCAAGTATTAAGGATAGTATAACCTCGGTGGTGAGTATGACTTCGGTAGTGGAGCTGTAGTGAAGGAACTCTATTACGCTATAAAAGAGACCCTTTGCAGATCAGGCGTGAGGACGACGATATATCTGTACTTTTCTGGTTTATAATTCTATAATCTTAAATCTGAATTTCAAATTTCAAATTTCAAATTTCTAGCAATACTTATAATTAAACTTAATTTCCTACTACGTTACGAAAACCTAGTCTCTTTAATATCTATTAAGAGCAAAATGTACTACGGAAACTTTTACGTATATACTACTATGATTTGTTATAGCTGCCGCCGCTATGAGATCGTGCGATTAAAGCAAAGCTGGAGAAATATATATCGAGTAGGTCAAGAGAAAGAAGCTTTAGACATTGTCTTAGTTTCGTGCCCTACGTGTTTAGAATATCCACACGTCCATAATCCGCTAAAAGCAGCCATAATTAAATACCTGGATATCCAATTATACTTAAATATAATTGAGGCTCTCGGCAGGGAATATAAGTGTACGCCAACTATTTTCGAAGAGAAGAAATTTTCCTTTAGAACATGGAGAATAAAGCCATTTATTCGAGTTAGAGATATTAGCGAAGTAGTTCACCCAGTAACTCCACCAGAAGCATATATTACAATGTTCGAAAGGGACGACGGTTTTCGATTCTTACGCCAAAATCCTATACTACCTCCTTATAAAATGATTTATTATCCTATAATCAACTCAATACAAAATCATTATTCTATCTTATCTTCTTCGACAATACCTCCACTATATTCTACGTCCCTAGAAGATATACCACCCTTATATACAACGGTCGATAGTAGTAAAGAAATTTCAATAGTTAGTATAAAAAAGGGCATAGATTCTCAGTTAACTTAAAGCTACTATAAGTATTAATATGGGAGCCAGGGATTAATACGAGGGACTTGTTATATTTAGATTTTAAGGCTCTATTGTCTTTTATTTGTAATTTCTCGCATTACTATTTATGTTTTATTTTGCAGCTGCAGCTTGTTTAGCAATGTATCAAATATATAACGCCTTTCTCAACATAGCGAAAAACCAATTGTGCTGGGGAAAAAAGTAACATATACTTGGACTTTAAATACAGAGTTCCTTCACTACAGCTCCACCCTCAAGCAGAAAGCATGCGACGTATATCAGGATGGAAACCCAAAGAGTGTGAGCTGCACAGCGAGCTTGTTACTTTTTGTTGAGAACATAAGTGAGGGCTGTGAAGTGAGAGGCTTCTACTAGGTTCGACAGTTAGCCTTTTCCAAGAGGTGACCCAGTGTCTAGACCTCATGCCATGTTTTGCAAAACCCATTCCACAGCAGGGCCAATAACTGTCTTGTCTATTTCACCTCCAATTCCCTCCCAGATATCGAAAGCATGTCCCTTGCCAGATACAATGATTTTCTTGCACTTGACTCCGCGCTGTTCAAGTGCTTCGTGAAAATCATGTACGTGTGAAGCGTCAAAGACATCATCAGCATCTCCCATCACTTGACAGACTGGCGGATAATTGATATGTTGCGACAGCTGTAGTGGACCTACACATCCCGTTAACTGCTGTCGTTGACACAGTCCAAAGAGTATGTTTGTCTTACTTATTGCGTTAATCTCCTCTTCACTCACGGACCCCTTCTCTGGCAACTTCGGTTTGCCAGTCTCGTCTTTTTGTAAACCCCTGATCAGGAATTCCGCTATGAGACCTTCACCGAAAATTCTCTCGCCCATACGTGACCTTGCCCTCATGTAGTCCTTCTTGTTTTTGGGGGGGGAGAATTCGGTGGGAGGTGCTTTGAAAGTTGCAGCGGCGAGGAGTTCTGGAGTTGACGGTGGAGGTGGAAATTTCGAGAATCGACTCATTCTGAGCGACGGGACATTGTGCATATTCGTTGGCCCGTACATCGAGAGGATTGCTGCCGGTTTCTCTCTCCATAAATCGGCCTAACTCTTATCAACACCTTTCATTCCAAGCATGAGAACAGTGCTCACAGTCATAAGCGCCAGATGTGCACCGGCTGAAGCACCAACTACAACGATTTTATCTGCATTCACCGTCACACCTCGATCTGTGAACATGGGCGGAAGGCTGTTCCTCAACCAGGATTCCGCGTCGCGGATGTCTTCAAGCTGGCCACCCAGGATCGTCTCTGGGAGAAGCCGGTAGTCGATTGAAGTGCCTATGAAACCGAGGGAGAGGAATTGTTGGAAGAGGGGGCGACAGTAGTCAGAACGACTTCCGGCTAACCAACCGCCACCGTGGATGAACAGCATGATTGGACAAGCAACAGTCGGAGCCACAGGGAGATATACATCAATAGGAATGCGTGTTTCCCCAGTTCTTTTGTAAATGCACGTTTTCGTAATAAGGAGTGCTGGGGGTCGAACGAGCATTGTAAAAGTCTTTCATGGCAGGACGTCTCGCAGAGGCTTGAAAACATGGATGGCTTCATGATGTTCGAAGGACAAAATGGAAATTTCATACAAGCGTCGAGTGGGGGCGAGCGCCCATTCCTCAGCTCAACGGTGGCGGCGTTGGTGGAGCTAGCTTGACATCTTCCCTACTGCACAAGAATCAGCTAGTGCGACGCATACTTTAGGGGTAGATCAGAGGGCATCTCGAGATGGAAAACATTACCGGCCCATGTGAGCGGCGTGGAAAAAGAAGTTCGGTGGGTTGTGCCAATCGTTGGCTAGTTTCCAGATAGTAGCCCCTCCTTCCAGATAGCAGCCCCTCCAGATAGCAGCCCCTCCAGATAGCAGCCCCTCCAGATAGCAGCCCCTCCTTCCAGATAGCAGCCCCTCCAGATAGCAGCCCCCCAGATAACAGCCCCTAGACACTCCAATATAAAAGCATCGTCTTCAAACCCACCCACTCCGAAATCATTTTGCAGTTTTCCTTTTTCCCCGCCGCTCAACAAATGCATCTCAAAATGTGTGATTATACTCAAGTTGAATTTCGATGCGGACACGTCCGTTACACAGTCCGGGCATGGTGTACCAATTATGAGACGACTCATAAACGTTGTCCTCCTTCAGTTGTCGCAATTGAGTTCAGGTAATTAGACTGCTCGCTGGGACTCAAGTACTCACCAATATTTCAGGCTAGATCAAAGGTGTGGTGATTGTCGTGCACCAGCCATACATCCATGCTGGATGACTCGACAAACGAAGAACACTAGAATCCAGACATGACAGGACAGGGGAAAGAAGTGCAGGAGGTTGTCCGATAATGGGGCGGTGGAAGATTCGGCACACCATGTTCGTTCGGTTGGCCAATGATGTATAATTTGCATGTCACGATTCCATCAAACAAATTTCGGGTTTTCTCTTATCTGTAACTAATTTTGGCTCCAAAGAAGACTTTATAAATACTGGCCCATTGTTTGCAAAGTGGTTCGCAATTTCAAAAGCTAGCTTTTACACCATAGTCGGGCGTTGTAGAAATTTCAGAAATTTCATGTATTTGCCCTTCCAAAAATCCGACACTTACCCATCCCGACCCCGCCCCTTGGTACGGGTAGAGGCAGGCAAATCTGCAGGAGTACCAGCCTCATTGAACTAAAACGCGGCGAAATCTGCAGACCCTTGTGGAGAATGGCACCTCATGGGAGCTAAAAACGCGGCGAAACCTGCAAACCCTTGTGGAGAATGGCGCCTCACCAGACTCCGGCGGAGATAGCAGTCCCCAGATTAGATTTCCCAGTTGGCTCGACCAATATTAGCAAGGGTCTGCAGATTTCACCGCGTTTTTAGTTCATTGAACCCGCGTGCTTAGGGGCTGTTGAACTCGTGACATCTCGGCCTCCTGCACGATTTTCTCAATGACCCAGTTGCCTTCATCCACAAAGGCGAGCTTCCCTTTCTGACGAGCTCATCAAAAATCTGTCCACAACTAACTGGAGACAGGAATCACACTCGACCCACTCCAACAACGACCTCGAACCCTCCGGCGACTCAAACCGCTATGAGATTTGGAGGCAATGTTAGGGCTGCGGAATAAACGTTTCACAGTCGGCAGGAGAAAGGGAGGCCGATCAGACTGATGTTATTTTTAGGGATTGGATCCTTTGATTGTTGACAACGAAATCAACGTGATGCAGTTCGCGGAAGGAAATGTAGCCAGGCAGACTGGTATCGCTATATCAAAAGAGAATACAAAAGCATTTTAGCATTGACAAAGTGTCTTCCTTGTCTTTCCTCGTCCACGAAGGAGAAGAATGCATTCCTCCGGCATTGTCGATCACAACACAGTTATGCAAGCTCACCACAATTCATAACGACCTCCAAGAGACGGCCAGAAGGTGCACGACTCAATTAAAGCTAATTATCAGAGTACAGGAAACTTGGCATTCATCGGCAACAACAGCTCTTTCAACTGTATTATAGCCAACTGGGGACAGGACCCAGCTTCTCCATGATCAACAGGAGAGAACTGTTGGTTTTATCAAGGAAGCTCACCATCTCCACTACATCAAATTTCTGGTTTTCACACCTATTTTTGCGCACTGCTTCCTCCATATTCTCCAACCGCGACGATGTAAACAACATCATATCTAACGCCGTCCGAGATTCTATCCCCTCCATCGGAGCCCGAATCATGTTGACATTGCTCTGCAGGGTCTGTGTCATCGAAGTAAGTGGGGTGTATTGTGAGATGGGTGGCCAGTCTCTGGAGTGCAGTAGAGCAGGTCTCAATTGGACTTAAAGCTCTGCTGGTGATTCAATTCTCGACTGCGCTGCAGCCAAAACGTATTTATATACAGCATCTCATATATTCGCGTCCATTTCTCCCAGCCAAGCTGTGAAGCAATTCACAAAATAAGAATGCTCAACAAGAAGCGAAGGCTTCGTCCATCACTTCCATCTATCACTTCATGCTTGGTGGAATCGACCATGAAGGACTCGACTAGATTAACAGGAATCTAGGCTTTGATTACTGGCCCGTGTGCGAACGGCCAGCTCATCAACCCAGAGGAACCCTGTGCGAGACTTGTCAAAGCATACATTCCCATCTTGGCCGACCCAGGTAGTGGTACGCATCCAGAACTCGTAAAGCTCGGCGAGCGCTTTCTCGATTATGAAGAGTTCAGCTATAACACGGCAGTTTATCTGAGTTATATTTGTCGTGAGGAGCGGAGGATTATCAATCGCTTCCTGTACATTCTTTACAAACGTTTCGTGGCTTTCAAATAGATTAAAGCTAGATTCGATTGCTTCCGTATCTGCGACACGCTCGAAATCGTTTTCAAAAACCCGTATCCAACTGTAACCCAAAGTCAGTATAAAATAATTGTTAATACAAAGGACCTTACAGTGTAGCCTCTTCTGTAGTGGAACTCCCTTCTCCCCAGGCAGAGGCAAAGGTCCTTTCTACTTTGTTAAACGGTACCAGAACCGTTTTCTTACATCCGTCACCTACTTGCTCGAGCTTCTGCACCATTTCACAGATATGGGTTTGAATTGGACTGAAGAGTGTTCCATCACTTTGAAACATATCTTGGATTTGGGCAAAACACCATGGATGCTGCCTCAAGGTGGTCTGTCGACATCCGTTACATTCAAGCAAAAAGTGAAACTTGAACCCTTGGGAGTAAGATTGTAGAGCAATGGGTGTTTCGTAAGTGACGAGGGAAAGCTGGGTGTAAAGAGTAGTTAGAAGCTGCCTCAGAGAAAAATCGGGAGGGGAATCACTTGGCTGTTGCTCTGCACACCCGAATCATCATGGTCCACTGAAGGTACAGCCAGGCCGGTGGCAGGTTTAAAGGTTTGGAATGATTCTGGACCATTTTGAAGAGCCAGTTCGAATTTGAATTGAGTGCTTGACTGCATTGGGTGATTGACCAAAGACAAGTCATTTTCAGGTGGTTTGAAAGCTGTAAAGTGATGACCGTAATTTGTTGATGCCGTGTCGACATGCGGAGATTCAATGGCGGGGCTCTTGGCTGCCAAACAAGATGTTGGAATAGCTCGCAACGGCTCATCCCAGGTGCACTCCCGTTCCAATCTCAAACATCGTTCGCAGTCCGGCTTTCCCTCATCACATTTGACTTTTTTCTTGCGACAAGTCAAACATCCTGGAGAAGTGAGTCAGGGGGCGAGAAACTTCTGGAAATCTATCTCACCCGTCCTCGCTCGAGGCGATGAAACCTTCTGGCCCAATCGAGCCCTCTTACGCATTCCATCCATGGTAAGTAATGCAAACAGCACTGAATAAGGAAACGGGGCAACGAAATGCAACCAGTCTGTATAGCAAAACGGGGCGTCGTCCCAGGAGTGCAGGCCTATATAAATGTTCAACGAACGCAATTGGCGTGCTCGTTCACATGGATCTGCATGGGCGGCGAAGCCATGTCACCGCCCCTGTCACTGCGGCCCCCTGTCCGGGCTTCCTCTGGCGTCGTGGAGTCGCCTCGGACCAGTTCCGGGAGATACAGATCCAAGCAGAGACGAACACCGCCGCCAGAAATAATTTTCTTAAATACGCGATGCTTAATACATGATATCATTGATTGGCCACTCCCCTCCAGAGCAGCCCCCCCCCCTTCCCAGATAGCAGCCCCCAGATAACAGCCCCCC